>JAQNCA010000014.1:16560630-16572296 GCA_029783725.1 Acanthurus tractus
GGCTTCCACAGGAGCGTAACCCCCCCCCCACACACACACACACACACACACACATACACACAAAAGAGCTGAATGAAGTAAAGTAATTTTTACTCAGCTGTCAGTCTCTTGCTGTAAATGAATCAATAACTCTGCAGCACCCAGCCATTTTGTTTCCTGCCTGTTTTTCTTTTTTTTCTTTTTTTTTTTGTTACCCCAGCCAGACTTTGTGCTAATGTTACATTACATTAATACATTAGCCGTCGGTTTGGAAAAAACACAGGAAAAATCGATACCATGTAGCCTGCAGCACGTTTGCTCTTATCTCAAATTCCTGCTACATATATGAAAGTCAATACCATAATCCAGTTACATCTGCTTTTCTGCACAGTTTGAAATTGTTTTCTGTGTTCGAGTGTGTCTGTTGATCTGGTTGCTTTCATCTGATTCTGTTTTCTGGACTGTTCTGCTGTTTACAACCAACCTGCAGCCTGTGTCCTCACTGTTAACACACAATCTTACACACACAGACAGTACACGCTCTTACACAAAAGCCAGATAAATCAGCCGATAGAGAGGGAGAGGGGTGTACAGACAAAGAGTAACAGGGCTTGAGGGCATTGCAGTGCACTGATAGACTGACTGATGCACACAATACCCAAATATTTTGGCCCACTGCCGACCTTTGAGGCCAGCATGGCTCAACCTGTCTACTCATCACCTTTCACTTTTTTTTTTTCCAAAATACTGACCCCGATCACCACTAAACTGATCAGGATTTAATATACAACTCCTGATAATTAAATCCCAGCTTTCACTGCTTGTACGCTCTCTTTTCTTCTCTCCATACCTGAGGCGTTGAGCAGAGATCCATTCGAGGATGATCTTCGGAGGATCCGCAGGCTGTCACTCCATGAGCGAGACTTGGGCAGCCTCTTCAGGAGCCGTCCCAGCCGGCGGGACACCTGTCCAAAGCAGGCACTGCCAACCTCCCCGTCCGAGTCGCCCCTGACGTCCTCCAGATGCAGTGACACCTGGCCGAGAAACGTCCTGCCCACCTCGACGCTTTTAACTCCCCCTGACCCAATTCTCATCCCCGCCTGCCCCTTTGCTTCCTCCCGGCCCTGGACGAGAGGTGCTATCTGTGCCATGGATGGAGCATGGTGGCACCATCCGACCGGCACCGTCCTGTTCGTGTAATCCTCGCTGGCCCTCCTGTCCTGCCCGCGGTTGGCCCTGTCCCTCTGAGGACTGCCCCAGCGCCAGCCCCCCCAGTTCCCCCCTCTGCCATCCCAGCGTAGCCACTCTGCCACCGGTGCCACGCTCCGAAATAACAGCCCCCTCTCCACTCGCTCTGCCACCCCTCCACCTGTACTCCTGACACACTCCCTAATGCTCTCACTGCTCTGCTTGCCTCACACTCTTCCTCCTCTGGCCTGCACCTCTTCCTCACACCTCAGTTTACAGTCATGAGCCCTGAATCGCCGCTGCACAACTTGTTCCTCTCCGGCGTCTCTGTGTTATCAATGCTCCCTCATCCTCTCTTCCTCTCTCCCCTCTTTCTCTCTCTCTCTCTCTCCCTCTCTCTGTCTCTACTGCAGCACCCACACACTCTGCAGTAACAAACAGCCAGCTTAAAGAGACAGAGACCCCCTTGCAATCTTGGCGTCTCTTTCCAGCAACAGGACTGTGAAGAACTGTACACACTGACAGTAAACTGACTGACTTTACACACTTAATTCAACAGTAGAAAGCACAGTGGGGTCTCCATAAAACAGAGCAAAAATGTCACAGACCACTGCGATGTTGTTTACTGAAGACCCTTCCTTATCTCCCCCTTTTCTGTCTCCGTGGTGTGAACCTTCACACCCTGGTAGAGGGGTAGTGAGTCATCCAGCCCATCTGACCTCACAGCAGTGACATGTCTTGTCTGCACGATGCATCACCTGAAGTGTGTGTGTGTGTGTGTGTGTGTGTGCGGGTGCTTGTGTATGTGGGTTAAGGTGATGCGCAGTCCGTTGGTTATTAACATGCACTGTGAAAGAGACAGAGAGGGAGCTGCTGGGATTTCTTCTGCCCTACTTCTAAGATTGCAGAGTTTGGAGAGACCGGATGTGCTCGCCAGTTTCAATTTCACATGCGTATGACATAATCATGAGAAACACCATGAGAAGGTTCTTCTCTGATGTCACCTTTCTTTGTCACTGCAGCACTGAGGATGACGTTGCATGTGTTTAACTCATCTCAGATCCTTTAAATTTGCCCTAAAACGTGTGCTCAAGAATGTCTTTGTCTTGTCCTTTCTGCCCTGGCCACCTCTTCCTCTGCAGTGCTCCTATCACTTTCAACCAAGGGCGACCTAAATATAGCCTGGCTGAAAATCCCCACCTTTGTGCCATACGTACAGCTGTGCAGCAATGCACAGAGAGAACAAAAAAAACCTGCAGGTTTTTCTGCAAAGAACAAAATCCTTATCTGCCTGACACATCTTGTCACTTCCTTTTTTTAATATCAAAGTCAAGTAATGTCAAACAGTGGGTGACTGGGCGTTTTTCCATGATGTCTGTTTCTGAGAAACTTAACACAAATGCTGCACAAAAGAAGCTTCTTCAGTATTCAATGCAGCCTTGTATTTGGGCTCTGCATGTTTTCAACTTAGGACATGTGAGCGCTGAAGGAATGTTTTGGCTGGAGTCTAGTTAAAACTATATTCAACGCAGGTCTGGCAAAGCGGCAGCAGTGGTATGTCGGGACAAGAAGGTTATGAGCCATTTAACTCTGCTTCCATGTTTTCTTCTTCCACTGTGAATGGAGCTCTGAAAGCACCAATGTGAAACCAGTGAAGGGTTCCTGAGACAAGCTCTGCATTGTGTAGAGCAGCGGATGAGGTGAAATGAGGAGGAGATGGAGTTCAAGGAAAAAAGTATCCTCTAGAGAAATATCAGGAATGCCATGGGGCTTAAAGATACACTGGGAGTGTTACTGTGATGATCTGTGTGTGTGTCTGGGTGTGTGTGATTGGGGCTTCCTGACAGCCATGTGTCAATGCAAGCATCCCTCCCTGTCTCCCTAGTGTCCAGCACATGACCCCACATCTACTGTTGCAGAAAAACAACCTTTACTCTGTTTGCAAATGTTCACGAATGCCGCTAACAGAGACAAACACTGCTCAAAAATGATTTTTCTTGTTGAGAAACATTGTTCGGGCGAGCTCTTATCTCTGGGGCATTCAACTTGACCTAAAGTGCCCTGACACAGGGAGCAGAGAAACACAAATCAAAGTACAAAGTGGAGTGGGAATAGTACAACTTCAACCACACATGTCCACTCAAACAAACTCCAGGGTACCTAGTTAATAAGTGTAGTTAAATGGGCTGACTAACTAATTAGTAGAGTAACAAAAATGTAGCAACTTATATTCATTAATCATTTGATTCATTCTATAAAAGGAAAAAAGTTATATAAAATTAATATTAAAATTTGTTGGCTTTGGACACATAGAATGAAACTTCTAAAATTTCACTCATTTTTGATGTCTTATAGACTTAGCATTTAATTGATTAAGTGCAAAAAAGACATATTATTCAATGATAAAAACCAACAACAACTGCAACCCTATCTGAAAGGGTGTAAGAGGTTCTCTTATTTAACCTTTTAGGTAAAACTATAGTTTTAATTCATACTCACCATGAGCAGAAATAAAATGTATAGTTTATGGTTTAAACACACTCACATAGCTGAAGGCAAACAACTTTTTGGTTGTTTACTATGTTTTTTCTTAAATTATATTGCCTCCTTTATAAGGCAACCTTAACTTGCTTGTAAACAGATAACACAGACTTGATAACACAGTATAATTCATATATAATAATGTTGGACTACATATGAACGAATCCTTACAGAATGTTTTAGAGGCATAATCTGTCAAAGGTCACTCCAAAATAAATAGGGGGTAGCATATCACCAGAGAGACCCCTACCTGCTGTTTAGGTCATGCTATGCTGTAGCACTCTTAGCTAGTCACTTCCATTAGCTTATTAAATCAGTTAGCCGTGCAGCCAGCGGCCTTGTTAGCTGACTGTGTCTTCCCAGAACCAGTAGCTCGCAGAGCCAGTGAAGTTTTTGTGTTTACACCACAGGCAAAGGCACTGGGTGTAGCAGCCACCCAGCAGCCACCCAAGGAACACAGCCAGAACAGGACTGAACACAGCCACCAAGACTAACAGAGGCCAGATGAGGACAGCACTGATAGTAGAAGAACTGCAAAAAAAAAAAAAAAAGTAGGCTGAGGCAAGAAAGGCTTGAAGGAGAGGAACAAGAGGGAAGGTCTCACATCACCAATGGGGGATTTTAACAACTGACTCTGTGAATAAGGATTTATATCAATTTAACCAGAGATGGTGGTTGTTGGAACAGTAGAAAAACAAAAAACAATGCTTTCTGATTTACACTTAAAAATGTCTACTCTCTAAATCTGCTTACAGCTACTTTACAGTGTGCTGAAATACCAATAATTGGTCATTTTGTACTGCTGGAGGGTTGAGGGTGAACCACAATTAGGTTTAAATGGAAACTATGTACGTAATAACTGTGAATTTACAGTAAGGAGGTGCATCTCTTATTGCTTGACAGACACTGAGAGGAGGAGCGGAGTGGAGAGGAGACCCACTGGTGCCACAACAGCATGGTTCCCTGAAAGCTTTAATTAAATATTAATCTGACGTCTGACTCTGTCTGCTGGTCTGTAATCCCAGCCTCTCAATCCCTGAGACATAATCCCAGACAGGAGACACCCAGAGCTATCGGATTAAGAGGGCTACCATAACCATTTTTCTCTTCCTGCCCTTCACCATTCCTCATTCATGCCTTTCCTGACTGACGGCACAAGGAGAGATGATCAATTAAATCACAAGAAGACTGACAAACAGCAGACACAAACACAGATTTATAAACCGCTAAACATAAATCTTTTCTATGGAGTTACATTTCAAAAACACAACAATATTTATCTTTCTGTGTGTTTTCCCATGCATATGGATATGTCAGGGAGTGTGTTAGATAGATGTGTTTTTTCCCTCCCGAATGGGCCTGATTTCTGTCAGTAAAGCAGACATTATAGAGTCCATAAATGTCTAGACTTGCCCTTTTCTGACATATCAGTCTTATGCCTCATTTTTCAATGCCTCATTAGGGCCTTGTGCCGCATACAGCTCTCATCTTTATGAGTCTGGTGCATCTATGCATAGATGTTGAGGGGGTTGCTACATAGCATGGCCCTACCATAAGTCAAACTCCCATTTAAATCCCCAGAGGAGCTATGAAGCTAAAAAATACAAAAACAAGGACAAATGTCAACTATGGGAATAATTTCAGGGGATTACAAAACAACACAGCAACAGACTATGAGACTGAGAGGCTCTGGCTAGATTGACAGATTCCTCTGTAGGGCAAGGCCACAATACAACAGTCCCTGTCTCAGGGGAGAAGAGTTTCCTGGCTGCTTCTATAATCTTTATATGCAACAAAGCCAACACAGATACAGGGAGGGTGATAAATTAGAGACAGACAGAGGGAGCGAGGCTTACAACAAGACAAAGAAGCAGAATGATGGTTGTTTATGGTTGCAAGGCCTCCGTCTCTCACTCCCTGTCATTTGCTGGGTGTAGTTGAAAGAGGAGCATTTGTGCATGTGTGTGCGTGTGTGTGCTGTTTCTATTTTGGCAGTTTTGGTTGCGTTTCTACCCACAAAAATACCCTGAAATGCCCAAATTTGTATTGCTTGTCATAAATGTCCTGGTGACCCCCGTGGCTGCTCACCGCACGCACCTCTGATGTTTTCCCAGAAACAGGAGCGGAAAAGAGAGTTTGATCTGGAGGAGAGCTGCTGGCAGCACGAAACTGCAGCTAATTAGCTTGATCCATGAGACTGCTGAGGACAAAAAAACTCAGGAAAGTTCTTGGGTTGTAAAGAAACCCATGACTCTGTGTGTGTGTGTGTGTGTGTGTGTGTGTGTGTGTGTGTCTGAATAGTGCTCCAGCAATCATTGCTCTTGCTCCACTGAGCTCTTGCTGATAGCACACTAAATCAGACAGCTCTGCAGTGCTGGACAAAGTCTCGCTCTTTTCCCCTACCCCTCACTCGCATTGGCTCTCTTTGCTCCCCATCGTCCGTTTCACTCTGTCTCTCCACATTCTTATCACCCTGCCTCCCTCCACCTCTCCTCAGACTCTTTTCACTATCTTTGTCATCCCTTCCCTTCCTTGCTTCCCTTTGGCTCTGTTCTTCTATTTAAGCCTGTCCACTCTTTGTGTCCCTTTCTTCCCTCACTTCTTCCCTAGTTTTGAATCCTCTCCTCGATGGCTTTATCTCACTCTGCTCTGCAGCTGCAGCCCCATGACAGAGTACTGCTGACACAATGCCAGCTCAGCAGCCGCATGCCCTCACAGACTCACACAAACACAAACACATGCATACAGAAACTCTTCAGGCTGACTGAAACAGAAGGTGTGTGTGTGTGTGTGTGTACATGTATAGTATATGCTCAAGCCAGATTAAACACATAACCACACTGTCGGGTCAAATTGGCTTGGCCCATCATCTCTGTGTCCCAGAACTGTGCAGGTGGGAGTGATGTCACCAGAGCTAAGCAGCTCTCAGCAGTACAGAGCATATAGCCAGGTATGTGACTCCAGAGGTAACACACTCAATGAATGTAACACATCTTAAATGGTCATCAATAGGAGCTCCAACTCACAGTCAATGAAAAGAACGCTGCCATCTCTATTACATCTGCACACCTCCTGGAATAAAAGCTTACATATACTGGTTGTTGGTTTTTTTTTGGATTTCATACCACTGTGAATTCTTCACTTCCTTGCTCTTTAAGCTGAGACAGCAAATCACGGAATGAAAACTCACGAAAGCAAAGCTGGAAGGACAAGATAATGGGCTTTCCATGGAAAGGTTTTTGGCTTTGTCTATGGAGCATAATGCTTGGAAATGTCCTTCCCTCTCATACTGGCTCCTTGACAAAGGCACATAGACGTTTCTGTGTACAAACCAGGATAGAAGAGTTTAGCAGCCAGCTACTGGCGCCCTTTATAAAAAATAGTAGTGTTTTCTGAAAAGAGGCACATGCCAAGAGGTGGAAATCTTTTTTGTTCTGCTCCCTCTCAAAAGAGGAACAACCATCACATAACTGCAATTAATGTGTAACCCAGGTGTTAAACTGTATGTTCTGGACTCACATAATCTGACACAGTGACAGCGGGTAACTAGTTTTACTTACTTCAGATGGACAGATATTGGTAAGACAGTCTACACAGATGATAACTACAGTACTTACTTTGACACATGAGTGCCTGTGCGGTGATCTGACGACTACAGGCGTCACACCAGTCCTGCGTAACAGGTTTGGTTTCGAACCGGTGTCCTTCGCCCCTTTCCACCCTCACTCGGGGGTCCACCCCCCGGGGAAAGATGGACCAGGCTTCCCTGCGGGGAGGCTCGGTGCGGGCCAGCTTCACGACCCCAGTCCTGCCCTGCGTGAGTCGCCCCAGTGGGAAACCGCTGCCCTCTCCCCGTGCTTGTGCGGAGGAGATGCTCACATGCCTGCTTTCTCCACTCCAAGTGTCTCGCCTCCCGCGTAGCGCGTCCCGGTGCCGGTGCGCTTTGTGTCCATTTGTGACCGATCCGTTTGGCATGTCATTGGTGCCCGAGCACTTAAGCGAAGTCGCCCTCCGACCACCTGTGTTACGGTTTGAGCCACAGTCGACGTTGCTGTTGCAGTCGCTAATAACGGCTCCACTTTCTCGAGTCCCGGCTGAAATGCGCCTGTCGCAGTCCGTGCTGCCCCGGTCGGGGCTACGTGGCGCAGCATGGGCGGCCGGAGCTCCGCATCCTTCGCCGGTCATCATCCCTCCTCTCACCGCCGTTTCTCCCGCTGGCCCCGGAGACAAGGGATGAGTTGCCGATTCCCCCTCAGTGGTGACCGACCCAGACTCCCCTCTGCTCCCCGAGCTTCTCCTGAACAGCCTCGGTGGGGTTTTCTTCCTGCCGCCGGCCAGTTTAAAGAGCGAACTCGGGGGCTGCCCAACCACACTCGCAGACGCCATTATCTCCTCGTCTAATAAGTGTGTGTGTTTGGCTGTTTGGAGTGTGTAACTGTCTGCTGCGTGTTTTCACTCCGTGCTCTGAATGTAAACTCTACTCACGCCCGCTACAAGCGTGTAGTAGTGACGCAGGGGAATCTTAAATACCGCGAGCGCGCTTCCCCTTAAATGACAGGGCGCGCGCAATAATCCCCGGCTCGCACAGTGGGTTGGATTTGGCATCACATAGTGAATTACTGAGCACTAAATCACTAGATAATACTTAACTTTCTGACCGCTTATGTTAATTTATTAGCTGTTTTGTTACCATTGCTACCTAGGCCTCTGGGCCACTCGAAATGCAGCAATAGTAACAATTTTCTGAAACCACTTAAACTATAAACAGCCTACAGAAAGCAGACTGGCATAGACCAGAGACCACAACCACAGATGGAGAGTCTGTGAACTAGCAAAATCTGGATTAAGATGTATGACACAAAGAATTTAATGATGAAGATTTAGGTCATGTTTAAATGGTCTTTACTATGTCAAGATTTTTTTTTAAGTGTATGGCATGGCAAATTAATTAACAAAAATGTCTGACATATTGTGTCTGTTTTTGACATGGAAAGCAATCTATTGTACGAAATAAATTATTTAATATTTTTTAAGGAATTGAAGAGGGCTGAGAATTTTTGAAACTAAAATAACAATCAACCACCAATGATTTCAATGAAAAAACACCTCGGAACAAAAAACAGATCTGAATATGAACATAACATGACTAATGCAGCAGGTCTTAAAAAGTGAGCCTACATAAGCAAAATATACAGTTCAGCTGATTAAAACACAATGTCACACTTGTCTGTGCTGGCTAAGAATAGGAAAGTTATCAAATTTTCCATTTTGCCAAGATCACGTCAGCAGAAAACCACACTGTCAGTTGATCTACAGCCCCTAACAAGAGTCGAGAAAGCCCCCGAGGACACCCACATCACTCCTACACACACCAAGTGAGAATCTTTCAATTTCATTCGCTCTACTTTGTAGCGTCACAACAGCTCAGTTGTTTTGTGTCCTGTCTGAGACCTTTCATCCTCCCAGACCAGTCACACCTGCCCCCGCCGATGTTACTGTTAAAGCAATTTGAATACAGACTGATTATGATTGTTTGTTGTCTCAGTCATTTGACCTTATAGACTTTTTTAGAACAGTGATGCGTTATGATTACATAACACGTTTTTTTTTACTTTCTCTTTTCAGTCGACATTACTTAGTCAACAAAAACATCATTACTCAATGGAAAAATGAAACAGACTCAAAAATTTGAAAACAGGTAAAGTATATTTAACCTCTTTTTCCAACCATATGCATCACCTGTGACCCCTTTATAAACAAATAAACTGTGGGATTTCCCCAGTGTTTGAACCACACTCGCAAATGTCATTTCATTCTGTTATTTTGCCGTAATGTCACATGACAGAGCTGACTTATTGACTGTGTAGTTCTGTTATTTAAGAGACTCTGTGGTGAGTGCTGAGTTTCCCTGATTTTGTTACTTCTCTATTACAGTAAAACCTTTGATAAAATGTAGAGAAACATCTTATCATTCAAGTTAAACATCAACAAAAAGAGAGACAAATGCAACATTAAACTGCAGTGATGTGTGCTCAGAGAGGCTGACAATCCATGATGAAATCAGCCACTGTTCATTCATTGTATTGACAGTTGCAGACCTGATGTCAGTCTATAAATGAAGCCACATGGAACCATTTCAGTGATCAATCATAAGTGGAAAAGACATCAGACCAATCAAGACGTTCCTTCAAAACACAGACAAAGACACATGCATACACACATAGAAAGAAGAGACACACATTCAATCTGGTTAAAATCATCATTTAAGGGCCTCTCAGTGTTTCAGTGCCTCTTGTGTGGGACAACAAGGAAATGATGCCTTAGAAACACACTCTAATAGCTGACTTGGCATTTGTTTTGCTTTATCCCGACAGTCCATCACTTTGGCATCCTATTACCAATTTAACAACACTGAAGGCATATAATGATGTTCATATTGAACTGCTGTCGTCCCCCCTCCCCCCCAACCACACACACAAACACAAACACACACACTGTGTAAAAATCCATCAGTGGCATTTCCTCCTCCTCTATTCTGTTCATCTTATCTCTGAAGCGAGATTCACAGTTTATTGATCGTCCTCGGTTGCTCCCTTGTCCTAAAGCACAGGGCTTCAGGCGGTCTGTCCATAACTGTTCATAAGTGCCTGTTAATATCCAGCGCTGGTCAGAGAGAGACTTTTCGTGCATTGATGCAAAGATGCTACACTTGTGTCACAGTGTAGAAGGTCTGGCCAAACTTGGCTCCAGAGCTGCTGCAGAGTTCACTGCTCCCAGACTATAAGATGAAACAACATTAAACAATTAATATCATATTTTCTCACCTCCTTCATTATGAGGGAGTGAGCTTTTACAGAGGACATGTGTGAGCACAAAGGTGTTTGCTCAACTTACCTCTCAATAATGGTGTTGTTACACTGTAGCTCCCTCACCAAAATCTCCATTTCCTCCTTCAGACGGTGCATCCTAGAACAAAGAAAGAGATGTTGATCAGGGAAATTATGCAGTTGTTACTATCTTGCACTAACTCACATACTCAAACACAACAACTCAAACCTGGAGACCATCTGGTCCTTGTCTGTGGGTGTGACTCCAGGCTGTTGTCCTACTCTCTTAGGCTGCAGACTACGAAGAATTTGGTCCAGAGCCTGAGGAGGACAGATGTGTTATACATCATTCCATCAGTGCGATGCAATGAGTGATGTCAAGAAATATGATCACTGGAGTAATCAAATTCTATTCAATAAAAAAATTCCAAACCATTTAATAACTTTTTGCCTGCTGTTATATCATATTGTAATTTTGATCTGAGCTGCATCAGAGAGAAAGTGAAAGCTTTACCTTGTTTTGACACTGCTCACTCATCTCCAGGTCTGCCAGCAAGCCTGCAGAGAAAGAGCTGAAGTCCTGCAGGCGGGTCTGCATCTCCAGTAAAACACTGCAAAGTACAGAACAGTAAAGACACACCTCACTAAGCCAGACTACTATCTGTTTAATGTGCCAATGCCTTCAGGGTTTCAAGACAGAAGAGAACATTTTTGAAAGGAATTACAATATATTTACGTGAAGAGTAAAATGTGATAAAATAACACTTTCAGTCTCATTTGCTAAACAAATATGAAGTGAGGATTATTAATGCAGACTACCAACATCAAGTCAAATCTGTTTAAGAGGGACTGCAGAATTTATATAATTTAATACTGCCCCATGCTAATCTCCTTAATATAAGCTTTAATCATCTGACTGGTTGTTGAACAAAATTCATAGTTCTGAAAGTTGTTGAAAGTAGTCAAGAGCAGTTGGCATAACACAGACAAGGTGAATTTGTTTTGGAAGGCCGCACTTGAGAGCCTGCTCTGACCTGCTCCACGTCCTTGTTGAGGCCAAAAGCTCTTTGTATCTCTGCACGCAGTCCTCCCTAAAGAGAGGCTTCACCCGCTTAATGTGGGACGACAGGT
>JAQNCA010000014.1:16642697-16667421 GCA_029783725.1 Acanthurus tractus
TGCTGAATAAAGTGTATCTGACTGATGAAAGAAACATCTACTCACACACCCACACACACTGACGCACACATCTACTCGCACTCACACACACACACACATACACACCAGTCAGCGAGTAAACAGTTAACATCTGAACGCCCCTCACTAACCATTTCAATCTGCTCTCCCACCCATGCTGCTCTCTCATATCCTCGATCATTGGAAGGGGCGATGTCAATGAACTGTGATCAATGGACAAGCCTTTTGCACAAATTGATCACTTAATTGTAATCTCGCTTAAAGCCATGCACACACACACACACACACACGCACAAATTTGCAGCATGAACGGAAGGCAGCACACACCAGCAGCAGCACAGACACGCAGGAGACAGAGAGGGAGAGAAACGCCCTGCCTTGTTCCATGTCGAAACCCCAGCCCTCTCGGTAGTCTACACAGCACACACACTCACACACTACCTTTGAATAAGCTTTTCTTTGGAGAACATATAGAGGCCACATCTGGAAAACAACACTGATTTCTGAGTGGGCTTTTTTTTCCCCCTCCTGTCTTTGTTGGCCATCTGTGTGCTGCGTTAAAGGCGAGCGACACACGCTTGAAAACACACTTGATCGTGATGTTAATTCATGATTACAAGCACTGTATTATTGATCTGCCACATCTGCATAATGACATTAACTATTCATAAATGACTGGTGAAATACAAAGGCGAGCGTAGCCCACCCTTTGCGCCTGATAGGAGAGGTGAGGAAAGGCTACGGAAAACCATGCACGCAGCCAAGTCAAGAAAAACACACCATCCAGTCAGAAATCGCGACATTGACGGGGTATTACTTTACTTTGAGGAATATATTACCATGTGAGAAGCTTTTAAAAAGTTTTACCTTTAACTTGAGTTTCATATTCGGCCACTATCTCCTTGTCCTTTCGGAATTTCGCCGGAGACGTCATGGCTGAGTTTGGGGATCAGACCACTTGCCCTCGTCGCGAAGTCAATTTTGTCTGAATCAATCAATAAATCAGGCGTAGACTGAGCAAATGCCACTCTGGTTTGGGTTGGGAAAAGTAAAAAAAAAAAAAAAAGGAGGGAAGCCTCGGAGAGAAATGACTGCTCCTCAGTGTGCCCGTGGATCCGTATTGTCTCCCTGCCTCCGTTCACTCCGGGCGCATTGTGAGTTTGGCGCTGCTGCTGCTGCTGCTGCTGCTGTTGCTGTGTGTTCCCATCCGCCGCCGCCGCCGCGCCTCACCGCCTCCTCAAAACCGGTTATGGTGCAAACAACTTCAAGTGAAAGGAGATTCATTCCCCTTTTAAAAGACACAAAAACGATTTCCTGTCAGTCAACACTCCCAAAAGTTTTTTACATGTATATATATAGAGAGATATATATGGAGAGAGAGATTTGCCCTGAGCGAGAGTCGGCCTCGCCGCTGCTGCCCGATCAACTAAACTGCTCTCTTCTCCCCCCCCCTCAAGAGAGAGAGGAGGAACCGAGTGGAGATGGACGGGCTTGCTGGTCAGCCCCAGTGCGCAGGACAAGCACTGATGCTGCTGCACACACGGGCTGTATTCATTTTAAAAGTTGAAACACAAACCTATAACTGTATGTCACGCGTGTGTCTTCAATGCAAGGTGATTAGATTGCTTAAACTGTGTAGCAGTAAAGAAAGCACCAAAAGGCGGCGCTGAAAACTTGAAAAGCAGTATTTGACATGTCACTTACAAAATTATATTGTATCTAAAAGTGGGTTAAACATAGATGCAAGTGGGTTTAATAGTTGTTTCATTTATTATTTTAGCAAAGCCTTGACCCATTTACAGGTGACGTCTTACTGTTAATGCGCTTAGTGAAGCAGACGAAGTATTTGTCAAAATAGCATGTCATAAATTGTAACCAACGTTAGGCAAAACTGGCCAAAAACTTAACTTAACTTTTGCCAGCAAATAATTCCATAACTTCGACTTTCTGTGCTAACTAATAGCAACAGCTCAAATATATTAAACTGCCTCCTATGTCTACGGTGATAATTTAAAACATAAAAATGTGAAATGTAAGCTTTTAAAGAATATAACCCCCCTCCCTTACATCAATGTATCAACTCTTCTTCAACGACAACCCCGCTTTATTTTATAGGACAAGAGCTTTTCTTCCCACACCGCGATAGGTCAGACGGAATTGGAGTGACTTGCATCAACACCATACAGCTTCAGGATTTTTGAATGTGGGTTTTTCAACTCTTAAATATAACCAATTAAATCTCAGACTTTGCAGTGAAGGCGGCCAATGGCGTCGTTCACTACTGGACGTATCCAATCAGAGTCAGGTGTGCGGTCTTTTAAAGATAGTTTCAGGAAGTGCCGTTAAATACCAGGAAGTTGTAAACAAAGCTGACAGCTATTTAGTTAGCTGTTGACTACATCTGAATGGATCCTGAGCCAGCTGTGTGAGATAGGCTTGTTATTTGCTCATTTTGTGTATTTGTCGATAATACAGCTAAACAGTTTGTTCCGCATTAAGATTGTTTCGCGGAAGGGGACATTTTTCCGTGCGTTTGTTCAACAAGCTAACGTTAGCTGGCTTCCGTTTTGTCGTTAGGAAAAAGGCTAACGTCTGCACAAGGACGTTAACGTAGAGCTAGCGTTAACGCTTGCGGAGTTAACGTCAAATCAAATACTATTATCCCGCATTAAACGGATAGTGAGCTATACCAGTTGCGGATCCTCATCTTTCTGCTGCATTTGCTGTCAGGGGGCAGAAGGACCGAGAAAGTTCGTCCATTTTTAGCAGGACAACAATGTCTACATCCAACGCTAATTTCAAAAACAAATGTGTGACCCAGGTGAACTGCATATTTTGTGACAGTCTGCTCTGCACAAGAGGCATGAAAGCAGTGCTTCTTGCCGACACAGAGGTTGAGCTTTTTTCGACTGATATACCTCCTAATAGGTGAGTGCTTAATCTAATTAGCAGTGCTGCTAGCATTTGTTTACGTGTGCTGATGTTGCCAGGGTAAGATCTACCTGAAAACAACTGTAGCCAATCAACACCTAAATTATCATTTGGTTGGTAGAGGGACACAAGATATTGACACCCATGCCGTGATGAACGGGGTTTGTTGCTCTAAGATGTGAAATTAATGTGGATTTTTAACCCTTATGTTTGTTTCCCGTTTCCCTCCCCCAAGAACTGTTGACTTTGTGGCCAGCTGCTACTCTACTGAAAGCTGCAAATGCAAACTGAGAGACATCGCATGTCTCAAGTGGTATGTAAAGGTCTTCTTTAGCCTGCAGGCGTAGCTATAGGAAGACCATCTGCTGATGTGAAATGTTAATTAAAGAACAACCAAAGCATTAGCACAGCAAACAAGAAGGTCCTATCCATACAGCTGTCTTTCATAGTAGTTGAAACACCTGTAGAGCTTCAACTATTATTTTCATTGTCAGTTTATTTTGAAATTATTTTCTTGATCAATCAGTTTCCTGTTTTAGTGCATTTTGAATTGTAACAATTCCCATTGTCAATTTCCCGAATTTCTTTAAATGTCCTGTTTTGTCTGGCCAGTAGTCTTATATCCAAAGATGTTTAATTTACAGTTTTGTAAAACTGACCAAATTAGCAAATGTCACATGTAAGAGGAGGGAGTCAAGGAATATTTGTTGTTTATGCCTGAGAGATGTCTCACACATCAGTTCTCAAAATAGGTTTTTGTTAATTATCAACTGATTATAACTAACTGTCAACAATAGTTTCAGCTCTATTAACCTGTGGTTAAATTAAATCCTGCCATGTTACATTTATTTTTGAGATTATCCTAAAGGAGAATTTGGTGCTACAGTGAGGCTGTATGAAGCCTCTTTTGTATTCCCAGGCCTTTGTTGTTGTACACAGGGCAAAAACAAACATCTGTTAGATAATAGACACCCACTAGTGGAGTTAGCACTTTTCAGAAGTGCCTCCAGTAAAGTGCTGACAGACATTTCTTCTTTATTCTCTCTCCCTCCCTCCTCCCTCTAACAGTGGTAACGTTGTGGGCTATCATGTTGTGGCCCCCTGTAAACCCTGCCTGCTTTCCTGTAACAACGGCCATTTCTGGATGTTCAATAGCGATGCTGTTTCTACTCTCAACAGACTGGATGCAACAGGTCAGTGGAAGCCCCCACCACCACCACCCTTGGATAAAATTACATTCCTCTGGATTTTCTCTCTGTTATATGTGTTTCATTTGCCTTTGTCACCCTCCAATATGTCTGCAGGTCTGAATTTGCTCCTGTGGGGAGATCTTCCTGAGCTGGATGACAGCGAGAACAAAGAATCAGAAAGCCCTTCAGAGGAGGAGTGTATTAGGTAGACAGGGACACAGAATGTTGTGGACCTGGAACACCTTCATTTGAGAGGTGGAGCTAAAAGAGTGTACAAACCATGCTTGAGATAAAAGAGAAGAGAGAAGCCTTAAAAGGTAAATAAATACCGAATCAAATAGGGCATAAAAGTTCTGCTCTCCTGCTCTGCATGGGTAACAAGCTAAGACTATGGTGTGCATCTGGCCACACCTCAAAAAGTGATGTCACAGCAGGTGTTTCACCTTTCACAGCTGACGGAGAGCCCCTGCTGTGACATCACTGATTGGGCTGTGGCCAGAAACACATCATGCTTCACAGCAGGAACCCACAGAGGACAGCGCAGCAAATGTTTTTGGCCCTATATGATTTAGTGTTGAGTTACCCTTTAAACTGTGACCATGCCTTTTTTCACATCACCATCTTCACTGTTTAAAGCACAGAAGCACACACTGTCACACACATTCTTTTCTCTCTTTTTCTCTTCTGTTTGTACATTTGCGTGGGCTACTCTAAAAACATATGGCTGAAGTAGACTGATAACCAACAACTACACTCTTTATAATCTAGTGTTTCATCATGGAGGCTCTGCTTAGCTCATTGTTGTGATCAGCCTCGTGAGAAGTTGAGGGTGGCATGACAAGTCAATGGAACTTATCAATGAATGCTGTGCTTCTGAACAGTTTACTTAAAGTCCACTTATCGGATAAGATGACCACAATTCACCTGCCTTCTTTTATAATGGCAGGTATTATCTGTACATTCGATATGCGGTCATCAGCAAACACTCCCGTTAACAGTCATGTCTTAAAGGCTTACTTGCTCTCTGTGTGGCGGGGTGCTGAGTGAACGCCAGAGTGCTTTTATTTTTAATCTCATGCATTGGAGTAATAGCACAAATATTGAATTATATAATATATTTGAGTTTCTTGCTTTTTAAAGTTCATATTTGATTTAGGTTACCTTAAGAGCTGACGTTCTATCAGTGACTTGTTTTGATATGCGAATACAGTGTTTGTTTCACACCTGAGAGCAGCATTATATGTTTAACACCCAGATGAATCTGACTATGCTTGTATTCATACTAACGTACTAACTAATGCATAGGGTGTGCTTCGTCAAAGGCCCTGAGTAGATGAGTTTTAAAGTTAGTTTGGAGCTCAAATCAAGTAATAAATTCTCAGATTGTTGACATAAGATAAGAAAGAATGGGACTTAACTTTTAGCAGCACTCCATAGCTCTTCATGTGGATTTTTAAGCAAAAATTCCAAAAGCATTACTTATAAGTGGATATCTGTTCCCTTGCTCCGTTTTTGTCACATTACCGTTCAGTTTTATGTAGCAGCATAATTGTAGCAACTGACAAGAGGAAAAAGTCAACTCCAAAGAATCATGGAACATATCAATATTTAACTGAAGGACTGGCTAACCCTCTAAAAAGAGATTGTTACTGTTTGTCATTTTTGGCCAGTTTATCGAATTTCACTTTTTTTAAGCTAAGTGTTGGTCACTGGGGCTGAGCGTAAAACCCTCAGTAATCTATTGCCCTTACTGATGCTGTGACCCCTGACAACAAACCTTTTGTTAAGCTGTGGACTCGGAGGGGATGATGCTTCATGCTAGCTGGCCGTCACCAACTGACGAGGCTTTCTCCTCAGCTTGTGGTGCCAGACACAAGGCCTCAGCATCCGCTTGTCATGAGGGACTTAACTCGAGTCAGTCCTTTTTTGGCAGTGCCATCCTTCTGCTTTTGTTATTGCTACACTGCTGTGCCCTGCTGATACTATGTTCCTGTCTTAAAGTGACAGTCTTTCTGTGAGCGAATGCGATTTCACCTGTAAGGTGAGCGAACATCGTTGAAGCGAGCTAATGTAGAATGTTATTTCATACCTGAAGGAAAAGGATAAAGAAAGTAAGTCTTTTCAACTTAAACAGACCTCTGTGTTTATGGATGCTATTGCCTTTAGTGGCTGAAAAATACACATAGAGGAGGAAAACTTTGTCCAGATTGTAAAATCCTTCAACTTAATTTTATAACTGACAGTCTGCTACACTTGCACACCAAATACTGTCTATGTGATAAACTGATAGGATACAGTGCATCAGCTAGATATTTATTAAATTCACAAACCAAATATCTATAACCACATACTTCCTTTTTGTTTACAAGCTTTGTTTACAAATGCATTGGTTTGTACTGTATCGTGCTATAGTACTTATGTTTCTGTTCATGTATATTTAATATTTCATTTGTGATGTAGTGCTTTGTTTTGTACGTTAAAGGTTGGATGTGTACAGTTTTACCTCAAGAGGGTATCACTTGCGAGCTTCCTCTGGCTAGGACAACTGTCAAATGATAATCAAAAGAATTATTTAAATGGCTGTTTCTGACGTGAATAACTTTGATTAACATGCCCTGCTGAAAAATGTATATTTTGGAATTGCACTGAAACTGCATTGGTAGTTTGAAAAGATGATTTGTTGTTTTGTATGCTTGTTAAATTAATAATAAACTTGTTTGTTTTTTTTTCAAAATATCTTATATGTTCTGTAGTTCTGTTGTTATTTTAAAAAACTTTTCCTCAACAGCTCTTCCCCACATATCTGCTGCTCATCCCCAACAGAAGAAAAAAATTATAATGGAAAACATCGACATTACATGACCTGTACATTCAAGGGGCCAGTGATTGTTCTGGGAAAAGTTCTCACAAATTCTTAAAAAATACTTAAAAAAGTGTTAGTCTGATAAAGAATCTGAGACACTGATGGCAGTATGGACCATTTATTTTTAGTTTTTTAACTGCCATCAGGGTGCCTCAAATTCTTCGTCACACCATCAACTTTTGCTACAGACTCCCTTTATTAGTGAGCACAGTCACTTTCTTTCTTTTTTTTTGGACTTCTGGCCATATCCTTGAGGATCACCTGCTTTTCCACATTTAGATTACTTAATTATTGTTCCTGACCAAATGCAGCACTTCCTCTATTTTTTTCTTTCTCTTGATACATTTGTATTCTTTTTTCTTGTTATAATTATTACTCATATGTAAATTAGAGATAAAAGTTCACTACAAAATTCTCCAAACACTGCCATTGTGAAGCAGAAAACTGCTAATGTGGCATCATTTGCCACCTTTAACATCATCGACCATCCCAGATCACAGTAGGTCATTAAATTGTCACAAATTCTAATCAGTATGACAAATTGCTTAATATTTTCATCACAGCCCGATTCTAAATAAAGATTTTTTTGACAAGACAATCTTCCCCATCTTTAATGTCCATATACATGAACCTCACTGGTTAAATTTCACTGACATTTAACAAAGTGTCATGAGGCTTTTGCAGCCACACATGAGCCCAACTTCTTTCTTATTAACTGTGCACAATATTTGCATGAATTGCACTGATAATGAATTTATCAGCCTTGACAGTTATATTTATAGCTTCAAATCACCATTTGTCTCAGAGGGCTTCACAATTCAGCACATGTTCCCCTCCACCCTGAGACTGTTGACACAGACAAGGAAAAGCAAATTTTTTATTGCAGGGAGAAACATGAAACAGAGCAACAGAATCTGGAGTCCTTCTTCCAGGATGCAGATGGTACGTATGTGGAGTGTGTATTACAAACACAAAGAATACAACAAAGTTAGTGTTAAGTGTAAGAAATCAAGGAGTTAAGTCAATTAATCATAACTTCAGCAGATTATCAGTGACCGTGGGGCCAAACAATTGATCATAATGTCTTTAGTGGATATTTTGACCTAACAAGTCTCATCATGATGCTCAAAGTTAACTACTACAGTGTCAACACTCCAAAGGAAGAGTTGAGTAATGGTAAAAAATCAAAGCATCCTCCCACAAATGTTGTTTTGTGTTTTGTATCAGTTATCAACTGCACAAAGAAGGTGGTTGTTAGGTGTCACAACCTACACTACCAAGCCTTCAGACAACACTGTTTATGGGTGTGTGTTTGGGTGTCTCAGGGGTAATTGTGCATCATCAGTATCACTCAGACTGCTACTTTAAAAGCAGAGGGATCTACAGTTACCTCCAACATGCAGGATTGATGTGGACTTGTTTATCTGTTCTGCCTATATATTGGAAATGTGTCTTTTCTTTAAGCGCTTTGCAGATTTCTAGTATTTGTCTACAACTTTCCGACTGAAGACACTGATATTTTACCTAAATATTTATGAACACTTTTACCGTTAGACATAGGATAGAAAGATGCTCTGTTTTTGGAGGTGGGTCGATTCAAAAGAGGAGAATTTCTGTAGATTCACTGACATTTCATGAGATGGCCAAAGTAGAAATTTTAATAACAAAAGAAAACTTGCCTTTCATGTGCAATATGGGATTTTTGAATTAAAGCTTCCACTATTTTTGGAAGTATTACCTGATCTGTAGCTTTCCTAATTTTCTTTTCCAGAACTGAGAACATGGTTGTGAAACTCCACATGTGCACCAAGAAAACTAGTCCTTTTTTGGAAGGATCTGGCTGAGCTGGCAATTTGTTTTGACATACCTCCTTCTCAAGCATTCCCGCCTGCTGCTGTTGGGACATGCACAGAGCAATCTAGGATGAGATGGCGAGAAAAATCTGTAACAAATAGTTGTGGCTTGCCCTGTTTTCACGTGTTTTTGCAGCATCCGCCCAAATTACAAACCATGTCCTGACAACATCAGCTCTATCTCCATGTTTAACCCTACACCACCTCATCAGCTCTATCGGCCTGTTGCTTCATGTCCAATTCAATAACTTCCTCACAGACTGCTACAGAGGAACCAAAGGTCAGGGTCAGAAAAAAAAAAAAGTGGTTTGGTCCTCCTGTAAAAGGAAATTAGACTCCTGGAACCTTTGTTGCCCAGAGAAGAAACACTCCAAAAACTCTTACCTTCAGGGTATCCAGTTATCAGCAGAATAACATGGGCTGTTGGTGTGTGTTTTGCAAGACTGAATAAAGGAATGCTTGCGTAGCTTTTAGTGCATGGTTGCCTGAGAAATACAGGATAAATAAATCCAATATGCTGCCTCTCTGCCCCAGTGACAGCCAAGCTGGTTAACCAGAACAACATGCTAATACAAGTCTTATAGATCACATCCTGTCACACAAACACTGGGTTACACAAGTAAGCAACACAGGGGAGCATGATTGTGACACACTGACTATGTATAATCTGTTTTCATGGCACACAACATGTTAGTGTCACTTGTAAAAAAAAAGATGCTCAGATGGACCCAAACATCAGTCAAAGTGCTTGTTTCTGAAGGTCTTAATGTCCCTCAGGTCTCTGCAAAGACATCATGAAAAACTTAAAACCCAACTTTCCTGTAGGAAATAATCTTTATTAAACAACAATGATACTCTCACTACATAAATCTCTGGTTAACTTAGCCTGAACACCAATAACAAAAGGCAATGGATTTTGAAGGTAAAGTTTTTTAAAATGTAAGAGTAAACAGATTTCAGAGTTGTAAATCAGATGTTGATCATCAGTGTGTTGACACCTAAATCCTTACTTAAGAGGATTTTATTTGAATGTTTGCGAAGTGTTTATGACACATTTGTGGGGTAATTAACACTCATGGAAAAATGTATCATGTCACATTCAAATTAAAGGTTCTTAGGAGACACAGAATCAAACATTCCTCCATGATTATTTATTTCTCCTACAAATTTTTATAGCCAAAGCATGTTTTCAGCCATAGACGACAATAAGATCAAAAAGAAAATTCTCACTCTTATAAATATCACAACACTCTTGATCACAGTTTATATTATTTTGAACATAATCCTAGTTTTGTTGAACAATACTACCTTTACCTGTCAGGACTGGTGGTTTCCAGCCTGCAGGTTTGGATCCCTTCAGAGGCATCAAGAAAGATTGTGAGATTTCTGACTTTGTTTGCTATTTGTTAAATTTTTTATTTCATATCTTGACTTTTTTTAATAACAAAACTGATAAACCAGACCGGTTAGTCACAACATTTTTTGATTCATTGTTCTTTTGTGTGTCTGAATCCCCCTGACTGCACTTTTCCATAACAAAAGCAAATTCTTGAAAGAATTATGTCAACAATGTCACGCAGGTGGACTCTGAGCTGAGCAGGAAACCAGGCAGACAGACATAGAGCTAATGTATGGCTGCTGTTTGAGTGAGCTGTGTGTAAATGAAGGACAGGTGTGTGTGTGTGACGCACAATGTTCGACAGCTCTCAGCCAGGTGCATAAACAGCAGCCAGGTGAGTGAGGATGAGGTGTCCTCTGCTTGGAAACAGGTCATTTAACTAACCTCACTTGTTTGCTTCAGTAATGGAGGGCTTTACACTGCAGTATTTTCTCAAGTGACAGAATGTTCACAGACATATTATTTTGATAATCAAACATGGAAATGGAGGGTTTTCATGCCAGCGTTGTGACTGGTCAGAAAGCACAGCTGCACAGCTGTAACTAATAACATTAATGATGACTTTTCTCCATTTAAATGTCTTTGTAAGTCATGCCAGTTAGCAGCATGGAATTTAATTAATGTTATTCATTACACCTGTGCCTCTCCTGCTATGACATTAAAAAAAAAGCTTCTGCCACTCAGACATCTAGTGCTTTAGCATTGCCTGATTTAAAAAACACTTGAGAATGTAAATGAATGAAAATAATTCATAATCTTCCTGTTCTGTCTGCCAAATATGAAATCCTTCACTTTTGGGATGTTAGAACATCATTAATAAATGTACTATGTTTAGCAGATCTGTTTGAGCCAAATTGAAACCAAATTGAAAATAAGTTTTATAAGGTGAAAGTAAAAGTGGGCTTTGGAGGATAATTCCTACTCCTAATTAGCTATGGTACCCAAAAATAAGCAGTTCATCACAGTCCCAGCCTGACAGTCTCTGGCACCCTCTGTTGGACAAAAGATGCAATGACACACAGGGGCCTAAGTGAGAACAACCAGCTTTGTACTTTTTTTTATTATTATCAGTTGCATAAAGATAACTGTCTTAGTTGCCATTATTTGTGCCAATGAAAGCCAGTAAAAATATAACTGTAAAATATGCTTTAAAATATAATAAGACAAAGTCATTTATCTTAAATATTTATTCATTTATCATAATTTATTTATTTATTTATATTTAATTTCCTTATTCTATGCATGTATTAAGAATAGACTAGACTTTCCCATTAAAATACACCTGGACTTGTTTTGTTATCAGCAAATATTGATTTCCGTTTGATGTATTTCCATGAATATATAATATGTTTAAAGAGGAACCCAGTACATGCAGCTGATTTTTGATGCTGCACATTCAGCTTTTTTAAATTCCTGCCATTTCTATGGTGATCTGAAGAAAAAAATGATTATGTTTTGATACAACTATGATTAAATGATTATAATTAAATCACATTTATTTCTCCTGTCATTCAGGGCACTGCTATAATGGTGGTCGTCATGGTTACATAAACCCAAACATCTTGGTCCTCAGCTGAAGATGGACTAGAGTGGAGGACCTTTCAATAAATAGAAAAAAAGGAATCAGTTTTAATGAATATAAAATAAATACATGTAAAATGGAAAGAGATATTGGTGTTCACCCTGCAAAGGTAAATATGTAAAAGAATAATGAGATTGGAACCAAAGGATATTTTATTAGCAAACTGTAGAGTCAAGAGGAAACTAAACAATGGGATAAATGAGCATTAGATAAAAATGCAGCAGCTCAGCCAATAAGTCATGACAGGGAAACTATTTGCAGAGGTAAAGGTAATCTGTCTGTGTATGTGCTGATTTCAAAAACAACATTTTTAAACTTGTGATTTAGTGATTGTAATACTTTAGTTGTGATATCAGTGATGAAGAATAGGCACTATGGCTTTTCTATGAGTCATAAAGCGAGCAGATGTTGTTGCAAGAGTCTCTTTACTTATGAGTGCTCATTTAGGATTCAAACACTCACTCTCTGCAACAACATCTTAATCATAGAAATTCAGCTTGATGAAGGTTAAAATTAAACATAACACACCAGGAAAACACTCACCACTGCCTCTGCTAAGCCTGACAGAAAACAGACGGCAAAAGACAATGTTATACCCACTATTCGCTGAATAAAGGCTGGAAATAAACACCAAATCACAGGCCTGTAACAGTAAGCACTGATACACTAGCGTTCTATATTTGAACTAAACAAAAACACATTTGTCTATATGCATATTTTAAAAGTTTGACTCAAAATATGAATTGTATGTTTTCTTATTTACAGTCATTGATAATATTTGGTTGGCTGCAGTGTTTACAAAATAATGAAAGGAACAGATAAAAAATGAATAACCTTTAAATATTTAAATTGGTGTGTGGTGTTATTTTTTTTAATGAAATTATTAACAACAACAACAATAGTAATAATAATAATAGTTGGTAATCTGTTTCATTTGATTAAAAAAAACTCTTACTGATTGTGTTTTCTTAAAATTTCTTTGGGCCCAGGGACTGTGCGTAAGAAGAAATAGTCTGTCTTCTCAACACTAGATGGTGGCGTTGTACCATTAATGGAGATAAACATTAGAAAATCTTGGTAAACTGGCTCCTACATGCAAGACATCGATGCCAAAGAAACAAATCAGAACAAAATTTAACACATAAATGTTTATCTATATTTGGCACTGCACTGTTAGTGCTTCATCATTACTAGAAACACAGTCCCGGAGAATAAATTTCTCTCCCAATGGTGACTTAAATAAAAAATCTACAGCATGTGGATATTGATAAAGTCAAGTTGTGTGGTCTGTAATTTTTTTCAATGTATTTTTTTTTACTTTTAATTTTCACTTTTTTTTGGCAAAATTTCTCTCAGCACAAAAAAACAACATGTAACACCAGCTGATTTCATAAAAAAAGGTTAGCTGTTTTTTTTTATATCAACATCTCCTTTTCTTATAGAATAAATAATTTGCATTCAAATGCTCCTTGTGCATGTCATTATTATACATTCTAGGACGAATGAGGAGGATCGCCATCAAATTAGCGGTCACCTTGATCATCAGAGGGAATAGAATATCTTATAAGAAATATAAAGAGGTTCATAAAAGCCCTGCAGTCTGTCATGGTCATCTCCTGATAATAGACCTAAAAGGCTAGGCTAATGTCCAGCTTTTGCCTGATTATGCATATTAATGACACCTCAAGAATTCATCACAAAAATCTTTTTTCAGTGGGTGAGGAGGGTAAACGGTAATAAATGGTTAAATTTATTCACTTTAGAAATAATCCCTTTAATCAGGAGACAAAACTGTCATGAGGCTGGTGCACCAGGCTGCTTGGATTCTTAAATAATTTTACTAAATCAATTTTATATGTAATACGATCACTTAACCACGAAAAACAACAAATCCTTTAGGAACCAATGAGCCCATAAGCTGGAGAACATTAGCTTCATAATTAAGGGATAATAAAAACAATTGCTTTTCCATGCTCAGTCTGGGGAAACAGGGCTGCAGGTGCCTTACAGTATGCAACAGTGCAGGTTCTTAACAGCTGGGCTGCCTACTGGCCCTGCGTTATACTCTGAGGCAAGCTGCACTGGGCTTTTGTTGAAGTGCTCGAGATAACACAAAGAAAACTTCAAACAGGCTTCTTATTGTGGTCTATTCTTCTGGGCAAGCTGATTACAGTTAAGGATAAAAGTTGTTCCTATACAGTAAACTAATGCGGAGAATCAGAGAGCACTAATTAAGTCATGGGGGATCCGAGGCGGTCGGCATAGATGTGTTTCCCAACACCCAGACCATGGGGGTTTAGTGGAAACTTAACAGCCCAACAGCAGTCAGCATCAAACATGTTTACTGTCAGCTGAATGTCCGGTTGAGGCGTGAACCACTGGATCGGCAAGGCCCCCTGGGGGAGGAAAAAAAAAAAAGAGATGCAGCCTCTTAGCCTGAGCACTGATAGGCTTGTCTGTTCCCCCCTTTTTTTCTTCCCTCCATCTCACTGCCCTTAGCCGAGCTTAGAAAGAAGCTCCAGATGCCATCGATGTTGGAAGCAAACACAACCGCTGATTGTGCACGAAAACACAGAGTTTTTCAGGTTTAATGTCATTCCGCATTTGCAGAAGTGGAATAAAGTATCTCCATAAAGAGGTGAGCCCAGGCAGGTCTTTACAAAATTTAAATACATGTTGCTGTGATGAAATGAGGGATGAAATTCAAAAGTCCAACCTTTGATTTCACCCCAATTTTTCTGGTAACCATGAAAACTAAATCTTATTTAACTGTTTTTTTATTTGCCTCAGTGGAAAAATTAAAACGCAAGAAAGAACCTTTACACTTTTAATATCCTCTGTAAAATCAGACAAAATTCCAAAGTACGACCCTGCCTTTCAGGTCAGTGTCAGCTTGAATATCTAAATTTCAAATACAAACCAATAGAGATTTAATGGAATGGATATTACTAACTGTTGCATACTTTATGACCACAGCTTTCAAAAGCCTCCGCTGAAGCACCATCACCACTGTTTGGTCTATGAACTTGGTAGATACTGGAGAGCCTGAACTTGTAAAACTGCGTGTGTATTTGTGTATGTGTGTGTTCTGTGAGATTTTAGGTTGCTGTAATATGCCACTGTGTGTGTGCTTGAAGTGCATGTGATTTACTGATTGTGATTTTATTTTAGTATTTCTTTAATGAATATGCATCAGTTTGTGCATTGTCACGATGCTGACAGACCAAACACACACACACACACAGACACAGATACACACACATATGCTCAGTGTTAGCCCTGCCTCTTCACTTTTCTTTCATGGTGCTATTCTAATTTGTCCTTGTGTGAGTGTGTGGCTTTTGTATTTCTAACATGCATCATTTTTAGCTACTTTTTTATGCTTACTGACTGCTTTACACACACACCCTCCCCCGCCGCACACACACCCAAATAATATTTTTATATATTTTAAACTGATTTAAAATTGTGTGAAGGCCTCACAGCCCATCCAATATCAACAACTGTATATAAAAAAGATTTAAACGGACTTCCACACATGTTGTTGCTTGCCTCTCTCTTCCACCCTGTTTATCTGATTGAATTTCCAAGTCTTTGCTATGTATTAGAGAGTGTTATTGAACTACAGATGTACTCTTTTTGCATCCTAAAGCAAATTATGTATGAATGAGCAGCTTCTGGAGCAGGTCAGCTGGGAGATTATTAACAACAGTTTGAACAAAATGTTGCTCTGTTTTTTATTAGTGTAGCCATGTCTTGTAAGATTTAGATGTTCCCGTTTGTTGTGGTGTGCACACACATGCTCAACTGCATGCACACAAGCAGACACACACTCTTTTTAACCCCTTTTCTCATTATTGGGAGGGTCTGTCCTACTGCCTGTAGCCACCTGCAAATTACAATTTAGTACTCCAAGAGTTAAGACTGTGTTCTTTCAGCCTATTGTGTGTGTGTTTGTGTGTTTGTGAGTGTGAGTGTGTGCGTGCGTTTGTGCCGGGGGAGGGGTAGAGAGAGTCTGGTAGAAAACCTTTAATCCGGGTGCTGTCAGGCCCAAACCCGGCTTGACGTCCCATTGATGTGGAACAGAACAAAACACAGGGCCCCTTGCTAAGCTCCCACTGGCTCACTCACTCACACACTCACACACAAACACACACACACAAGCGCACACACCCACACACGCACACCCACACACACTGGGCCCCCTCTCTAAAGCCCCTAGCCTGGGCCCCTGCTCCCTAACTGGGAAGGGCATTCCTCAGCCTATACACACGCGTATGCATACGCAAACCCAGTGACTCTCTTACACCCCCCCACCACCACCACCACCACCAACACACACACACGCACATGCACTTGCACATGCACATGCACATGCACACATACTTGTCACACACTGAACTGAAACACAATCTTAACTCTTTAAGTTCTGCGTTGTAATTTGCAAGTGGGAAAAACGTGAAGGTCTATCTCCCTCTCCTTTAGGATACACAACTGTGTGTGTGTATGTGTGTGTGTGTGATTGAGGGACGTGGAAACAGGTTTGAGAGTGCCCCAGCCAGCAATCAATTCTATTTGCAGACAAATGTGTATACTACACACACATATGTACACAGACGCAGATATACACACACTGATTTAAGTTTGTGAGATGCTTGGATACAGTTAACAGAAGCCAGATGCTCCAGTGTGTGTTGGTGTGTATCCGTGGTGACAACAAACAGTTATTATTGTCCTGCTGCTTGGACAGCTCCCAACCTGCAGCATCTCTGTTTACTATTAGGTTAGAGAAAGAGAAACAGAAAGACGGAGACAGAAAGCAGAGACTGAGAAAGTGCGCGTCAGATGCATGTCTGAGCGGATACAAAAAGAGACTAATATTAGAATAAACATGTGTTTCAGCTAATGGTCTGGAACTGTCTGGGATATTAATGTTCATAGGGCGGTTGTTCTTTTAATGGCCAGCAGGTGGGGGTGTGGGCAGCAGTCAGTCGTGGAGAGGATCTTCCTGCTCCAACTTTGACCCAGCGTTGGCTTTAAGGTTAAAGGATTAAGGTTCATCAGTTCAGTTTCAGGTGGTCCTTTATGGTTTGGTTTTAGGTTTGAGGTGGTTCCCACAGGTTATCACTCTGCACTGGGAATGCAGCCCAACACTTTAAATAACTATGAAGACATAATGGAGCCACACACCTACTGTACGGCAAACATTCCCACCTGTGACCAAACACACTCACTCACACCTACATGGTCAGCTCATTTCCCTCTTCACCTTCTCCAAGACTGAACTCACCCCTCGGTTTCCTCTGTGAAATTACAGAGATCTTTATTCCCCGGTGCTGGAATTCTGCCGCTTCCGTTTTGGAATGTCAGAACTCCGAGTGAGCCGTTTGTTTAGGCCTGGGCTGTGGTCCAGAGAAGCCTGAGCACTCCCAACCAAAATGTTTTTATTGACGGGCGAAAGCAGCCAGGCCGACAGCACCGATTGGCTGTAATTGGTCGGCAAGTCAGCGGTGTGTTTGAAATACCCTATGTAAAGTGGCAGCCTTTAAAAGCACACACACACACACGCATACACAAAAACACACACACACACATACGCCCACCCCTGTTTCTCCCCTCCCGTCGCTTTAAGAGAAGCCAGATGTGCCACGGGGAAGCAATCACCCCTCTATTTGTCTTGGTGCTGATCAGGTTAGTGAAGTGTTCTCAGGCCTGGCCAGGAGTCTACACACTGCTGCCTGTTGTCTCTGTAGCTCACTGCGCAGCGTGGCTTCAGCCAACTGGCCAGCTCAGCCTGCTCCGAGACTGTCTAAACAGCGGCACAGTGAGTGGGGAGAAATGCTCCATCACCAGTAAAGGCGCAATAAAGGACAGAAGTAATGATTCTTGTCCGTTACCGTCTCATTGTGGATGTTTGATATAGGAGAGGGCCACAGTTAAACACCAGCTTTCCACCTACTGCAGTGTGAAGAGCTAAGTAGCTGACTGAGCTAATGTATAAATATGAGGGTCAGCAAAGAAGCTGGTAGCTAACATCTTTCATCTGTTGATATGGACACAACCATTTAGGTCTGGGTCAATGGACGGGAGGTGTGGAGGCTGCAGTGTGTGGATGTATGTGTATGTGTGTGTCGAGTGCATTCCAGCTATTGAACACACAGATGGTTTAGTTTAGAGCAATGAAATGAGCACCAGACACCGAGCAGTGACAGTGAACGAAAGCCTCGATGATGCGCACACACACACACACACACACACACACACACACACACACACACACATACATACACACGTAGCCCTGACTGCACGGGTTAATGGAGTGACGGAATCCAGAAGGAATCCACTCAAGGACTCAGGGAGTGAACTATTAGGTAGCCTCTAAACTGCCCTGCAGAAAGAGCAGCACTGCTCAGTTTTTTTTCATATTGTAATGCATTTATAACCTCTTAACAAGGCTGCAACTTAGTGTAAGGATGAAAGAGCTGTGTGCATAGCAAGTGAAAGAGAGAATGAAAGACAGCAGAATCAGAAAGACAAAGAAATGGTCAATGAGGAAGATGCAGTTGCTAAAAGATGGTGGGGGCGAGTTGCCCCTGGGGCGGAGCAGGACCGTCAGGCAGTGAAATCTGATCCCTCCTGTACTTGCTCACCTTCTGATTGGCTGGCCCTCCCATGAACCCTGACCCTTGACTTTGTCTGGGACTTGTGACCTTGAGTGAAGTACAGGCAGAGCGTCGTGTCTTCTCCCAAGCTCTCGTCTGCGCTCTCTCTTCCTCTTTTTTCTCTCCCGGGCTTTTCCTCCCCGGCTTTGCCCATTCGTCTCTAGTGAGAGAGGGTCGGCGGGGAGGAGATGGAGAACAGAAATGTCAGCGAGACATTAAACAGAGTGCGTCTGTGTGTGCTCTCATAGTCCAACCTGTCTGATTTCCCTCTCCTCCATCCCACCCCCCCCTTCCTCCTCCTCACATCTCCTCCATATACGCTTCTCCACAGAGCAATAAATTCATCCTCTCTTCTGCAAATCTCTTTGTCTTTTTTACTCCATCAACACCCTTATCACTTTTTCTGCAAATCCTCTCTGCCCACCTTTGCACTCATATGGTTTATTACACGGCGTGTCAAGGCCAGTACCACTGCTAATTCAAATCAAAATGGTTGGATTTTGGTATGTTTTTGGCAAAACATTGTGACTCAAAAGGGAAATATCAACCATACTGTTTATGAAGCCTTGAATGGAGAAATGTAAAAAATATATATATAAATCAACAAACCATAATAGGATTAGAATAATATCTAATTATAAGGCAATAAAAAGCTTCACTTTATTTTTTTAAATAAAGCATATATCCAAGTGAATTTTAAGGAATAATTAAACATTTTTGGAAGTACTGAATTTGTGTTTTTCTTATTGAGAGTTAAATGAGGAGATTAAAAAAAAAACCCACTCCTATCTGTAGTGTGTGAATGCTCACCACTAGCAGCCGGTTAGCTTCGCTGATGAGGTTTAGATATAAGAGTGGTGTTAAAAAGAGTTCATGCTAATGAACGTCACACCTGTGGGCACACATGCATACATGCCCACATGTAGTGTTGGCAGACGCACACAGAAGTCTTTCTGTGCTGTCCCGGTACAGAACATGGCGGCAGAGTGCAGCAGAGCACAGCCAAGTGGTGTTTATTTTATTGGATGTTTATTTCGCTCTGTAAAACATGCCACTCAGGGACCTTGCGGAGCGATGTACTCAAACTCCTTTCTCCCTCTCTCCTCCCTCTGTCTCTCTCTCCCCCAGTGTAAACAGTGTGTATATTGAGAGTGTTTCCTTCACTTGTCTGTGTAGAAGTGTAATCCATCCAGTCAGACATTGTAAACAACATCTCTACATGTTTATAAATACTGCCCAACCACTCTAATGAATTTATGGTAATGCCTTGTTCTACTGCTTCTGCTGTGTGTACACGTCTGTGCGTATGTGCATGAGTGCTTATGTGTGTAAAGTGTGAGTGTGCATGTATTACCACCCTGCTAAAGAGTACAGCACACATTTACTGCTTTCTGATGTTTCTGAAGGGGAGTTTTATTTCCTGGTGCGTACAGCCTGGTTAAAAGCTTAAAAATGTGTGACAGCAGCAAGCAGACTGACTGATATGAACCAATGTGCCACAGTACGAAGTCCATTAGCAAACCAACTCTGTTTTATTCCATTTACCTCACTTCAAGTCCCTCCAGCAAGATCTGGTCTCTTAATAATAAAGCATATGTGTTAAATCTTTTTAGAAGTTTGTTCCACTGATTTTGACTTTGATGATTTTTTAAACACATGGCAGAGAGAGCTGCTGCTGCTGGAAATGTGTGCACATTATTAAACTCGCCATTAACTTCTTGGAGTCCTGTTTCACCACATCTACTTATTTGTAAATAATAGAGGGACATTAAACGTAATTTACAGTGCTGGAAATACATTACAGAGTAAACCTAGTATTACTCATTGGATAAGTAGTGATGACTGGACCGCTCTGTATTTGCCTTTCACAGTGAGATTCAGTCTATTATGCAGTGTTTTGAAATGCAGCTGTGACTTAAGTGTTTACGTTTAAACTGATGTTTTTCCTTCTTCTCATTAAAATATATTAACATGTAACGCTGGGAAGTTTTACCAGAGTGGTTGGCAGGATGAAAAACACAAAATGTCTTCTATTCCAGTGTTGCTCCAGTTATCAAAGCTTGATTAGTGGGTTTTCTATGTCATATAAAATAGCCATCAATGTGATTTTAATGCACCACTATTATTTTTTTAAAAAAAAGAAAGAATCAAATGGGAACATACATATAGTGATGAAACGGCAGAGAACTGTCATCTGAATCCACAGCTTCTCCAAGCTTAATGGAGCTTTACATTGAGTTTTATATTATTTTTTAGCTGCTTGACTGCAACTCCAATCTCTCGCACTGCTCTCAGAGCATTATTTTTTAGCCAAAGCAGAACCACCTGTAGCACACTACCTGCTAGGCATCAAATGACAGAGAATTATTTAACAACCAAAGTATGTGAACATATTGGAGTATTTAGCAAGGTTAGGAGTCAGACATTTTCTCAGTGAACTGAGGCCTCATAGTCTCTGCTGAGGCCACAAACATGACTTCAAATGAATGTAGGAAAAAAGGTGGACAATGTGTACAAGCAAAAAAATGAGTGAGATTTATAACCTGGAAAAGTAAACATCCCTAACTCTTATATGCATCAGAGTTTATTTTCTGCAATGATCCAAACCCTAACCCTAAATCTTAATTGGCTTTTCATATGCAAACGGTAGAAAGAGAAAGACCCTGTCCAAATGGTAAACTGGTCATAGAACAAGGACAAGGTAAACTGTCAAACATGATGTCCCAGCCAGTTCCCAAAGCTTAAATAATTTAATAAAACAAAATGCATCAGGAATGACCGGAACCAAATTTCGTCTGTCAGTCTTTTTAAAGTAATTTCTCCAAATTAATTATAATGTTGCTCCATAACCGCTGAATGTGTTAGCAAGTGGATGCTGGAATTTGCTCTGCCAATTTTAAATGACAATGAGTTTTCATAAACGAGCGAAACAGCGCCCCCTCTGGCTGCCACGGCTGTTAAATGTAAGCACAATTTAAACATTACAGTGATTACATCTTAGCCAAAGTCTCCATGGAGAAAATGATGTCGACTTAATTTTAATGAACAAAAGTACCAAAGGGTCAAATATGGTCACTGTAAAACTGTAAATAAGCAAGAAGTTGGAAAATAAATTGAGGTGAACTGTAAGGCCTTTAGCCACACAGCATACAACAGAAAATGTAATTATTTAGACTAAAAAACGTAGCAGTTAGCTTGTTGCATTATTGCTAATAATATTAGCTCTTTTTGCAAGTGTTAGCTAGCCGCGCTGGAATGGGCTACTTTCCAAAAAAATGAGGAGGGCATTTTGGACGATTTATATCCTTGAAAGAAAGCAAAGGGAGGAAAAACAGACTCGGACGTCAAATAACGTGAGTTAAACCTCTGTTTTTTTTTTCTCTTTTCTTGCTGGTTTGTTTACTGATGTTACATGTCTCTCCCTGGCTGTCTGTCTGTATGTAACGTTATTTAGCTTCTGAAGGAAACCTAAGGTCATAGCACGTAATGGGTTGTTTGTTTTTTCTGTTATAATTAGTGTGTGGTTTACATAGTCAGTTAGTAGCGGTGACAAAACCTGCAACAATTTGTGAATTTTTTCAACTTTGCCCCCATATGTTGTTCAGTGATGGTGTGTATTTTGAGATATGGGCCCGTGGAGAAACTTCTGTTGCGAGTTGCTTGTGAAAATCTCTTTTGTGGTTCGTTTTTAAGCTGGTCACTATATTATTTGTGGGCCTTGTAGGCCGTATTTTTATGTCATTCATATAAAGAAGAGCATATAAGTTAAGTGTTTGATAGCCTACATGCATTGATACTTTTTGATGGTAATATTAACTTTGAAATTGTGATTTTTTCAATTGTTCAGTAGACTTTTAGAACTGAATTGTTTCTGTATGTATCAGAGTACAGCTCTGTAGTACTTTGCATGTAAAGACAAAAATGCATGTAAGTCATGTATCTTTATATGATACATGCATCATTTCTTTGAACTGATCATGCGCTCCTTTGCCAGCTTATTAGGTACAGCTAGGTAAAACAGATACAGTCTTGTACAACAGCTTTGCTATTTATCCTATCTTCATGAAGGTTATAATAATTTATTTTTGTTTGGACCCTTTTTAGAGATGTTTTAATTCAACTTCATGGTTATTTTAGAGGCTTTCGTTCCTTGTGTGCTTACTGTAATTATGGTGTGTCATACTTAGAGTTTTTTTTTATATTATTTCCAAACCATTTAAATGAATGCCTGTAGAGAGAATAATAGAAAAACCTCTTAATATAAAGCATTACCATAGCACAAAAACCTGCAGCCTCCAAAATGACCATGAAGTTGAATCAACACCTCACTTTAACAGTTTCAACAGAAAATGAAAATTATAACCCTCATGAAAGTGGCATACCGTATATTTAATGACTCTTCCACTGGTCTGAATTAGTTTTACATAGCTCGAACTGAAAAACTGGTAACTGAGTGTAAAAATCTGCTGTGTATTCTTTGCTTACTGGTTAAATGTTCTATTTTGCTTTATTATGCCTCAGTGGAACCTTGCTACTGATTTGAAAATGCAAACTGTGACACATTCTTCTACTTTATACATTATTTCTATTAAAACAGCAGATGAGTCTAGTTGAATGGTATAAAACTGCTACTTGTCCAAACCACAGTTTCTTTTTAACCCTAAAACTAAGTCAATTCCAGACAACCCTTTTGATAACTTATGATTAGGGTTAGGAAAATTTAGTTTAATTTAAATTTAGTGAAAAAACATGATAGTATTTGTATTGTGAGAACTAATGCACGCCATTCTAGCTTTCGGTCCAATTCGATAGTTGTTGCCGGACATAATAGACTTAAAAACATGAGTAAGTTTCCTCCTGATAAAGATATAGCCTAACATTGCAAAATATCAACATCATCACTGGCTGAATTCACAATCATGACAGAAATTTTCAACAATCATCTATTGTGTGTATGTGTTGGTAGGCAGCAAAGTAAACCTACACAAAAAATGTAGGTTTGCCATTCAGTGGTTTCTATGGCTTGTTCCTTTTTTAATTTAATTATTTAGTTAGTCTGTATGCATGTGTGTGCACATCAAAAAAATTAATAATCAAATCAACAACTGTAGGAATAGGTGTGTGTGTGGGCGTCCGTTGCTCTCAGACTAAGCCATCATGGTTCCTCCCTTGTCAGGCCCGACAGGTGTTATTCCATCGAAATGAGAGCGGTGATGTATGCATCTGTAATGTGGACCTGTCCTCTTCTGCTTGATGGAACCTGACGCTTCTCATTATCGTGACACGACTGAGAAAAGAACAAAGTAGCAACACTTTGCCCAAAGTGCTGCTCATAAGGCACTATGAAGTGTCCTAAGCACATTTCATTAAGACACTGACTGATAGTGACACTTCACATTTTAAAATTCTTCCAAAGCGTTAACAAATCTGATGTCAGTTCTGTTTAGGACAGTTCTGCAGGACAAAGACATTTCTTTTGCAATTTAGAGGCAGGGCATAAAAGTACTTAAGCAGAAAGTAAAATGATAATTACAAAATAATATGTGTTCTTTAGTATTTATTTTTAAAGAGTATCACAAGTTATTTATTTCAATAATAATACAAGGATGCGAGGATACAAGGAAATTTATTGGTCATTATACAACAGGTTGCATAATGAAATTAAAGTGTGGTTCCCTTTAGATTGATTAATTGTTTGTAGAAAAAATAAAATTATTGAACAAGGAGTGCCGATGGTGCATTAAGTAGTCTCATAGCCTGAGGGAAGAAGCTGCTCAGTAGTCTGGTGATATGGCAGCGGATACTTCTGTATCTTTTACCTGACGGCAGCAGAGTGAACAGGCTGTGGCTGGGGTCAGTGTTGTCTTTAAGTATCCTTTTGGCTCTGTGCAGGCACCTCACCTCCCTGATATAACTGATGCCTGGTAGATGGGTACCAGTGATGTTTTGGGCAGTTTTGATCACTCATTGCAGAGACTTCCTGTCCTGGGCCGTGCACATCCCATGCCAGTTTGTGATGTTTCCAGTCAGTATGCTTTCAAACGCTCCTTTGTAGAAATTTGCAAGAACTTGACATGGGAATATTGCTTTCTTAAGTTTCCATAAGAAATATAGCTGTTTCTGAGCTTTTTTAACCAGGGCAAATATATGTGAAGTCCATGACAAGTTCTCTGTTATGTTGATTCCCAGGAACTTAAATTAATGTTTACAAACAAACCATTTAAAT
>JAQNCA010000014.1:16682019-16690965 GCA_029783725.1 Acanthurus tractus
TGCACATTTAAACAAGTGTAATGAGACAGGACACAGTCAAAAGTACTATCTTTATTAATAAAATAACTAAGTTTTCCAAATACAAATTATCTGTTGTGTAGTACCATACTTGTGATATAATTTGTAATCAAAGCTAAATATTTTATAAGGATAATGGAACAAAAGTATCTAGAATGGACAAAAAAAGTCAGGCTGATATAATGGCAGATATTAGCTTATTGCAGATATATCAGTATGCATGTCAGCCTGTAAATGACAAGAAATCAAAATACAGCAATACACATCACATGTGTTAAAACATTGTTATCATTTGATTTTTTTCACATGAGAGTTGTATCAGGTTTAATCTTTAACTGTAAAATGTCTAGCACAGTAAATTGGTTGTTGAAAAACCCCCACAATGCTGTGGCAGCCATACATCATGCACTGTGACTGTTGTGCTACCAAGGCAGCCCAGTATTGGATTTTTTATACTCAAGTATCATTTTGGCATTAACCTCAGAAAACCTGCAACAGTCTGGCTATAGCTTTCATTGCTAACAGCAGATGTTGTGCTAAGAGCTATATTGGTATATCTTGTCTGATTTAAGAAAAGTGAAACTGAATAACACCATCTTTGTGTTGAATAATGGCTCCTGTGGTGAGGCAGTTCCCCTCTTACTGCTGCTCAGTAGACACCAGTTGAAGCATGTGAGTGTACTGGGCAGCTCCCAGGTGTGAATATGTGTGGTTGTATTAAGTCGTTGGTGAAGAAGACTCATTTGGTCATCTTTCCCTTGATAAATAAAGATTATAATATTAAAAAAAAACATGACTTTTAATTCTAAATGGCTCCCTTGTCGCTCCTTCATGGATGATGTTCATGTTTGAGCTGTTTCTGGCTTGAAGAGAGATGGATGCTGGTGAATCTCTCCTTGAAACCAGCCGTCTACTCTCCACACTCTTCCTCAACCCCCCATCCCTCCATCCTGAAAAAGCCCTCAAGAGATGTGTGTACCCTCTCGCCGCCCGTATCCAAATAATTAATCCAAAGCAATTACTCTCCTCCTTCATCTGTCCGTCGGCCCGCTAACAAAACATTTCGACACGTGTCCTCATCACTCCCCTTTAATTAAGGCAGCACTATTTATCACTCCCCTTTAATTATCCTAGCCTGTTTATCAGTCTGCCTTTAATGGAATAGGCACCAGAGAGATACTCGTACAAAACACACCCCGCTATGCTTTCCTCGCTTCTGCCAGTTTTGAACTCAAGAAGAGAATAAAAAGACCCAACAAAAACAATTAGTCAAGGAAAGCAAAACAGAGAATTAAAAAGAGGAAGAGGAGAGAAACTCAGAGAGCTGAAGGAGATAGAAGTTGTTGTTTTGCTTCCTCTCTCGGCAATCAGGGTGATGGCCACACTCGCACACTCTGCTGTGCTTTTGTTCCCCTCGCAGAAAGCTTCCGCAGACTCCATGCAGTTCACACTGAGTTCAAACACACACACACACGCGCACACACACACACACACACACACACACACACAAACTGAGATCAAACACACCTCCACAATAGTTCTTTTGTGTTCAGTAACCATGGTTTCTGTCAGGTTTAATGCCTAGCAACATGTGTCACGGGGCAACCACTCACTGGGAACCGGTACACTTCATAACAGCACAAGTGTTTGACCATGAAACAAATTTTACAATTGTGGCACTTGCTTAGAGGAGCTGAGTTTGAACATGGCAGTAGGAGTTTTTTTTCCAGTCCCTACCTACACACAACGGATGAGTGTGAGCATGGCTTGCTTGCATGTGTGTGTGTGTGTGAAAGACCATGCTTTGCCTCTCCTCACAAGCTGCATATTAACAGAGTTGTCCATCAGCCGTTAACCAGCTCAGACAGAGGAGAAACCCACAGGAGAAGGGAGGCAGCTCCAGAATCACACCCAGATCCAGTGCTCCTCCCCTGCATCCAGAACTCACAGGCTTGCTCAGCCTGGGAGCAATTTCGTGAATGTAAATTGTAACCACACATGGGTTGGACAACTAGTAAGGTTTCACACATACACACAGAGATGAATGCACACATACACACACATAAGCTGCTGGTGGGGTCAGAAGTCTGGGTGTCACACCCTGTCATTGCAGATTAAGTTATGCAAAGTGAGGTGGTCGAGCAGCCAACCCCTAGGGCTTAACAAGCAGGAAACACTAATTGGGTCGGCTTGCTGATTGCCATAATTGCTACTGTGTGTGTGTGTGTGTGTGTGTGTGTGTGTGTGTGTGTGTGTGTGTGTGTGTGAGAGAGTGAGTCTGCACATGTCTGACTTAGAGAGGAAGACAGAACAACCTGCTAGGTAACATGGCAGCTTTTGGCTTAAACTCCTACCCTCTGAGGAGGAAAGAGAAGATAAAGGAGATGAGAAAGAGGAAGAAGAGGAGGAGTGATAAAGCAGGGGATTAAAATTATCATAAATCAGGAATTTCACAGATATTCTTGGTAAACAAGAAAAACTCAATTTACGGTTAATTTTTTTATGCGATTAAGTTTTGATTGGGCAGATTTTTTCAAAGAGATGATAAATGCTTTGGACACTGCAGCACAATGTGTGACTTTGCAGAAATGTCTACTGAATTAGGGGTATTATGCAGAGGCTCCATGAATTGTCATTAGAAGCAGTCAGACAAATGCTTGTGACATTTTTTTTTAAATCATGCAAATGAAACATTAAAATCAATATCAGTCATATTAATTATCTGTCATTATAGTAATTTTTAAAGAACATTTTTATGGCATTTTCGATAAGAACATAACATTTTTTAAATAAATTAAGTGCTTAAATAATCATCAGGTACAAAACAAGCATAATGAAAGCATCATCCTATTCCCTTTATGATATCAAATTTATACCCTACATACCTTGAACCTCACGTGTTAAATTCAAGGGGATCTGTTTGTAAAAAAAGGCAGAAATGGAATATGAGAGAGAGTTTTGTGGCCGTTGTCGGTTCTCCATGATTGGAAGGAGAGGGTGAGCAGGGGTTTATTCTTTTGGGTGCTGTGTGCAGCTTCATCGCTAGATGCCACTAAATTGAACACCAGACCGTTGAGTACTCTACTTGTATTGTTCTCGTGGAAACTGTTGGAATTGTGACATTTTTTTTAAATTAACAGGCTTGTTAAAGCTTATCTTTTCTAAATGATGGCAGGAAGTCATCCCTTTCAGCCACAGCAAAGCTCTTCAGCTCTACTCTTTTATTATTTTGACAAAAAGTAAAGATCTTTCATTTATTAACGTCTTGAAGCCCAATGGATGGATGATTGAATTTGTAGCCCTTTTAATTTCTTTTTTCACCACTCTAAAGAATGTTTTATAAAAAAATAGCGGAAAAAGGTGCAACTTAATAAAATAGCACAGCCAATGCTTTAACATGAACGTCTCCTCTTGAACTGAGGTGATACACTGCGGTGGCACGATAGAAGAAATGTTTGAAATATGCCAGATTACTCTAATGACAGAGAAAATTGTCTTGGAGTACTGGGACTAAAGGAAAGAGTGAAGTGTTGTACAAACAGTATTATGGTTTGTTAGCTGTAAAACTATGGTATCAAAAAATGCCTCCTTACACAAACAGTTTAGGTGCTTAAAGTATGCCATACTTGCTGAATGACATCGCTCAGCACCGTGCCACAGAGCAGTGACACCACATGCTGCTAATTAAGAACATTCCATTACTGTGCTTTATTTAAAAAAGAGCATCCTGCTTCATTTGGAGAGAAACTAAGATATAAGGATACAGGCAGAAACATTACTGTCACTCACACACTCATGCTAATAAACCCTGAGGCTAACGTGCTTATTAAATTGAACAGGCTGCATCAGGTTGTGGTCTACAGCAGAATATTTTCTGCACAGTGTTTCTTCTTGGACTGATTTGATTGGGTACTGATGGTAGCAGCTGCTGTGTGTGAAGGATGACCTCTACACATCCTCTTGTCCAGCCTCCTAAGCCCTGTTGCACGTCATCCTTAAAGTGAGCTTGAAGAAGTTAGGCAGCGCTTTGAGAGATTCCTCTTGATTCACTTTCATGTCCGTCACCTGTGTCCAACATGTGCATGCTCATCCACCCTGACGCTGATGTTACATTGACCAGAATGCAGCTGTATAAATTGTTTCACATGCTATTTAGCATCTAGATTGATGTAAAATGAAATCCTGCATGAACAGGTCAAAAAAAATTCCCTGTAAAGCTGTATTCTCTTGGATGTTTTATGTTTTTTTTTTTTTTACACAGAAGTAAGCTTCCCACTGCTGGTTTCTCTAATCTAGAATTTAAATTTCGTGTCCATGACCCTGCAGGGTTTATCTTAAAATCTTTATTTCTTCTCCTCTAATCTAGCCTCTTCTTCTTTGCTCATTCTCCATGTAACAGCCAAGCTTTTCTGTCACTCTCTCCTCTCTCAGACACAAACAGTCATATACACAAACAGGCATCCTAGCTGACACTGTATCTCTGACTTACTTCCTTATTTAATATGTTTTAGATGGTTCCACTTGTGGAGCTGAATGAACCAGCACACTCCTCCAGTCCTAATTGCCTGCTTTCGTCAGCCCCTTGCTGACACACACATCAACACACACACACCCACACACACTTGTGCACTCACACACCCAACTATGAGGTGCTAGTGCCCAGTGTGGCAAACGATGCACAGCTACAAAGGCAGTGTTGGGCCCTGTTAGTCTGTTAGCCAGTCTCTGTGCAAGTGCTCCCAGCAAGCGTGCTGGATTTTAGGGTTTAGTGTCCCACTGAGACAGAATAATGAGTGTATGTTTCTAATCTGTGTGCATGCGGCTGTGAGTGTGCATGTGTGTTTGTGTGCAGCAGCAACGCCGGAGAATAATGAGTGTGTGTTGCTAATCTGGGCCCTAGGAGACTACCTCTCCCTGCTCCTCTCACACTGTCTCAAATCAGCGGCCTCTCTCTCACTCCTTCTCTTCTCTCCTCCTCTCACTCTCTGTATGTAGGCTAATTTAGCGCCCGCTTTGATGCGTTCTCCTGCGGGCCTGCGTTTCTCATATCCAAATGCAGGGATTAGCCGTCTTTTATTCTCCAAAGCCCATCTCATCCTGTTCTCCCTTTTTCTGTCTACTTGCCGTCTTCCCGACCCTTGGAAACAGTGGCAGGGACTTAACAACCTGACAACAAATGCTTTGTTGTTGTGTTTTTGTGTATCGGTTGTTAGCTTAGGCGCTTAGGCCTTTGTTGGCCTGGTGTTTGCCTGTGCGTTCTGGGGATATGTGTCAATAGGGAGTGGGATGTAGGGGAGATTTGCCAAGGATGACAGGAAATGAAGATGAGGAGAGGTGAGGAGAGGAGAGAGGAAAAGATGGAAGAGGAGAGTAATTTAACAGCCACTATCTTGTTTTAAGATTCATTAATAGGAATAATGGGAAATTATGTGGAACTAAGTTACGTCTCTAGTTGAAATCATGAATCCCTTTATGGCAAGCTTTGTGCGGGTATTTCTGCTTGTTTTTTTTTTTTTTTTGCGGGTCTGTGTGTGTGCAGATGTGTGTGTGTGTGTGTGTGAAAGAGAGAAAGAGATGGCAGGTCTCTTGGTGATATTCTAAATCCCTTTGTAGAGACAGAGACTGTCACTTCTGAGCGTGTGCGTGATGAAAGCGAGTGTTAAGCAGCAGACGCAGCCATCATGCTCACACAGAGGCAACACTCTCACACACACACACACACCAACACACGCACGCACACCCACACACCCACACACACACACACCCATACACCAGACACAGATGCACACTCTCACACCCTTAGATTGAGAAAAAAAAAGTCTCTTGATGATCTTTCAACAGATCTGCAGGAGTGGCTTAGGCAGCCAGGGCACCTCTGGGACCCTTCACATACTTAGACACACATGTATACATGACACACACGCACGCAGACGCTCACACACCTTCCAAACTCACACAGAAGTCTGTCACACAGGTAATGTTTCATTTGTTTGTAAAGAATAAAGAAAAAACTGCTGGACAACTTTTGGTGTGGCCCCAAATGCAACCATCAAAAAACATTGCTATATTGAGTAAAACTTACCTAAGCTGAGCTGTAGATCACAGAGCAATAAGGAAGAATATGACAAAGCCCAATGAAGGGTTTAGATATGATGAACATATAAAGAGCACAGCAATGGTAATGGAAGCCATGTACTAGACAAAGGTAAGCCTGTGTTCTACACCTGTGTATTAATTTTAAGTCGATGGTAAACAAAGAGTTCATGGGTGTAAGTGCCTCAAACTGAGAAAGAAGCAGTCCTTTTTTCACCATCCTCAATGGATGAAAGTGTTGCTTGTTAAAAATGATACCACTATGCCTACATCGACCTTAGTGAATTACAGGTAACATCAGTCGAGGGAAAAATATTGTTAATTATCACAAAAAAAAGACAAATTCTAAATCAGACAGATTAAACTGGCTCCTGTGCAGTGCCGATTTAGATTTGCAGGCACTGTGGATGTAAAAATGCATCATCATCTCTTACATCATCATCTTTTAAGTCATTTACCCGTGACTCCCCCTTCTGTGTCAGGTATTTTCCTCTGTATCTCTTTCTCTCTGTTGTTTTGTGGCTGTAGGAGACTCCCGAGTCTTTGCTCTATGTTGACTGTGATTGAGCATGACCTTTGACCCCTGCAGCTCTGTGGAATTCCATACATGGTGCGTCTGTGACCCTCTGACCTCCAGCTGGGCTCCGATTCTATTGGCTCAAAGACTTGCTGTGACTTACAGCAAAGTGCCGCCAGTCAGAATCAAGGGGTCAAAAGTCAAGACTCGTGGAAATGAGGCAATGGAGTACGGTCTGCCTTTTACAGCTCGACCACAATACCATCATTCTGTGCACACAGTGGTGCACATGAGAAATAGACTGACAGATGAGAGAATTTAAGAGAAGCAGAAGCAGAAGACATGAAACTATTTTTGTTTTGCAGAATGAAGCTGCAGTGACATAACTGTGAGTTTGGACCAAGTCAGCTTTTCTCATGCCCCAAGTCAGAATCAGGTCTAACTGGATTTTTCAAATTTCAAATTGGATCTTATTTTCTCAGCTTTGGCCATCATTTCCTCTGGTTATGACAACATTGTATTCACCAAGTTAATTGCAAAGGTCCTTTTGAGAGGCAACACTGTTACAGTCAAGGCCAGCAGGGAAAAATACACAAACAGTCAGGCAATATATTGGCTGGATTACCACCTTATCTATGTGTAAAACCAGAAATTGGCTCACTTGTTGTGTTGGGAATAAGCTCTCATTGCTCAAAGAAAAATTCACTCTGAAGTTAGTTTGTCTGTAAACCTTGATGGATATTGACAGCTGACAGTTCTAGATTTTACAGGTTGCCCTTGTCTTCTCTTTAAAGATGCTCAGGCTAACCTGGGGGCCTGTTCAAAATACGTCTGAACATCTGACTGCTTCTTTTTAGCAATGTTGCCCTGTTCAGATATCTCAGCAATTCATTTGGTGAGACCAGTGTTTTTATAACTGATATAAATGATGGCTAAACTACAAGAATAACACGCAATTTTTTAATAAACCAAAATGAACCCTAATTACACAAGTCTCAAGTATGAATCCAATTACATAACACAGAATCAAAGTCATATTTGTTCAGTATCAGTAGTGAACAAGTGCTAATTTAATATCTAATATAAACAGTACATTTGTGATTTCTTGTCTGGACTCTGAACTTAACTTAAGTGCAGCCAAACTCTAATCTCAAAGCCTTTCAGGTTATCGGAGCTTCAAAGATCTGATCACTTCGTCTTCGCTAGACAACATCAATGTCCGGGCTGTCCAAAACTTTCTGTGATTCCTCTGTAGTCAAAATGAACTTCAAGTATCCGCCAAAAAAGAAAGAAAAAAAAATGTACCCAATGAACCCCAAACTTCTCTTTATCAAAGTGATATGTCCTACGTCTTCCAGATAAAGGCGGATGGGGGTGGAGGTGAGGCTGTCAGCTATGGCAGCACCTGGCTGTGGAGCAGCCTTGATCAAGGCTCTGCATTGGACATGAGCACAGAACGCTCATCTTCCTGCACCCCTCAGCCCGTGACACTGTTACAGGACAGGCTGACAGACAACACCTTGACTGTCTCTCTGCCCGGCTTTGAATGGCCTTTAAAAACAGGCAGGTACAGGAGAGTGGAGAAGAAGGGGGGCAGTCCTTCCTCTTTTTCTCTTCACCTTGACAGGTCAAAGATGAGTATCTCTTAGTTTGGTCTTTGCACTTGTCTTCACTCCTTTTCCTGTTTTGGTGCCAACTTCTCTTTATCTGTCTCTGTAATTCTTTTACTGTCTTCATGCAGAAATAATGATCTGTCTAACAACATGCAATAAATGCAAATTTTGAACCCTTTTCTGTCTCTCTATCATCATCATCTGAAACCATCTGTGTGCCCCTGTAAAATTGAAGCATCCTCTGACTCCCTCTGTCCTCCCATCCCTCCATCCCTGTACCCATCTACGGCATTTTTTTCCTCTATTGCGTCTGTTGTGGGAATACTTTTCACAGGGGGAGGGAGAGAGGTGGAGAGCTGGAAAGAGAGAAGAGAAGGTCCAGAAAAGAGCCCTAAAAATAACTGTCATGCAAGTGGACAGGCAGTGATTAAGGATTTAACTGATCATCCTGGGGCTGACAGTGAACCAGCTATTATCTAGCAGGAATCAAACACTGCTCAAAGCCCTGGGAGGCTCTCTGCGCCTCTCAGCATCTCTCAGCTCCTCTCAGAGGCCTGGCCAACATGAAAGGAGACGTCAGGGTCTGGCAGCTGACAAGCCATGGAGAGAGAGTGGGAGAGAGAGAGAGAGAGAGAGAGTGAGAGAGAGAGAGAGAGAGAGAGAGAGAGAGTGAAAAAGAAACAGAGATCGAAAGAGCGTCGTGTA
>JAQNCA010000014.1:16691065-16710786 GCA_029783725.1 Acanthurus tractus
GTGGCGTGGACAACATGAAAGGTGACGTGAGTGTCTGGGTGGTGACTAGCCATTGAGAGAGAGTGGGAGAGAGAGAGAGAGAGAGAGAGAGAGAGAGAGAGAGAGAGAGAGGGAAAAAGAAACAGAGAGAGAGAGGGAGAAAAGTAATGAGATCTTTATTTTGGCCGTTACCTCAGGGACTGTTGATCAGTGTTGTGGTGATGTGCAGCAGAATACAAAGACCCGCTCTGTTTGTTTATGTGGGAACTCTGTCTATGTGTATGTGCTTGCTTCTGTTTGTGTGTGTGTGTGTGTGTGTGTGTGTGTGCATGTTGGATGTCACTCAAAATTAGTGGAGTAAAAGTTATTCATTAATCTTGCAGCGCCTAACAAATGACAGGAAACTAGATGCTGCCAGATGAATAAATGAATAACCAGATGAATAAAAGTAAATCTTTATCGAGACTATGTTGAGAACATAATTACAGCTGGGAGGAAATGAGTGAATTGTTCTGTGTCTGTGTGTTTTATGTTGGTGTGGTTTCACTGTTTGTGTTCTTCTTCATCAAAGGCCTTTCTGTGACACAAGAGACTTTACACTTGATCCTCCTGCTGATCTCCCCACTGAAGTATGTGCTTCTGTGTGTGTGTATGTGTGTATTGTTCTCCACGCTGCACCATGTTGTGGTTGAAGTCTTTGCGCTGTAGTTGTTAATATTAACTTCCTAGATGTGTGATACATAGAACTACACTGCCACAACTGTTCAGTAATTGGTCACAAGCTGCTTGGGATGTTAATTATTATTCAGTTGTTTAACTGCCTCTAAGATTTGCAAATAGTGTTTTGTGTACCTTTTCTTTAGAACTCACTTATGTCAATTTTTGTACCTCAAGAGGGCGAACTTAACCTTTGTAGGTCAGGAAAACCACTGGTGCAAAAATGGAAGAAATGCTCATTGGAAATGATGCACAAGAGAAGTCAGCGTTCAATGGTTGTATTGCAAGTTTTAAGTAGAACATTATTCTCCCAGCGAACTATCATATGGGTGCTGTGCCGAAGAGTCTGTAGTTTTGCACATGCAGAAGCTCCTGATTTGAGCGGAGGAAAAATTAAGGAGACAGGTTATTGGTACTATGAGAGATACTCTATTTTATCGGTCTCTGTTTAAGCAGTGCCCTAACACTGTTCAGTTGTTGTTAAATTTAAAGCAAAACCCAAATATCAGTTCTAAAAAAGATACCCCTAAGATTGTCACAAGCCTTCATGCCTTTTTTCTGTTAATTGGTCAGATTGTGAGATTTTAATTGACATATCAGAGAAAACAAAAAAAAAAGAAAAAGAATTCTTATAGAACCGGTTCTCTGCATTCAACCAAGACACAAGGAGCAGTGGGCAGCTACTGTACAGTGCCCAGGGACCAACCCCAGCTTTGAACCAATGCTGTGGTCAAGGGTTCTGACAGGAGAATTTACCTTAGATGTTTTTGGTGGTGGTGGATCACCGGAGAAAACACAGATGGGCCTCTATTACACAGAGGCCCTTGAACTGAACGCAGAACCTTTGTGCTGCTGAGCCATCGTGCTGCAAAGGGCAAACTTCCTAGTGGCATCATCTTTTTTTTTTAGCAGGTTTACCTTTTTTTTAAAAACCTGCATAGTAATGCTAATTAGAGTATAAAATGACATTACTGTTTATTAATTAATACTGGATTGTTGATTGTTAATATGGAAAATGCAAGAAATTTTGAAATTGAATAAGCAACCCCTTGGGTGGTGCATAAATCATAAGCAAGTTTTACCAACCAGAAGATCCTTAAATCTTTGATAATTTATTGTATCTTGCGTCTTATATTGTGTGTCTTTGTCCTAAAGCGATCTTTCATAGTTAAGAAGTGAAAGTGACATTTTCTCCTTTTCTGTATCTAATCTGTTACATTTTTAAATATTAATCCTTGTTCTGAATCCTAATTATATTTAAGACAATTATATCCTGAATCCCATCCACCACCGCAAAGGGGACACAAATATTAAAATTCCTCATTAGAAAACTAGTGTTATAAGTCAGTTACAATAAATTAAATAATAAATTAAGTCACTTTAAATATGGCATCAGGAAAGTATGCAGTATTACAATACACAGATTCAGTTTTATCATTGTATAATTTGACTAGATCTGCATTTATGACCTCATTTAAACTTTTTGGTTCCATATTTTTTGTGCAGATAGTTGCCTTAGCTTAAGCACTAGAGAAAGATTGGGAGCAGTTGAAGGAGCAAGGCAAAGGTTGAGGTCTATAGTCTAACTGGGGGAAACACCCCAACCAGGAGGTCATTTCCCACAAAAAAGTTTCCTTGCAAAAAAAAAAATAGAGGGTGAGATTGGAGGTATCAACACCCACAGAAAATGAATATAACTTAATCAGCTCAGAAAGCCATATTCTCAAAGTAACAAAGTACAAAGGTCTCAAGTACCTTGACATTGTTTCCAGATTAAAAAAAAAAAAGCAGAATATCTGAGATCTGTTGTTATTAAAGACTGTGTCATGGTCTTTGAGAGATGTTAAGAAAAGCTGCATAATGTAGTTTATGACAGAAACCCTTTTTGAAATAACTTAAAAAATATAATCTCAGAACAAATATTAGAAGTGTTTTAACTGTGTCAGTTGCGAATGATGGAATCATAATGGACTATCTGTTCTATATATTTTTTTTCAACATGGCAGGATACTTGGTGGCCAGTGTGTGAGCATCATTCACATGAGATGCCACTTTTCTTCTGTATCAGTTTCACCTGTGTTGTTAACGCTAAAGAATCACTAAACATTCCCATGTATCCTATGCAGCAGCCTTGAACTAGGTACTTCTGATTCCTCTGTGTCTTCAAGGACCACTGCATCATCTGTGCTTTACAGTAGCTGCAAGAACATACACACACACACACACACACACACACACACACACACACATATATATGTGTGTATATATATATATATACACATGCATGACATACCCATACACAGAAGCCCCCTTGCTCATGCAGAGATGAGTGCTGTGTTCCTTCCTGAGGTCCCTTCACACATTAGACCAGCTCTAATAATAAAAGGGAGAGGAGTCAGAGTGGATCCTTTGAGTGTTCAGTTGAGGGCGGGTGACCCACTTATCCATTCCTCAGGCTTTGTCTGGGCCTCTGGGTTAACCCACTTACCCACTCCCAAGGCTTCTGCCAGGCCCTGGAGTGAAGGCCGGCTTCTTTTCTCATCAAACAACTGCTCTTAATAAAGGCCAGGGGCTGGGGAGCCTGAAGCCCGCGGAGCCCCGTGTGTGTGTGTGTACACACACACACATGCAGACATACACAACAGTGCACTCATCAGCACAAAACCCACTTACACGGTCCTCAATAGTTTTCTGCTCAAACAGGGAATTTGTTCTGAACCTTTATCATCGTTTGCTGTATTTCTGCTTGTGTGTGTTTTCTGTAACGGTTTCATGTGTGTTTGTGTGTGTGTTTCTCCTTCTGTGCGTCCGTATCTGTGTGCATATCAGCTTAGAAATCTCTCTCTGTCTCCTTCACCACCAAACTGCATTTGCATTTTAATTATGTCAATGTTTGTTCAAAAGCATGACAGGCGCTCAGACATGACAAAATGGAAATAAGGGACTTAAACTGGGGAATTACAGCTCATTCGCACATGTTTTGTGCGACGCTAACATGATGTACATCCCTGTGTCCCGCATGTGAAACCCTGCTTTTTCACGCCTCTTAATCCTGCTGTGGAGGTTACAGACGAGACTCGCTCACAAGAACCTGAATGGTTCTAGAAGCACAGGAAGGAATTTATTATCTGTCGTCCAATTTGCTACGTTCCATTATTTCAAATAGTTTTGTTTCAGGTTCTTTTCCTTTTGTGTATCTGTTCTGCTCTTCTTTGGTCTTCTTTTCTTTTTTTTTTGCTGAGCTCCACAACTTCCTTGTATGGTTGCTAGTGTGACCATTTCATAGCATCACAGCATTTTGAATTTTTATTTTCCAGAGATTTTTTTCACATTTTGGGAAATCAGCCACATACATATATTCTTAAAAGTGACCTGAGGAAACCAATATGAACCTCTTTTATGTTAAGAAAAGAGCTGGAGACAGGTTAGCCTAGCTTAGCATAAAGACCAAGCTGACCAAATAGTGTAATTTTGAGGAGATGGTGGAGGTGACAGGTGAAGTGTTATAATTAAAAGCATAATAGAGGAAACAGTAGGTGTTTTTATTGAAGGCTAGCTCTCACCCTGCTTCCAATCTAAGCTAAGCTAGGTTTACGATGGCTTTACTATAGTTACAGTTCTAAGCCTGCAGACATGAGCAATCTCTTCATCTTGCTCTTTGAAACAAGCAAATCATTTTTGGAAGACATCTCGTGGAATTAAACCACAAACACCATTTGTCTTGGTTGGGTCTAGTGTGTTTTCTTCTGCGTCTTTGTTCTCATTTTGACATTTTTGTCTGCGAAAAACATTGTACAAAGTGAGAGAACAGGAGTCCAAAAAATAACAAAGTTTCACTGTAAAGTCCATTACTGAGAAATATTCATGATGTCCATTAGTTAACGCCAGCCATTATTGGTCACACCAGAGGAAGAAAAAACCCCAAACTCCCATGAAGGACATTTTCACATACTGTATTGAATGATGGCAGAATTTAATTTCGCTGCTTCAGTCTCAGGGTCCTGGAGTTGTGTCTGCCGACTCTCTGCCACAGTGTTGTGGATCACAGGGGCGCTTGAATAAAACAGAGACATTTGTTACACCTGTACTTTTAAAAATGTAACATGTCAAAGTGTTCAATGTGAAAAAGGTCTATTAAGCAAAAATATGTTTAAAACTTGAGACCCAACTTTTTATTGTGTCATTTCCTTAATCAAAAACTATAGTGCCTGCCTCAGCCAATATACACATGTGGATAAACATATAAACAAGAGAGAAAACACACTCCTCCTGAACTTCTGACACGCTACCTATCCCCTACGCTCCCTCCCATAGATAGCTGCCTGTTTTTTTCCCTCTTCGCTCCTTCTCCTCTGTCTATCCAGTGAGTGGCAGGGCCAGGATGGTGCTTCTGTTGTGTGTAATAAATGCTGTTGTATTGAGCCCACAGGGAAACCCTACTCTCCTCTCCCAGCCATTACTGTCTAATGGCCAGATGATGGGAGAGACACACACAGTGCCTGTCACAGACAAGCTGATATACTGCCCCGCTATGTGTGTGTACATGCATGTATATGTGTGTGTATGTGCATGTGTCATATAGAGGCTGATATACCACCCTGGCCCCTGGGCAGAGGAGGGGGTGGTGGGGTAACGGCAGTAACTCACTCGCAACCTGATCAAGCAGTGATAAATCTTCTGAAGCCATCCTGTTTCCAGACAGACACACACACAAAAATGCACACCCACACACACACACACAGCCCCACCCTCTCACTCCCTCTTACTCGCTGAACCCTAAGGGCGACATTGAAAAGGATATGTGCATCACTTAAACTGTCCCCTATGTGCATTATGTTACAGGAGAGATGTTATGGTTGTGACTCACTGGAGGTTTCTTAGATTTTTTTTTTTTTTTGCAATGTTAAAAGTTTTTTTCCTTTCAACCAGAGGTATAAAACCCACTCTAACCATTATCTTCCCCTGTTAATCAATAGAATTTAATTGGATAATGGCCGCTCTTGGTGGAGTAAAGCATGTTTTTGCTGTCAGTTTGTGTCATTTTAACAGTTCAGTTAGGAAAGTAGCCTTGCTCCTCCTCCCAAGCACCAGAGACACTTTTAACATTGTTGCCACTGAATAGAAGTTTTAATGTATTTTCAGTGACTAAAGGCTGGTGAAATTCTGCCTGGTGCTCAGGTGGTTCAAAGATCTCAATTTTTCCTCATGGCTAAATTTTGGAGGGAATGTATCGATGTTATTCTGTACCGCAATAATGCTCAAGGACAAACAATTTAAGGTGTTTTAACCAGTTCTTTGTCAACAGTTATATTTTATATCTGTCAAAAGTGTTTTTAATAATGTTGACGAGAAGTTCTTGGTATGCAATGATTATTTGTGTTCATGACAAGATAATAGCAGCCTCTTTTAATTAGGAGTTATCTGTTTCGAACTGAATATTTTATTATGTGCTGAGCTGAGTTTCGGTGAGTGAAACTGTTTAAACTTTTCAAACATTCAACCTGTATTCAGTATTTGATCTTGTTGTCTTGCTGAATGCTAAAGTGTCCTTAATGAATTCCAGACTTGGAATTCAGACTTCTTTTGTATTGATGGCACAGTGGCTGTCAATAAATTTTTATTAATGTGTACATGCATGCAAGCAAATGCATGGCCACACACACACGCACAGACACGAACCGTCACGCACTTGCACACACATGCAGCTTCACAAACACTAGAGAGAATACAAGGACTGGACAGTGCAAGGACACCTACCTACTTCAACTACAATCAGACCAACCTTGAGAGGCACTGGTCCTTTCTCCTCAACCAAGCATAAAAAAATAATTTGAATACCTATACAACTCTGAAATTTGCCTGCTTTGAATGGCAAAACTCATAAATACCCAAACATTTTTGATTGCGCTCCTTTAGAACCTTGTCTCTAAAGATAAACATTGAAAAGGTTTTTTTTTTTTCGAAATTCAGTTTTGACTTATTTTACAGCACAAATTGAAGCTGTTTAAACAAACCCCTCGAAGAAATCAATTGTGCAACTGGACAAAGGACACACTGCTTCTTATTACTCAAATTGTGCATGTGTGTGCATGCTAAGAGGTGCACAGACGCACTCATGCAATAACTATAAGCTGGCATCCACTTTTCTGAAGATTAAAAAATAAGGAACACAAAAGAGTCGGTGTCCATGTTTTTAACATGTACACATTTGTGAGTAGTTATTACTGTGGGTTAGTGTATTGCATTTAGTTTGCTAGCTGTGGGGCTCAGATTTCTCTTCTGATAAAACCTTGGCAGGATCCAAACAACCGACCACCTATGTCTATCTTCACCAGTGACATATGAAATTAATTCAGATTGTAAAGAAGATGTGAGTAGCTGTGTAGGGTCAGATGCTTCAGTAAGTGTGTGTGTGTGTGTGTGTTTTTTCTCTGCCTGGCCTGCGACAGTGTTCCGTCGTAAAGCTCCTGTCTTACCTGAGGATTAGGTGGATCAGACATTGATTGACAGATCCTCCCTTTTCCTCCTCCCCCTCCCACCGCCTCCTCGAAGAACGCCGTGTTTGGGGTTATGGTAGAACACAGGCGGGAAACCATGACTACAACACACCCGAGACGGACTGCCGAAACACGAGGTCTCCTTGAGTTTGTGCACCATGTGTGTTTGTGTGCGCGTGCTTTTTTTGTGCAAATTATCGCGTTGTGTGTATGAGCCTGAGTGTGTGCGTGTGTTTGCCCATGTGTATTTATATGTGTATGCATATGTGAGAGTCTGAGTGCTGGTAAAGGAAGATGAAAGGTGTGTGTGTTGAGCCCTGCTGTCAGTCCCTGCCATGTTTTACAGCCTGTCCGCTCCGCACAGTGATTAGAGCTGTCGGCTCTGATGTGATGACATGGGCTGAAACCACAGCAGGGGAGTGGAGAGTGAGAAAGAGAGAGAGAGTCGGAGAGACAGACAGACAGCAAGAGGCAGTTTGAGGGTCAGTTGGAGATCAGAGAGAAAGTTTGAGAGAAAGAGAGGGAGAGAGGGTTTAAGAGAGAGAGTTGACCTTGACAACAGCTGCAGTAGCAGCTCTTTAAAGTATGGGCCGACGCTGGCCCGCGTCTACAGCCGTGATGGTTACAACATACAAGCCACTACCTGCCACTGTAAAGCTTGCAGCCCACCCATTGCTTACTAAAAGTCAGCATACAGGAGCACCTTGTATGGCAGGGTAGCAGACAAAACTGATGATATACAGGCCGTGTACTGTTTAAGTGCATTAGCCTTGTAGAGAATACATTCAATGACAGCTATAAGAGAGAAGAAACCCAGAGATTTTTTTGTACGTTTACAAAGCTTTACTTTAGAGCCTCAAGAAAGGCACATACATAGCTGCTGACACTTCTTCACATACGTGTACTTCACAGGCATTCCCCTCCCCTCTCTTTCACCTTTAGTGTGCCCCATTTCCATATGTTCTTAATCGGGCCAGAGGGAGAAAAAAAAAAGGAATTGGAGGGGGGGGTACTACTGAGGGCCGGTTTGGGTTTAATGTCTGCTCCTGCTCTAATAGAGGATAAATAAACACTGCTCTGTTGTGAGGTGCACTCACTCTCATACACACACACACTCACACACACAGATATACACACACTCTCTCACACTGGGCCCACCTTCTGGTTGCGTGGCCAGTCAAAGCTAATACAGCAGAAAATGGCTTGCTCCCCTGCCCGCCCCGTGTGCTGGTGCTGTTATTACTGGAGCCTAATAAGGCCCAGATGCCTAATATTAGACGTAATCTGTCAGAGTAGTTTTGTTTATGTAATTTAATTTTTCCAGGCAGTTGTTTCCAATTAGGTTGTTTAAAAGTTTTAATTGAATTAAATGGGAGATATCTCCATGAAGAGAAATGGCAAAAAAAGCAGGGCCAGGGCCAGGGTAGACATGTGGGAACAATGCTGTTTTGGCCAGTGTGTGTGCGTATCTGTGTGTGAGCGTGTGCTCCATGATACGCACCTATCATTACAGCTTTCCCATTATTGTCAAGCCTCTCATAAGTGAGTGCTATAGCTTCTATGGTAATTATGACGTTATGAGGTGGCAATTACATTGAAATGTGTTTGACTGTCAAACGCCCACCACAATGACATGTCAGCCTGCTGCGATGAGCATAAAATGGTTGATATGGAGAGAATGAAAGAAATAATGTTGAATGACTACTTTGCTAAGGAACTGACACAGATGGAATTCTGCCAAAGACATAAAATGCTCTGCAATGTGCAAGGGGCATGACCACTTAATCAGCCTTTGTTTATGACAATCTAAAGGCTTGCTTGTAACTTTTAATTTGAAACTTTGTGTTAAAATTGTAGATGTAATAGTTGGTTTGCCATTAAGGAAACAATTCAAAGTATAAATGCTTTCTTTGGCTGAAATCTGCCCATTATTTGCTTTAAAGGCAGTCTGAATTGTGAGAATTTTGTGGAATATCTTGCCCCAAACCTAATCCAGTATCCAATCAGTGCACACATTATACTTGGTAACCACAAGGGGCACCAATGAGCACACATGAATGAGTCCTTCTTTGCTGCAGCTTGTGCCTCAGGCCTGACTGTAGCCAATGCAGTGGGTGAGTTAAGCTGGAGGATGCATAAGTAAATGTGTTCATCTCTGTTTATGTGGCATCTCCCCACTGAAGGTATAAAAGAGTTGCCAGGTTACAGCTGTAGTGTTTGGGAGTTAGTGTGGGTAGGCAGTGGGTTGTTGGTGGTGTGGAGTCTGGGTTTAGAAATCAACCTGTCATTTATCCCAGGGAAAGAAAAGGCGAGTAAGAGAGCATTCCAGAGGAAAAAAAAGAGGGAAGGGAGAAAAAAGAAAGACAAGGATCCCTTTAGCAGGCAGGGCAGTGTTGCGTGACTGGCGTTTCATAAACAGACTCACATACACATACACACACACACACACACACACACACGCACACACACATGCATGTACACCCACACATGCATGCACACACATATGCACCTAAAACTGACATCGCCCAGCTATGAATCCGCCCTGATGTGTTTTCTCTCACTGGTAACTTTAGTATGGATGATTTAACGCTTAACTGCAATCAGTGTTAAAGCGTTCCACAAGGCTCACTCAGACATAGCTGCTGAGTGTCAGTGTGTGTGTGTGTGTGTGTGTGTGTGTAATGGTGTGTGTGTGTGTGTGTGGGTGTGTGTGTGTGCGCGTGTTGGTGAGTGTGTGTGTCAGTGTGTGTGTGTGTGTGTGTGTGTGTGTGTGTGTGTGTGTGTGTGTGTGTGTGTGTGCCTCCCCCAGCCATAACAGACTCCTGGGCTGTTTAGAGAGGCTGGCTACAATGCGGAGGACAGATGTGGAAAACCCCTGGCTCTCCAGACAAGGGCCTCCTTCATCCCTCCTTCTCCTGTCCTTCACTAAGACGGAGGGATGGAAGGATGGAGTTACTGAACTAACTTCCTGGATTACATCAAACACCCCTCTGCATGCAGGGCTGCCGAACCTCCAACCTCCTCCTTTTCTCTCTATCGCTCTGCACCTCCTTCTCTCTCTCTCTCTCTTCTCCTGTCTATCTTTTCATCTCTCTTTCATTTGCACAAACACAGTGATGTCTGGCTCTTTCCACTCCACTAAAACACAGGGCTGTATGGCCTATGTGGCCCCTTTATGATGAAGTTTGAGTCCCTGTTATACATTTCTATGTAAAAGTATAAGAGTATGAATATACTTTATGTACATTCATGTACTTGTCAGTGTAAATGTCTATTAGGTTTTGTAGCCTGTCCACAATAAAGATGAATTGTTATGACATTATTTCAAACTCGGTACATGACAATGAAATTATACAACTGCAAATAAATTAGAACCACTAAAATTGTGGGGAAAAAGCTAGAAATGGAGTAAAGTTTTACACAGTCAGGAGAAGAAAAAGTTTGCTGTTTGACAAGAGATGCTGTAATTGAGTGAGTTGAAGCATTAAGCAGCAGGTGTTTGTGCTGTGTAGAAGGCATGGCCAAGGCAGCGAGCTGCAGAGGGCAGTCAGTAGCCACTGAGCCACGGAACAAGTTGGGGATAGGGATTGGCTGTTATCTGCCCAGCCGTCTGCAGCTGTATTTACCGCCTTTGTTTGTTGTTCCCTAAGCAGTCGGAGATATGTGTATGTGTGTGCGTGTAAGTGTGTGTTTGCTGTTCCCTGTGCGGCCTGGGGAGGACTGGGAATTTTCTGTGTCAGTGCGTCGGAGGATTTTGGCTGGAGCTTTGTTGATCCTGTCTTTGTTGATCCTGTGTTGTTGTAGCAAGGGGAGCAAGAAGATTGAGGCATTAGCCATGGCAGCCAGGACTTAACCCTCTCCCTGCCCCCTCTCTGCCTTCCACCCCCTGAGCCTGGCCACTGGGCAGGGCCAGACACCCCCTCTGACCTATCCCAACTACCCTCCAAGTCCCACATAAAAACAGTACGAAAATGCTCTTGGTTCCCCTCTTGGTTTTGTGTCATGCTCTTTGAAGCGAGCCAACTTTCAATTATTGCCCCTCCGGTTCACCCAGGCACCGGTGGCCAGAGGTGTGTGATGTTGATTGTGTGTGTGTTTATGCTCAGTTTGTTTGTGGCTGTGAGCCAAGTGATCAAGACGCCTTTTTGCTTGTCTGGCTAGTTAAGAGATAGCGAGTTGTGTGGGTGTATGTTTGTATGATGTGAGATAAAGCTTTCGCCTCCATTAAACCACTGTACACTACTCCACATCCGATAGGTGCTGTAGTCTTGGCACTGTGTTTTTGCCATCGTAAAAACACATACATACAGTGACTTGTTTCAAAGTGACTAGTTCTCAGCCCTCTGTGAGCTGTGACCTATCCCTCTCTGAGCATCCTGAAGGTCAGGATAAAATGTGGCCCATCGAAAGAGTGAAATAAAGTAGTGGCAGGCTGGAGGCTTTAGCCTTTCAGTGTGACCCTGCAGTTCCAACCCAGCAGTGGAAGACACACTGCTCTGCTCTGCAGGAAATCCTAATAACACAGGGAAAAGAGGAGAGATCGAGGAGGAACTTCTGTACCTTGCAGCTGAGGTTGCGTGATTTAGCATGTTGGTTCTTTGTGTGATAGAGAGAGAATAGAAGACAACGGGAATACAATTTTTCATCTTAATTAGCATTAATATGCAGGTTTTTGAACACAGGTTTTTGACCCATTTTCTAGACACATTTGCCTGTCTGCTATTTTCTGATGTGTTACTTGGTGGTGTTGCAGATGAAAACAGAGATCTGTAAGTTACCATGCTAAGGTAGTCACTTTTATTAATCTTTTGATTTGAGTTTCTCCTTCAAACTCAACGCCTACTCAACAGTGTTGAAGCGCTGACTGAAAGGAGGCAGATGGAATTTGTAGCTGAGGTGACAAAGAGTCATGTAATTACCGACAGAGGCCACAAACATTGCTTTTATGATGGTTATTGTTGATAAAGCTATGTTGTCATAGCAGCGTGTGGGATATGGGCTAAAATTAGCTTGTCCGCATGGGTGTCCTTATTTCATCACTGTCGATCAGAGTAGGAGCCGATGAACACCTGTAACTGCTGCAGAGTCATATGTCCCAGGAATGAATGCTGATGGTGAACACTGAAGACAAAAGCAGATGTAAGGGCTCCAGCATGAAAGGGGTAAAAGAGAGAAAACAAAAGCAAATGAAAGATAGAAAGAGGAACCAGTGACAGGAGGGATTAAGACTTGTTTTTATATGTATATACATTGAACGTTCTAGAGAACAATAACTAGAGAGGACACAATTTTTCTTTGCTGTATTATACTGTGTATGCAGTGTAGTGATGTGCAGTTTAATTAAACTGTGACCAGAGGCCAAAGCACATCAATCCACCAGGGTTATCCAGACAAGTGCAAACATATGTGCATATTTGTGTCTTTCCTCTTCGTATTTGCAACATTGCCCAGGCTTGCCAGAGGAGTTTTAACACACAGTCCTCATTTATTACCTATAAGCAAGTGTGTTGAACATTGGAAATACCTTTTTTTTCCTTTTTGGGCTCTGTTCTTGCTCTTTTATAAATGACTTTTTACTAAGACGACCACTTTATTTCAGTAAGGTAGTTCTTGGAACACACAGGAGGTGCTGATTAAAAGGGTCAGAGGAGAGAAAAAAGTCCTGAATTAAATCAAAACTACCAGCACCTGTCACTTTAAACATTACCATTTGGCACACCTGCTAAAGCAGAATATTTTTACATCTACATGACAATGAACCTCAGCCAAGTTTCCATTAACAATAACTCAATTTATCACAATGCACAAACACCTACTTGCTCAGCAGCAGCTTGTACAAAATATTTTACATTGTATTTTTATGTCTTTGTATTTCTTAAAACATTATAACACAGAAGATGTTAAACCACATGCCAATACATAGTGCTGTAGCATTTTTCAGTGCGATACTATCTCACCACTTTGTGATCAGTATTGTCATCAGCACAACAATAATCACATTATTCACTCTATTAAGCAGTCAGCGGCCAACCGCACACAACAGAAAACTATTAATGTTAAAAATTAAAGGAGCTTTAAAAACAGATTGTTAGAAACTGGACACATTCCTCATCTGCAGATCAACTTCTGCTTATTCCATTAAAACATTTTCTCACCCACTCCTGTTACAAATCCTCCCTATGGCTCTTCCTCTGTAACCAGCAGACACAGCAGTCACCTGCAAAGGATTAAGGGGCTGTGGAGGTGGTGGGTAGCTGGTTTTTGTGTGTGTTATGGTTGTTTGTGTGTCTGTGTTCCTTGCCGGGTGGTTTGGTGGTTTTCAGAGTCAGGTGGGTGTTCAGCGACCTACATAGTTAGTCTTTTCTAAAACCTTGACCTGGCTAATCTCTTGACTTTTTGGTTGATCTCTCTCTCTCTCTCTCTCTTTTGCATGGACGAGTTGGTGTATGCTCATCTTGGCGTTGACATCATGCTTAGCAGTGTGGAGCTGTGCTTCAGAAAGCTAAAGTTTTGCATGCATTATAATGATTTATTTTGAACCACAGTAGGCCAGCACTTAAGTTTTTGCATCTCTCTCATTGGTTACGTTGCTTCCCATAAGGTCATTATCGGAGTACCATTAGGTCTTACTCATAAAGTTTTCCATATGACATAACGTTTTCCATTCGGCACATACAACAAAACTGGATTTCTTTAAGTGGTTTTTACACACGTGCTATAGAAGTCACTGAACGAATCAAATGCAAAGAGGACAGTTTCAAAAGAAAAATAAGTTGGATAACTGTAAAATTTTTATTTATATTTATGAAAAATTTTTACATGCTCAGAAAAAACACTTAAAATGTGTAATTCTACATCTATAAACAGTGAGAAAACAAAATACTTGATGTTTACATAAACTGCACAGGTATAGCAAGTACTTGTATTGTGAGTGTTGGCTCTCTCTCCCACTGCTGCATCTTACTGAGAGATTTGAATAGAACTGAATTATCTTTACTATTAGCAACAACTCTTTAGGCTTAAATATATATATACTGTAAATGAACTCCAAACATTCCTCTTAAAAGAAAGATGCATGTGTTGCAAATCCACCTGTGCAAATGATGTGTTCTCTGTGCCCCTTCTGAACTTTTGCTGTCAATCAAATTCCTCTGTATTTGGCTCAGGTCTGAAACATGAAAACTGGCCCTTCAACAACAAGATTTAAGCCATCCGACCATCCAGAACCACAACTCTGCCAACAGCATCATCTGGCTCAAAACAGATGTTAATTCAGGAATGGCAAGAGGTATGTAATTTTGTTAGCTAGTGACTGATTGATGTAAGAGTGATGCCTCAGCCTCATTTTTTGATGGTGGCCATCAAAGTTTAGCGAAAAACAAATCATATATCAAAAAAAGAAGCACCAGTATAGTGAAATATAGTAAAGCTACTGCTAATTTTAAATCATCAATGTAAGCTAACACAACTCAAAATTTTTACTTAATGTCTTAAAGCTAATGTTAGCCACCAGCTGACTGTGAGCTAAAACAGACCAAGTTGTCTTATGTTTCGTAGGCAAACAAGCTTTGAGGGCAGTGTCAGCAAGTAAAAATCTTATTTTGTTGCTGTTAGGAGTCACCAAGGATGTAATAGCCATACAAGCTTTATAACTAATGGTTCTACAATTAACTTGTGTACAACGACAAGGAGGGAAATTAAATATGTTTTTCTAATGGCAGGTGTCCTATTAGAGCTCTGTTTATTATTCATTTGCATCTCTGCTAGACAAAAACAAACAGATACTGTTTGATAGTGCTCAAATAGTCAAATAAGGCTTGCATCACTCTACAAACTGCTTATCGATGATCTGAAATGCCTTGAATTGGAAATTTCTGGTATAAAAGCTGGTGGATGAATGTTAGTTTCATTAAGAGTAGAGAACCAACAATTTTGTGTCATGTAAATTAATTGTTATTTTCAAAAATTACATTTGTCTAAAATGAGATGATATGCAATAGGCTTTTTTAATTTTCAGTCATATGTTTATAATGCGATTATCACCACCAGTTGTGTGAACACATAAATGCTCAAAAATGCATAAAGAAAATGGAAAGAATGAAAAACAATGTGTCCCTTTTCCCTTAGTTTTCACATGAAATTCAAGCCTCTACATATTATTTATGACATTAACTCTGCCAAGCAATTCACCGACACTTTGGTTTTCTGGGAAAGTTGTGTTCCAATGAACCATGAAAATGCTGCAATCAAACTGTTACATTTGCTTTTCTGAACGCTCACAGAAATTGCGGTATTTTTTTTGCATGTACTGTAAATACAAACTGATGGGACAGATTGTCATTGTCTGTCTTTCTGAATGAGATATTGTAAAAGGGAAAGGTTCAAGGTTTCTGTTTTGGTTTGCCATGCTTTTGTTTTGAGGCACAGTAAAAATCCCTTCACCCTACAAACTTTGGTGCATTTGAAACACAACAGAGGAGAGCAGGAGCCCAAGAGAGATCATTTCAAAGCGTAATTTAGCATGGAAACGTGGGTATTAACAAGAGGAAATCAAAACAAAAGATGAGGAAGTGAAGAGTGAGATAGTGAGAGGAAACCAGATATTAAAAAAGGGAGAATGAGAGAAGATAAAGACAGAGGGAGAGAGCTGTACACTTTGTCAGCGCATGTGCTAAGGTCTGTCAAGTTACTCAGGTGACAGTAGTGTGTGTATCTCTGTGTTTGTGTGTGTGTGTAAGTGCACTGTGGAAAAGCAATCACACAAACAAATTAATTAGTCTCCCCCAGCAAAGGGGTTTGATAAATTGAGCTGCTCATCTCTACCACCTCCCTCCCTCTTTCTTTCTCTTTTTCCCCAACTCGCATCCCCTGTATTTCATGTCCCAGTCTCTGCTATGCAATCAACACCTCATCACATTGTCCTACTTTTAATTGTATTTGTTCATTGTCTGTTGATTTCCTGTTTCGAATCATCTGTCTCATTGCACATTTTGCTTACATCACTGTATGCTCACACACACCTACAGGAGGCCCTGTCGTACTCCCAATACACACAGACTTATTCGCATTCAGCCCAGGTGGGCTATTTAGGCCTCCATGCTGCACAGCTACACTCCACCTGCATTTAGATTAAGTAATATGTTTTAATTATTCATATTTCCTGTTTTTATTAGACCACTTAACTACTATATTATTCCCTCAGTTTGTCAATGGGCACTCCCAGCACCCAGCGCCAGGAACAGGAGAGGGCAACTTAAACAACAGAAATGAGCAACAGACACACCAAATGTATTCATGTTTTTTTTTTTTTTTACCCTGTGTGGGCGCTGGAGGCTGGAATGAAGACTGTGTCTCTATTCAATTATCACACTCCGTCACATGCACAGATGAATGCACGCACAGGCATAAACACACACACACACACACACACACACACAGGCGTTAAGCAGTGTGCACTCATTAAACACTCTCATTATACACAGGAGGAGCTCCCTGCAGGTGCAGTTTACCAGAGTTTAGTTCATTTTCCGCTCCTCCTCTTCTTCCTCCTCTCTAGCATCTCTTTCTCTCTCCTGCTGCTTATATACCTTAAAAACGTAACTCCATGGGCAGCGTCATTGTGTGTCTGGTGTGAGGAGGAGTGTTGCTTTAACCCTTCTTCACGTCCCACATGTGAGACTTCTAACTCTGTCTGAGACGAGTGCCTTTGCATCAGCAGAGTCTGGTTGGTAATCGTGCAGCAGGTGTATTAACATTTTATGAACCACAATGGTCATAAAAATAAAAAACCCAGCAAATACCTGGTCATGGTAACATCAGATCTTTATCGCTTTTTATTTATTCTGTTTTGCACCTCTCAGGGCTGCTGCCATCTAATTTAAAGGCCTTTTCCTCCTAATAGAAACTTGATTATTCACTATGATTCATATGCTAAAAGTGAGAGAGTCTCTGAATGGCTGTTGAGCGGTATTATTTTAGGCGGCTGAATGTTTCTTTGTGGCAAACCTCTCATTTTCTCTGCATGCTCATAGGCTTTCATACTTCTCTGATTGACATGCACACAAAAAAGCCCTTTATACCTGACCCATTACAACTTCAGATGAGCCTGTTCAGGAAGCGTTAGGCCGTGCTCTGTGTGTGAACGCGTGTGTGTATGTGTGTGTACATTTGAGGATGTGATAATAAGGACAGAGAGCACTCTCAGCTGGTGGTGCTGTTCAAATAGTTTCACTGGACTGTGGCTACCTGAGCACAGATAGTTCTATTGTCTGTGCCCCTGCAAATCCCTGCAAAATTTGCCTTTTATGTTTTATAATCTAAGTGACAGCCTCAGCCCCCCTGAGGAGCGCAGATTTTATGACCTTCAGAGTAAGGATATGAAAATTGCAGAAAGTTATCAACGCATAAAGTATACCTAAGTACAACAGTGCTACACTATACATTTTCCACTTAGAATAAAATAAGTATTATGAGTGACTGACAGTCTTTGGTGAAATCAGTTTTATTAGGTTAGAGCTCTGCATTAATGCCGTGTACACTATGCTGTGCTCCAGAAAGGCTGAGTGAAACGCCTTTGTGCGCATACAGAGTAAATTTCAAAATTTAGAGAAGAGTCCATGCCAAATGTTTTAATTAATTTACTGTAATTCATTCATCACTGTCCTGGCTTTTTCCTTCCCAAAGTGAAGAAATAATCCATTTGTCTCTTGTGTGAAGCACTGCAGTCCTTCTGACCTACTTTCCTTTTCTTTTTCCGCTCCCTGCTGCCATCTTCTTTCTTCGGCAATGATGGAATAAGTTTGCCATTGTTTTTGCCCAGTGGCCTTTCTTTCACCAGGTTGGTAAAACCGAATCAAACATCCTGCGGTATTTGTTACTTTGTGTAAGTGCGTTTATGTGTGTTTACCTCAACTGCAGCCATAAATGTGTTTCCACTCGAAATAACTTGCCTGTTTTGATCAGGTAAATCAACAATGTGGTTCTAAGTAATTTTAAGAACAAACATTTCTGGGCTTTAACTTCATCTTTGGACATTTAAGTAAAAAACTGTTTTTGTAGTTGTTAGGGAAAATATTACATAATAACAATCTTGTGTAGAAAAATAAACAGTTTTTTAACGGTTTTATTTAGCTTTTAGATTATACTGGTAAGGATTTCTCTGTGAAAAAAATGCAGATTTAATTTAGAGACACACTTTTTCCTCTGAACTGGGGTTTTCAGATATACATCACCAGATCTGTTAATCTCTTGGTCTTGTATGACCAGGACAATTTTGCATAAATACATTTAGGTGGAAGAATGTCGGTCTGCTGACACAAAGATGTATATGTTAGCACAAGTCATTTGGCACACACTCTAACCTCCTACATCCCTAGTGCAAGTTCAAGCAATGTTTGATTCGGCCCATGTTTGCAGAGAGAAGATCGATGTCCGAGGAAGTCACAAGGAGTAAGTGGGCATGTTGATGTTTTAACACTGCTGTTAACACACACCCAAATACTGATGCTGTCTCATTCCGCTGGGTTTTAAGTGCATAAAATGAATCCCCTTCACGGCCTTTTCTGCTTGCTTTTTACTCTTTTGTTGATTATGCACTCATACTCATGCACATGTAATATTGACATAAACAAAAAGACAGTAATAAGTCATCATTACAGATAAGTCAGTAGCTTTAGTATCGACTTCGTCTCAGTATTTCTATTTGAAAACATGTTTAAACATAGACAGTCCCTGGTTGTGGCCACATGAATGGGCAACAAAGCTGGATCTGATTCTGTTAACACTGCATGGAGTTCACAGATAAAGTTCATTGGCTTATCACTTCTCTCTATTCACCCCCACCCCCACCCACACCCCCCAGCCCATCTCCTGTCAGTTCATCAAATCCTCTCTCTCCCTGAGCTTGTTGTCACCTATAACTCATTCCTCACCTCACCTGTGTTCCCTTTCTCTGTACCATCTAATTCAGCAAAACTGGATCGAAACTTCTTTTCTCTGCTGGAAGGCTCAGGATGTCAGATGGCATAAAACCCCTGTTCCACAAAAGCTAAACCCGCCAACCCTTTAGGTTCAAAGCAACAGACGCACTTCACATGACGCAATCATTTTGCATTGATTGTTCCAATTCTCACTTGCATCCAGCTGTTTTTGTTCAGTTAGAGATAACGTTCAGGGAGTGTGTGTGCGTGTGTGTGTGTGTGTGTGTGTAAGTAAGAGTGTTTGCAGAGAGATGGGAGTTGAGGAGACAGCATCCCACTAGGGTTTGGATTCTTAAATATGCTTCACTGTCTTTTGTTAAATGTGATGCAATAGTGATGCAGGGCTGTCAGTGTGTGTGTGTGCGCGCGTGTGCGTGTGCTTGTGTGTGTGCGTGTGCGTGTGCGTGTGCATGTGCGTGTGTGTGTGTCAGACAATGAATGAGTGAGTAGCTGCGAGTCATTGCTGCTCTGAGTCTGTGTTTAAGGCTGTTTTTCAACCCGAATGAAAATTATAGGTTCTCTATTGATGAGAGAGGGAAACCCCTCCCTT
>JAQNCA010000014.1:16721479-16729088 GCA_029783725.1 Acanthurus tractus
CTTCTCTGGCTGCATACGAAAGCCCACACATCTGAATACACTGTCACACATCAGATGTTTATTTCTCATTTTAACATCTCCACAACCAAGTTATTACTTCAGAATTAATTCCTTGCATGTGAGTGTGTGCTCATGTTTGTGTTTTTTTTTTATATTTGGGAGAAAGAGAGAAAGATGAGTGCAAAAAAGCAGCACAGCTGATTTAAGACCATAAAAATAGGCACAAAGTGGTGTATTCTGTTTCTGCCTTATTCTACAGATAGATCCCCCTCATTTCTACACACTGGACCTTTCAACTTAAAAAAATCCTTCGCATGAACTTTTCATGCAAAGAAAGAGTCATCATCATCTTCATAATGTGCTATGCAGGACTGCAGGCCATGAATCCCCAGACAGTGACCTCATATCTCACCCTCCAACCCCCAAACACACACACACACACACACACACACACACAGACACATACACACAAATAGTCCCTACCCCACCCACACACATACACAATATACAGTGCTTTCTTTTTCCTCTGTGTTTCTTCTCTGCTTGTTTGTCATTTCGTTCTCTTCATTTCATCTTTTAAACTCTGTCCTGTTTGTTTCTACATCTCAGTCCATAAACTGTTTCATGTTTGTGTGTGCATGAGAGATAGAAAGATTTACACCCACACACACCTCACTTCTGTAGACAAGTGAGATACTGTTTCTTTTTTTTTTTTGCTGCAGTCATTTAGTTTCTACTTTTTTTTTTGCCTTCAATTTTTTTTTGCTGTTGAGGGTTGAAGGAATTATCTGCTGAACACACAAACAAAATGCACAAACCAGACAAACTCACACACACTGAGCACGGTGAGAAGCTGTGAACATAAACACTTAACCCTGGAAAGATTCAATGATGGCGGATAAAAGAGTGATTTGTGTTCTGCTAAGGGGAAAATGAGTAATCCTATCATTCAGCGTGACACACAACACAACACGCCGCATCAGTCACAGACACACACACACACAAGACACTAAACACTGCCTATCAGGATGATAAAAGCATGTCTCACCCACACAATAAAGCGTTTGATTTTTCTATTTTCCGTGTCATTCATTTTCTATTTATGCTGTTGTAAACCTCTTCTTTACCCCCCCCTCTTTCCCCCACAAGTGTTGCTCCTGACACAACAGCACATATTTGTGTATTCATGTAAATATCTCAACTAATCTCTATAAATATATTTATGAGATTTAATACCTTTGTACTGTAATACTATGCGTGCTGAGCACTGGGGTTTTACACCCTTGTGAAGACAAGCAAGCACACATACCCTAACACACACATCCAGACACAGCTTGCATTGGGTGCATACCAATCCCTTGGTCTTTCTTTCTTCCTGCCGGGGCATTAATTCCTGCCCATATTTCCATCTGATTATGGTCCGGTTATACCCGCAACTAATTGAACATTAAATATAAAGAAAGTTAATGAAAATGTCCTTTATCCCCTCCAAACTAGGCCTGAGAACGCATCCATTAACGCAAATTAATCTGGCCCTGGTGCGTGTTGCAGGGATGAAGATATATGCACAGTTTGCTGCTCTCCTCTCCGACCCGAATTATGGTCTGTCTCCCTGAGCAGGGCGTTTAAATAACAAAAGGTGTGTTGTTCTCCTCCTTTTGAATATTCTTATAAGTCATTCCCAGAGCTTCATATCTGGCTGAAAACAACGTGGCGCTGATGTCTTGGCTCTCAGCTCGGAGGATTCTGTCCTGGGGTTCTCCTCTTACTGCTGCTGGCTGGTGTACGGACCACCGGCACCCTCCTGTCATTGATCTGGCTAGAAAAAGCTCTGTGTGCGTTATGGGTCTGGGCTTACTCTGTTTTATTATTATAGAGAGACTGTGTTTTAGTTTTTTTTTGTATTATTATTTTTTTTTAATGGACAGTTAAAGCACCATCATGGAGAAATAACAGGTCCATAAAGCCAAACTTGATTAATGTGTCTCTCACATGATGAGTTCTAGCTGTAAAATTAATGAGAAAAATAAATATATGTCACCATATCACATCACATGTTCTGAAATGAAGCTCATTTTTGGCAAGTTTGAATAACACTTGAAACGTATTGGCAGCATGAATGTGAATCTGCTCTGAATTGTCTTGTTTTCTAATGAGCTTGTTAGTTTTACTCCTTGCTTTCCCTTTCGCTCAAGCTTCCTGTGCAAGTGTCTCAAACAGAGCAAAAGACACCCACTGTTAGCGCAGCCAACAAGACCGACTGACGCACGAGGAAAAAGGAGGAAACAATGAATGGATGGATGCTTTCATTCTGATGAAAGGAGTAAACGCTAAGGCATTTATTTTGTCTATTATCCCACTAAAAAGCCCTCTCCATTCCTGCCCCCCTCCTCTTGTTCCCCGAGGCCCGTCATATTAGCATCTCTCCTGGACAGCGAGGGGTTAACTAACCCGTTTAAGGGGAACCACAGAAAACAATACTCGGACCCCAAAAAGACAATGGCATTGCCTTTCTCCTCCGTATTTGTAATTTAACATCAAAAGGCTCCTCTCCCAGCGACCTCTGAGAGCCAGCGTCTCTTTAATGAAGCGCCCCACCCCCCTTAATCACATTCAAATTGGTTAGTGTTCAGAAAATAGAAATATGTATTAGATAGCAATAAATTTTCATCATTGGCTAAGCCTGCTTCTTAATTGTCCTGTCCCAAGGCTTGGGAATTTCATTGTTCGTTAGGTGCTTAAGTCCCCCATCTCATTCAGTCTCTCTGACATTACTGCTGAGGGCTCTAATGCCCAACTAATTTGAATGGGGATTTACATGATAGAGCAGGGAGCATTAAAATGTGGAGGGAGAGGAAAAAAGGAAAAAAGGAAAAAAGGGGGAAACGGCTTCTTTCACTTCAAAAGTCACTTTGTTCAAAGTCAAATGACAGTGTTTAAAGATGCTCTATCTCTGTCTCCTCAGGATTTTGGACAGCAGTGCCAAGTTTAATGGTTCGTTATCTTAGCCCCTCTCCGTCTTCCTCTCTCTCCTCACCTCTTTTTTTCTCTTTCTGCCGCCAACCATACGCTTTTGTTTAGTGGCACCACACTGTTTCAGAATATACATTGTTTTTGAGTGACTTTGAATTGCAAAACACTTCTGTCATTCTCTATTATTTTTTTCCCTCATATTTCTGTTTCCCTGCATGTCACTCAATAGTTTGCCATCAGGGGTTTAGCTTATTGAATAGGCATGAATATCCACATTTGTTCACACACATGTACTGTGTAAGAGTGTGTGTATTCAGCGTGGTTGTTATATTAGGTAAGGCCCATCACTATGACTTTCACTCGACTGCGTAAACCATTCTGCCTACCTGCCTGCTTCTGGCTGACGTTTGCTCTGGAGGTATTTTGGATCAGAGGTAGTTTGTGTGTGTGTGTGTGTGTGTGTGTGTGCTTGTGTTCATCTGTTTGTATTCCTCCTCCAAGAATGTCTATTTTGGATCAGTGCAAAGAGAAGCAGTGGTGATAAAGAGAATCAGATGTTTTCTGATGTGCACTGTTGGACTCTGTGTGTGTCCATGTGTCTGGCAGTGCAGACACATACTGTAAATGTCCATAAGGCAGACGCAGGGCAAACAGTATGCATAGGAAATCAGATATTTGGCAGGTCAGCAGCTTGAACATGCATCTGTGCGTTTGTCTTAATGTGAATGCAAGTATTTGCTTTTCATATTTTGTTGTGGTTTTTTTTTTTATATGAAAAGATTTTTTAACGCCACTGCTGATCTGTTGTTGATCTGCCACCTAAAATATTTTGTAAAGCATTCTGACAGGAGCCTCTTGTAGAATTAAGTATTATGGAAAATATTAGGTGAGAAAAACTGAATTATAAGACAGTGTCACAGCCTACTGTTTACCCCGGCTTTAATTATTGTTTGCCTCTTTTTAGCTCATAAACATTGATGCTCTCCAACTCCAATTCTCCATAATTAGTGTGCTTGGTTTGACCCTCGTGTCACCGGAGATGAGAGGAGGTTGCAGAGGGTCAGAACTAATGAGAGAGAAGGGTTGACCTTAGACATGGAGTCAACCAAGGGCAAGAAGAGCATCATCGTACATAACACACAATGCCACACACAAATGTTGCGGCGCAGGTCCAGAAGCGGCGAGGAATTACTCATTATTTCATTACTCTCCAAACTGACAGTGGCAGCCAGCTGGATTATTCACATTTGGAAAGAGAAAAATAAAAGTGCAGCAGAACTGAAATCAATTGTTTCTGGCAACAAGGTGTTTTCAATTTGACTCTGTCATTTCACACTTACGAGTACAGTATCAAACCAGCATCCTTTGACTGTAATGTCGATACTTTAGCCGGCTGTATGTGTTTTAATCTTCAGCTCGTTATCTTAGGATATCGAGCTAAACGTCTTGCTGTCTGAAGTCTAAAGATCACAGTCAGAGAGTGAAGGGTTAACTCCGATAATCACTTGTATTGATCTGTGTGCGTCAGAGAAAAAAACTGCTGGTACCAGAGCAGCCGACCATGAATGGTTATTGATTCTATCATAAAGACCGGCTGTCTCCTGAGTCTATGGCTCTTTAGGTAATCACTGATGCCTTTTTTTTTTTCTCTTCTGGCACTCCGACAAGTTCATAACTTCCACCTGTCTGCCACATCTGTACACTTTTGAAACTCATCTGACCCTGACAGACCTGCATCCTAAATCTGTGTCCCACTGACACTCTGTCCCATCTCCTATGGCATGTCTCATCTCCTTGGCTGCTTATTCACAGTTGCCCATCTACGCATCACTTATAAACCCTCCAAAGCCTCATTGTCCACCAACAGACAGACGAGCAAACAGACAGACAGACAGGCGACAAGCGAGGAAGCGCTCACTAATCAGGCTTATGAAGCTAGTGGGCTAATGGTACCATGTGCCATGCTTAGACCGCCGCTGTAAATGATAAGTGTGGCTCAGGCTGTGCCTGCCATCACTGATAGCTCTCGGCTCCCAACTTTACTGCAGTGATAAAGCCCCGCTAGAGCCTGCATTAGAAACAATCACCCAATCTCCTCTGGTCTCGTGTCTAGGTGGGAAGGGCAGTAGATTGCTTTTGCTAGGCTGAAGCAAGAATGAGAACTGAGCGAGGACGCTCTCCCACGATGCTTACGTCTGATAGCTGGGACAAGTTGTGCCAAGAACAAAAGGAAGGTGAGAGACTCTGTCTGAAACTCTGAAACGGCTACAACACATTCGATAGTCCAAACAAAAAGAACAATTAATCAGCAAGTGCTCACCCCCTCTCTTTAACATCCTCTTTCCTTCCACAGTCTGATTGATGTGTTGTAATTGCTTAAAGAGTATTGTGTCATCTGTAGGCTCAGAATTTGATTAAACCTGAATTTCCATCACAGTTATTAATTGAATTTAGCATAAAAATATATAGAGACAGATTAATAATTTCTGAGTGTGTGTGGGTGTCTCCCCGAGTATTTATACATAAGTGTTTGGCCACATTTCCACCCTACAGCACCCCTGATGGCCTTCTGCTGAAGTGGAGAGCGCTTATTTTGAGCAGTTACACACCAAAGACACACTGCCGACACCCACTCATCACACATGGAAGCATATACACCATCACACACACACTCACACGTGCTTACACATGGATCCCAACCCTTGAACTGGCGTGCTAATGGGAAGTAAGCTATGCATTTTTTCTTTGCTTGTCGCAGAGAGGTGGGTGTGATTCACTGTGCGTGCCAAGGTAGAAACAAAAATCACAAAAAAAAAATCACACAAGGAACACACACAGGCTTACGCAAACAACGCACACTTACCCAGACACACACCCACACACGCCGCACTCTTACACACACACACACACACACATGCGTACACACAAAGACACAGACAAATGAGACCTTAGTAAAATAGCTGGTGGGTTTTCTGCTATGGTCATGATTTCCTTCAGGGCTGTGAAAACACTCTGCATATGGAGTCCATCTCCTCTATGGCTTAACGCTGAGACGATGAACACACACACAGACACGCTTACACACACACACACACACACGCAGCATCAGCACACACACAAGGACACTTTTTTCCTCGCACTTTGAGTCTGCTACTGTGGTGGTATGTTTTCTAGTTTGGCACAGAGCAAAAAAGGTAGAGGTAGAGAGACAAGGAACGTGTATGATAAATATGAAATACTTCAGGTATTTATATCATGAGCAGAAATTACCTTGATTGAGTAAACCCAGATGTAGGCCATTACATGTGTATGTGTGTTGTGTATCATGGTTGAGAATAGACGTTTGTTAGAGGGAGTTAACGGTGTCAGGTATTCCGGCACGGTAGGAAAATCAATAGGAACCGTTGTGTTTTCCTTTTTTTTTTTTTCCTTAATCTGAGCGGCTGTCTATTGAGTTACTGCAGCTCTGCTAACAGGTTATCAACTCAGGGCAAAATGTGTGTGTTTGTGTGTGTGTGTGTGTGACTGCATGTATATTCATTAACATCCTTATCGTAAAACAGGCACATAGAACCTCCACCCATCTCTGCGGGTCTCTGTGTCTCTTTTGACTGGGTCGGGGTGTGGAAATATTGACCAGTTGCCAGGGGATGGGAGCTATTGATTGTGACTTATCCAGCTGTTTATGTTTGAACCCTGGGTTTAACCTCCATCGATCGACACACACCTCGCAGTCTGCAAGGTGTTCAACTCTACTCTCATCTAATGGGACTAAATGGTTGTGCAACAGTGTGTGTGGGTGCGTGTGTGACGCAGAGTATCCTGTGTAGCCTCTTCAAGAAAGCAAAGCCTTTAAAAATGGGGTTTTTATTGGAGGACAATAAAGGGATTTTATATTGACTTAATAGTTGTCATTAGTTGATGTGTGTTGGTGCGTTACACAAACGCAAACACAAGCACAAGCACTGCAGCATTCATTTTGCACTTAACTCAAGGAAAACAGGAACATTCTTTTCTATTGAGCCCCCTTCAGTTTTGCACTGCACGTGACAACTTTGCAAGGTCTCAGAGGTCATTTGATTTATTGTGAATATTCCCCTTGCATATATAATAATTGGCTTAATAACATGCTTGTTATTCAGTGACCAATACTCACTGAATTTACCTTGACACTCTGAAGATGTCAGCCTTGTACGTTACATGCACACATAGGAGCCTGCACTCAATCCAACAAACATACAGATAAAATGAAATCAATTTTTATTTTTGTTTTCATTCTGGAGGGAAAGGCTATGCACTTTTATACACTTGACGTCTGCTTTTTGTTAAACTGTCAAAAAATTGTTTAAAGGCCTTTAGAAATTCTACTCCAGTCACTATTAACATTTCTCTCCATTGCACTGTGCCATTGCCCTCACACCAACACCCTCACCTTAACTGCTTCAAATAAGCAATTATTATGTGTGAATGTATGTGTGTATTCACGTTTGTCTGGGCCACAGTTGCTGACTTTAAAGTGAAGCATAGTAAAAGAATCTTACCTTTACACAACTTTAGTATGTGTGTGTGTGTGTGTGTGTGTGTGTGTGTGTGTGTGTGTGTGTGTGTGTGTGTGTGTGTGAGTGTGTGTGTTTGT
>JAQNCA010000014.1:16751268-16764058 GCA_029783725.1 Acanthurus tractus
ATAAAGACAGCAGTAATAAGTATATTGTCACCTTTTTTACTAAAAATAACTCAGCCAGGAAGATGTCCAGTAAATGGCAGCAAAGACTCCATGAGCGACTACTTTGTCAGAAATACAGCAGAAGAGTAACTGATGTATCTGTTACTGCGGCCAAACAAACTGATTATTGTCTCCTGCGACTTGCTGTTACTCAGTTGCCAGTCATGTTACCGCCTGCAGTGCTTTAAATGATCCACTGTCCAAAAAAGCAAATAAAGAGCCTCTTTTTTAATGGAGAAACTGTATTTGTCAGTGCTAACATCTGTGACCAATGCATTGCTTTCCCCAAAACTGCTGCACAAAAAATACTCTGTTTCCATTAATTAAATGCTTTTACTGTAAAACTGCAGCAGTAGGAAATATTTGCTTCTGCATTAGCAGCAACTTAATACAGCTCTGTTCTGGAACAGCGATGAGTAAACAGCAAGAATGATATTAATAAGAAAATTGCAAACAGAAACACAGGATTACGCGCATGCATCTTTTCCTGCTTAGGCAGGCAATGTGGATTAAGTGGAAAGGTGAACCTTACCACCAACAATGAAAATTACACTAGAGGGTTAACTAGTAAATCTAAATGTATATTTACTGTTGATTTCACATAGTAAGAAAAAAAAGGTTTAATACCTTGAAAATCATAAGAGGTTAGAACTTTCTTGATATGTAACAGGGTTTGTTTTTCTTTTTTTTTCCCCAAAGATTTCAGTCCCGTTTGTTCCTTTTTTGATGTGGACGTGGGTGTTTGTGTCTTTGTGCAGATGGAGTTAAAATGACCACTGAGATCTCCTGCTGTTAATCACACTGTGGTGACACGAAGCAGATGACCAATTAAAAATTCTTGAGCAAATAACCAATCAGAGCTGTGCTCTGAGGGCCCTCTTTGGCACGGTCTGCCACTGCTTTTTCACAGCCTCTTTTTCCTTTTCTGTTCTCTCCATCACGCTGAACGACAGGGGTCTTTTCACCACACGCGGGAACGCACACACACGAACACATGCAAATAACACACGCACACACGCACACACATGCAGTACACCTTATTACTCTTTATTAATCTGCAGGGCGTTAATTGAAACCCCCCTGAGTCCTAGCTGTACCTGCATTCCCTCTCTCATTATCAGTCAAGGTGCCTTTGGGGGAAGGAGAGAGGGGGATGGTGGTGGAAGGAGAGGACTCCTGAGTCTCCCGTGACAGGCCAGTTGTACATCCACAGATCTGACAGAATTAAACTTAGTGGTTAGTTGCTGTCTGCTTCGCTTCCTCGGTGGATAAAAAAATATGACAGGACTGAACGTGGATGGATATGTATGTGTTCTGTACTTGCTACAGTTGTTGCCCTCCCCCTGCGTTCAGATTCCCCTTCCATCATAAATATGACTGTGATCAAAATCAGGTGCATGAAAATCTCTTGAGCCTTCCAGTAGGCTTGGCTGACATCATGGTATTATGGTGTATCGAGGTAGTTAGAAATCCTGGAGGTATGATTGTCACTCTCTAACTCTCCTTTCTATAAAAGTGTTATGGACATGCTGTATTGAGGTAATGTATTGTGATGTTGAAAATGTGTTTTAGATGAAGAGTTGAGTTCTTTCCTTGGAATGCCTCGGGAATGAAAGGGATTTTTGGATGCACGCATGTTTATGTGTATTACAGCAAATGACAAACTGAATCGAGAGCTAACTCCAGTTAAGCATGTACTCTCATGCTGTTGTAATTTCTGTCACTGGCTGGCTACTTAACACAGGATCTCTGGAAAAAAAATGATGCGTTAAATGCAATGCAGGATGCAGCTTATTCACTTTCAAAAGGGGACAGGACTCTAACTTTTCCATACAGTATTACATTGTGAACAACAAATCAGTGAGAAGTGACTCAGTGGAGCTTTCAAAACCGAAAAGCTTACACCCATAGCCCTGCCCGATGATGAGGATGAGCCAGCCACATGATTTTAGTTTTTGCTGCTAGTTTACCACCACAGTTCAGTCTCTATTCACACCACTGACACGTTAGTTAGTCCGGCAGCAACAAGTGTCATTGGATCTCCAGCAAAAAGGTGTTTATTTCCTATTAATTCATTATTCTATTAGCCATACATGTTGAGAGCTAACAGATTTGCCCAAGTGGCCTCATTGTGTAGTAGAGACCCCGTGTGGTAGAGTAAACAATATCACCAGCGGCTCTGCTTTTACATTTTCTGTTTTGTTTACCACAAATACCATATACCATGGTGACATGTTGGGAAGTTATAAAGGTAGAATATACCACCTCTGCCTGCCTAACAGTGCTCATATTGTAACAGATAGACCATGAATGAGTCTCAGAAAAAAGACAAATTATTTCATTTCTGTGTTTGGCACAGCAATAAACACAAATGGCAAGTGGGCACAGTTTGTAGAATCTGACTTCTTTTTTTTTCCCCTTCCCTTTTGTAAAGCTGCCAAAACACCAGTTATCAACGAAGGTCTACTGACAAGCTGCTGTATCGTTGTTTCTCAAATATCCCTTTGAATGTGTCTTTTTTTTTTCCCTTTTTTTGCTAGAATGAGCAGGGTTTTGATTCATTGTTTTAGTTCTGCATGATTACATTAACCAGATTTCAGCTGGTTCCACATGTTGAAGTTAATAACAATTTAAACAAAAAGCTGATGTACAACTCACAACACCCAAATGTTACAAGACTTCTGCTGCAGTGATAATGTCAGATGGCTGAAAAGAAACACAGCAGGAAATGAGAGCTCTTAAAGCATGCAAGTCATATAATGTTATATTAAAGAAATGGCCTAGGTGGGACTGGTTTAATTAGACATACAGTATAAAGGAGGTAATATGTGTTTAATAATTCATAGTATTTTAAAAAAAAAGGGTAGAGTTGATCAGCAGACCTGAAAGTTTGCCTTTCTACTCAGTTTTCATCTATAATGAAACATTTTCTGCTTGATTTGTTTCCGCGCATCAGGTGGGAGAGGGGCATCTTCTTAGACTTGTGGCACAGCTTCAGACTTTAAAATCAGGTCAGGGTTCAGTTTACACAGGCATCACAGGCTCTGAATGTGTAGATACAATACCAGGAGAGAAAAGTGTGTATGAGTAAATTGTGCTCTTCTTTGCGTGTATGTGTGTGTGAGTGTGTGCACTAGTGTGCGTGTGCGCCAGGAGAGAAGAGGATCCGATTAGTACTACTCTGAAAGTAATTACCTTAATTAAAGCAGTAATGTGTGCAGACAGGGAGGTGGGAGGGGGGAGCAGGGGGGAACCTGCCATCTTTTATGGGGAAGTTTAGGGACTGTGTGATTTAAGGGGCACAGTCGCACTGGGCAGGGGGGGAGGGAGGTTGGGAGGGATAGAGAGACTGTTTGGGGTGAAATGAAAGTGGGGGTGAGTGAGGACAAAATTGGGGTTTTGATATGGGAGGATACACAGAGGTGAGGGGAGATGGACGGAGTGATGGAGGGAGTGACGGACGAATAAAAACCAGATTAGCTCTTACAAATATCTCAGTTTCTCCTCATTGTTCTTTTCCATACGGCAGACTTTTGTTTTCACCTTATCTTTAAATATAGTTTCCTCACATCAACACACTTACTCCAAGCACACAAACACAGAAAACAATCCACAATAGCCTCCATTACACTGTTTTACCTCACGTTACACTGCGTCGATGCTGGGCCTTATCTGGCCTGGCATATGACCGATTACTCAACCCTGCTATGGCAGACACACTTCCTCTGTAACCTGTTTGTACCCCACAATGTGCACTCTCTCTCTCTCTCACACACACACACACACACACACACACACACACACACACACACACACACACACACACACACACCCAGACACACATGCACACACACTGTATAAACTACTGCCAATGTGTTGGTCTGTTCAGATATGGGACGATTTGTTTCACAAGCATGTGTTTGTGGTTTTGTGTGAGACACTGGTAAACCCTGCACCTCTTTATTCTGGTAGAGACATTGTGCGTCACTGCAGGTGGCAGAGGAGGTTAAACACACATTTACGTCACAGCCACATCTCTAATTTTTAAAAAAATAATCCACAAAGTGTCTCTTTGGATGTTTATTCACATAGTTATACAATCTATGAATTCCTCATTGTTTTTTGTTTATCTTCTCAAATATTTGATGTTCTCTTTTTTTTCAGTTGTGCCCCTGGCTATCTGTGCCTCCTTCGCCTTATCGCTGATAAAATATTTTCCCATATTTTGTAAGGCTGAACACTTAATTGTTGTGCATGTTTTTGTCTGAACACTCCAAGGCCCTGCTCTGTGTGAAGTCCACCTTCTGCATTGTCCTTGTGTGTGTGCATACTTGTAGTAGTGCTTGTTAGCGAGTGAAATTCTATTTGTGCTTTAGTGGGTATACTGTTGGTTCTGCAGAACCAGACAAAGAGAGCGAGAGTGCATCTCACACATTTGCATTAGCTGGAGGTCTCATCATAAGGATAATGGAAATCAAATAACAACCTATGGTATACAGTCATTGCCATGTCCTCGCATCACGCAGCTTACAGGTGTGTGTCAATGTGTGTGTGTGTGTGTGTGCGTGTGCATGCGTGTGTGTCAGCATTTGAATCGCAAGTGAAATAACATCTTTCTGATAGAGTGATAATGAAAATAATAACATCCCTGACAAAATATTCATAAAGGTAATGATGAATGCCATATTTCTCAGAGAGATACATCATAGGCGTCTTGGTTAAAAGAAAACAGTGGCCGGCGTCTCCCACACCCTCAAATTATCTGCCGCTTTCACATTTCACTGATAGCACAGATGAGAGCTGAGGAAAATGGACACACAATTATGCTCACTTGTCGTATATTAATACTGCTTCTTGACATCTTCCATGGACCCTGAGCTGTCATCTCTTTGTCTGCTTTAATTGAAAATTAATGGTTAGTGCGTTGCCAAGGCAACTACAGCAGTGGTGGTGGGTAGCGAGCCACATTCAGACAGACACCAGTGGCATTGTTTGTCCTGTCTGACCTTGGAAGTCAGAAAAAAGAAAGAAGAAAGGCGGACAAAAAAAAGACATTAAAAAGAGAATGGAGAGGTAAGGGTTGAATGTTGTGCATTGGAGCGAGGGAGGAAAATAAAATAAAGTTATTATGGCCATGTTTTGGCCAGGTAGAGAGAAAGAAAGCTGCGGTAGGGGTGACTGAGGAGGAGACTGAAGATATGATGTCAAAATGCCAAATGGGGGAGAATTATGTTTGAGTAAGAAAGCAGAAGGAGGCTTGGTGATTCTTCTCCACAGTAACGGGATTACCTTTGTGCTGATGGAGTCAGAGGGCACCTTATGGCCCCATAATCATCTGGACACTAGGTGCGGGAGTGAGCAAGTGTGAAAGAGAGAAATTGTATGTGTGCGTGCAGAGGAACGCGTGGACATGTTGGTCCTAATGTTTACAACTCAATCAGTGTGGACAGGGTGCAGAATGGACGCTGACTTCGGGGCCAGGCATCTGTAGATTGACGGAGAAGCTGATGGACATCACATAATCTCCTCCAGTGGCGAGCTCTGAGGGCCAAGATGAGGAGAGGCACAAGAGGTTACAGAGGACATGATGAAAAATCATTTTTTAAAAAATATAAAAATCATGTACAAACGTGATTTACTCTCAGAAGATGTCAGCGTGTTGGGTGCTTTTCTTCATTAGCGGACTTAGATGAGGATTTATGGAAAAAATAGATGCTGCAATTGAATACATATTTTTCGTCCAGACTAGGAACAAATCTACAAAACGAAGTAGTGTACCACGTGGTTTATGTCACTGTGATGCCCCTTTATTTTCGTAACAGACAGAAATACTTTACTGCAGACAAATAAAGAAGGAAAGTATTTGGGTTTAGTAGCTGTTCAATCATTACAGCTTTTCCCATAATACCAAGTACACAAACGCACACACACATGCACACAAAGTTCTTCCAGTCAGTCGTGGAGCTCACTGGAGCGTTCCTGCTCATGTGCTAACAAGGGAAAATCAAAGACTAACTTTCCTCATCTCCTTTAGAGCCAAAGCATGCCTCATAAAAGAGTTTTTGACATTTTATGTGTCAGATTTTAATGCTGATTACTGGCAGAGCTCCCATCTCAACTTATACTGTAACAAGAAATACAAATTTCTGATGATTTGATGTAGCATTGTGTATCACTGCTAAATATAGCTTGTCTTTTAGAAGCCCCGCAGTCTGTATGTCTCCTATAGGGCTTCAAATGACAACTTCTTTTGTTATCAGTTTATTTGGTAATTATTCTCTTGATGTAATAATGCTAAAACGCTAAAAAAATTTCTGTACTATGTTAAGTCCAAAATTTTTTGTCCATAACATATCCAGTTTGCAATTTTATAAAAGGAAAAGAGGCAATAAATTTAACACTTGAGATGCTGAAAGCAGAGCTTGTTTGAGAAGTTAAAGTAAATTTTCTTGTTGTTTAGCTCCAGTGTTCTCTAAAACACAACTCAAAATAGTGATCAATTATCGGCTGATAGCTGGAAAAAAAACACCGATGTTTGATCGTACTTCACAGCCATAACGAGCTCTGTAAGTAGATCAGGCTCACAAATGTTTGAATTTAGTTTTAGATCAGCTCGGTTTGACGGGTGGGCTGGTTGACTTTATCTCTGGAAATCAGCATCATCTCTACATGGTTTGAAAAAAAAAACAAGTGAAAGTCTTTGATTGAAAAATGAACCAATATGATAACCAGTTGCACTTTTCATATGAAACACTTATTAATAAAAAGTTGTACTTTTACAAAAATCTTGTAAACACAGATAAGCACTGACATTAACACTGAGGCACATGTCCTTTATCTGCTTCAGGACTTGTCACACCACACACAGCTTAGGCCTAAGGCACTTTGAGAACCATCTCAGCCCTGCCTAAGTATGCTTTTTGTCTCTACGCTGCATAAAAACGCAACTTTTGCCTGCCATCCAATTGTAACAACTGAGTAGAATGCATGCAATGTGCTATTGATTCACCTCACACAAACAAGTGACTCTTTGTGTCACATGGGTGCTGCTGTGGTAATTGATTTCCTCACACAAACCCGTTTTTTTTGTAGCAGGTGCAGCATTAGGGCCTGTGTCGCACTGTACAGCCTGGAACAGACTTGACTGATAGACCGCTTAAAATAGAGTAGTGGCACTGTGTGTCCCTCAGTGTTGCAGGAGAACTTTTGAAGAAGGAGTTTGCCCAAGCTGGAGAGCAGAGCAGCGGCATGCCGAGAGTGTGAGGCAGAAGAGATGCAAACTGGCTTCTGCAGAAGCAACAGGTTAGAATGCAACATCATCTATATCCACATAGATGTTAATGTCTCACCCAATGCTCAGCTTGTCAGCATTGACAGATTTTGCACAAAACTAAATTAGTTAATTTATATTGATTGTCTGCTCATATAATCAGATACTTGCAGAGGCTTCACACTGAAGAACATCAGAGTGCATGTTAACTAGCAGTAATCATCACATATATTTATTTAGCATAAAACAAATAATGTTTAAACAAGCTTATTTCCAATTTTACAATCATGAGTGACTCACGAGATCCCATTCTCCTTTCAGCATATTGTTGGATGGTCACACTAAGATGGTCACAAGAATTTAAAAACAGCACCCTGTCACCTTACAGCATTGAACATCAGTGTGCAACTCTGTGGACTTTTTGCAGCTGAAGTAGCCAGAATCCATAAATGACAAGGAACTTTTGTAGCTTTAAGCACATTCATAACATAACATCGATACAGCAGTTAAAGAATAACGACAACGATGTGTATATTTTCTAATGCACTAGTATCAGATTGTTATCAGATGGAAAAAATCATATCAGGGCATGCAATACAGACTTTCTTACAGTTTGAAGGCTCCAAAAGTGTGGAGTGTTAATAACTCTAACACACTCTACTGTGTACCTCAGGGTTGGAGGCAAAGAGTTTGTGTGTAAGCGTGTGTGTATGGACATAGATGTACTGTGCGCATATTTGTGTGTTGCCCATCATTGTGGCCAAGATTGAAAAGCTCTCTATGGGCTGGAAGGTCATGGCACATTTATTGATTGGAACTTTCTTATGCAGACATTTTGTGAAGGTTGAACGCCTTTCCATTCCCATTGTGCATTCTGTTACAAATGTGACAATAGGCTGCTTTTGACAGGTCACAAAACACTTCTTTCTTTAGCAAAATTCTCCAGAAATGTTTTTTTTTCACAGCTTTCACACTTATGTTTCTTCTTTTCAGTCACCAAGAGCAGAGTAGAACAAGATGGCCAGTAACACAGAGATGTGAGTCACAACTAATGGCAACTAGCATTCGAATATTCACATTTTCATACCAACCCACTGACATCAGTAGATGCTTGATATATTCTCCTCATTGATGCTTTGTCAGGCCTCCTTTGCAGTCTGTTTCTCTTTTTTTGCCTTCTGTTTGGTGTTATTTGTTGGTGACCTTATTTTCCACAAAATGAACTACGATAAAGATACATTGATCTGTGAGCACAAATCTGAACAAAATCTGTGTGGAATTCTTTGCAAGTTGATACATCTGTCAAAAAAATTTTTTTTTTTTAAATCTTCAATCACATCCCTGCTTTTCTGCCACTTCATGACAAAATGCACTCAGTTAAAGAAATGGCAGACCTGTCAGAGATGGCTGTCTTTTTTAAGCGGGCTATCATGTGGCTTTCTGCTGTCCCAGTGCGCAGCAGTTCACTGCTCAGGCTCCCTGCTGCTTCCCCAAACTGGGGGCGTGTTGACCTCCATCTACTGATGGTAATACTGTGACTATAGATAAGTACTCCATAGTATCCACACTGGAAAAAACAACAGATCATCCCTTTAAAGCCTCTATTGTTAGCATAATTAGAGCTTTAAGATACTATGAACAAGTCGATGATGCTTGCTTGGTGACACTTGAATACTATTCGTTTAACACAGTTGTTGTTTGCAGAGAGGGCGAGTCGTCTTTTTTGCTCTTTTAACACCAAGCTAGTCTGTTTTTTCAATTTTTTTTAAACAGAAGCTGTGGCTTTCTGTTTTGATTTATTTGCTGAGGTGTTATTGGCGATGGCCTGGGATTTTGGCTACTCTCTCTAGCACCATCTGGTCCAGAGCAGCATCTAGCTTCACCCTGGGTGTGGGGTTGCCTCGTCTCTGCTGCCAGGTGTCCTAACAGCAGTATGTGCATATATATACTTTGAACAACACAGCTGTTTGTGTTAGCATGATGCTAGGAAGTTGTGTAGTGAGATGGATTGTAGGATTGGGTAAGAGCTTTAAGCGTTATAGGAAACTGTATTACAGACAAAGGACTGTGGTTTGACGATGGATCTGAAATGGTCTACATATGACAGCTAAGGAGGTCGGCCGTCAGGAGTAAATGTATCATTTCAGCATTTTTTTGCTATTTAAGCAAACTCTGCAGTAAGCTTGTGAGGGGGAATACAGACATTAACTACAAAATCTGTCAAGTTTGAAGGTGCTCATCATGTCTGCAATGGCTGACCAACCGCCCAGGCCTGTAAGGTGCACAAGGTTAATGGCATGATTGATTATCATTTAATGCATGGAAAAATCTGCACTTGGATGAGACTGTTGAAGCAGGGCAACAGTCAGGAAATGGAAGATCAATAATTAGTCTTTTTTTCCGGGTACAAAGTCGGTGAGATACATTTAATCTGGAGAGGAGGGCCAGCAAATGGTCCCATCATGAGCCCCTAGACATCTGGAAGGACCAGAGGTGGACTGTGAGATGCGAGATGTTTTAAAATGTTTCTTTTAATTCTCACAGTAGATCGAGATTTAGTATTTAACTTACCTGACACGCCAGATGGAATGTTTCACATGTCCATTTGATTTATTCCACATGTCAGTCTGGACATGTCTGGACATCCAGACAGCATTTGAAAGGGGCAGGTCATTTAAAATCTGTCACAGTCATTACTCTTACTGAAGCCGGGAGACAAACAAAAACAACTTTTCCCTCCTTTGCTCTAATTTCAATGAGGAAGTGTTGTCTAGTTCTGATGTAAGTGTAGCTTTTGCTGCATCCACGCTAAGCTCTTTAGCGGCTGCCATTGTTTGCAAGCTTGCAGTCACTTCTTACTTTCGTCAAAACTAAAACATATCAAGTCGGGTCAATTTTAAACCACAACACAAACGAATCTGGTTGGAACTTTTCAAGATGGACTAATGAGATTTCAGACTGGAGAGCTTGTCTCCAATTACTCAAAGTTGTACAGATCTCCTGACATAACACATGCCATTTTTACTATTTTAGTCTAGTACTCTCCAGGAGATGGTGTTGAAGGCAGTTACTCTTTACACAGTTTTCCCTTAGGAAACTCAGGGTTTCTCACTGTCCCACCCATTGTGATGATACACCCCCTGGTTGAGTCTATGATTAGGTCATCTAGCCAGGTCAGCAGTGGGTCAGATATCTCTGGGGTCAGCTTTGACATGTGAATGTGCCAAGAGAAGAGGATGTGACAGACCAGATGTGTACTTGACTCCTATCATGTTGAGATGTGAGAATCTCTGTTCACATGCTACACACCTCAAAGGCAGGGAAAGAGACAATTTGTTCACCACACTGATGTTGGGACATTATTTCGCATGGTGTGAGTCAGATGCCAGACAACGGGTTGACAGGTGAAGGTTGCTCAAAAGTTTGGGAACACAAAAGTGAAATGTACGAACGTGGTTAAGAACTTATTCTCACTGTCCTCCCTCGTGATGAAAAACTGATATCAATGACTATTTTGAAAAATTCTTCACATGCAAAGCAATTACAAGCACCACACAGGTCCTTCTTTGCAACTTTATCAAGTTAAATTAAAAAACAGATATTCCAAAATTACAAAACATAAATCTGCACTAAATACACTCACTCAAACAATTTTGAGGTATACTTCTATTATACTATTTTTTTTTGTTTTCTGCTGTTTTGTACTTCTACTCCACTACAGTAAAGAGAGAAATGCGGTCCTTTTTACTCTACAAAATTTATATGATAACTTAGGTACTTTGCAGTTTCAGACTAATGTTTCAAAATAAAATTAACAAATTAATAATGAGATATTATCATGAAGTGAGATAAGACTGTATTGATCACAGCAGGGACTTTCTAGACCTAATCAGCAGTATATAAAGTTACTAAAATTAGCCTCACTTAGACCAACTGTAGCATTAAACCAATAAATATTAATGCACCTATAATTATCATCCAATCATTTATTATAGATTATTATCTGAACAAATTCACCCACAATTTTAGAGCAATGCAAAGCAACTGCTGAACAATCCAACTGCATTTTCATGAAATTCAAGAAGAGCACGTTTTAGTCACTGCACACACTGGCAGTGCTAAGTTGCCAAAGACATTACCACTCCAACCAGTGGGCACAAACTGTGTATCTCTGCAGGAAATGTGAAGACCACTGCAAATACTTCCAAAATGTTACAAAACTGACAGAATAATAAATAAATCAACTGGTTTATTGTACTTCCTGACACATGTAGAGCTGCAGGCGCTGCTGGAACCGTAAGGGTTTGCTCTCTCCTAGTAAATTTCAATTCTTGTGAAATGTCATATTGGAGTCCAAAGTGCGAGTGAAAATGTGTGTATGGAGTGTGCTGGACAGAGCTGCAGTTTTCTCTCGTACAACCGAAGAGCGTGTCTGGCCGTGAGTTTGTGCTGCGGCTCCAAAAATGACCAGAAATCAACAGGAGGAGTCAGGAAAGCAGGAAGGAGGAAGCGATGTTAGCGAGAGGCGATGGGGGCAATGAAGTGGTTGTGTCATGGTGAGATGGAAGACTGAGGTAAGGAACCGGGGATGCAGACGGAAGGAGAAGATAGACGAAAGAAAAAGAGGGATGGATCACTTTCCCATATTGCATGTGTAGCAGAATCCATCATCTTGGGGAGCCAGATGTGCGTCATTCGCATCAAACTTTCCAAATTAAAGGGCCACCTCACCCCTCCACTCCCCTCTCTAATCCTCTCTCCATCCCATCTCCTCCTCTCTTACCATAAGGCCTTCTGCTTTTACACACACACATACATGCACGCTTACATACACCACATACATACACACTAACTTCCACTTCTTCCCGCTCTTCGTTTTTTTTTGTTTTTTTTTTTTCCAAGGGAACTTGCTGAGAGGGCTCATTTATGATGTTTTGTAACAGCAGCGTAGCCTCAGGATGCAAAACACATCGCTGCGCTGGCAGACGATGCATTGTGGGTTATCTTATCTGATGTGAAAAGGGGTGGTGAATGTTATTTGCATGCTGCATTGATGTTCAAATAGCAGTTTTGAACGCTCCCTCAGCAGGAAAGGACTGTGATTGTATGGTTGGCGAGCAAACAAGTGTATCAGATGATATCAGCCTTGGCCCACTTTGCTATCCTGGGTGAGACGCCTGACTTTGTGCCATAAAAACTTAACTCAGCTTATACATACATCTGTCTCCAACTCCACCATCAGCTCTTCTCAGTAACATACGTATGCATGCGTGTCAGACTGTGTGTGCAGGTTCCTCGACCCTGCGTCTGTTGCGCTTTATGGCAGTGATATGTTAAGTACCTCATATTACAGCCATAAAAAAAGGTCTGTAAGTTGCTTGATGCAGTTTAAAGCTGTAGAGGTAATGCCGCAAATCACCCTCTGCTCTTTAGCCTGACACACACCAACACAGGCACACACACACACGCACACACATACAC
>JAQNCA010000014.1:16809736-16820940 GCA_029783725.1 Acanthurus tractus
ACACACACACACACACACACAGAACTCCTGACAGCACGGTGTTGTCAGAACACAAAGCCGTCTTTTCCCTGGGCCCCTTGGGAACCTGAGAGAAATCACAGCCATCTCCAGCCATCAAACCCCTCCACTGGCCCCTCTCTGTCTTCTTTCTCACTCTCTCTTTCAGTGTCTCCATCTTTCTTTGATAGTGTCCTGCTGTCACTCACTGTTTTTGTTTTCTCTCAAAGATAAATGGATACAAAGATGGATAGATTTATAGAGAGATGGATAAATGCATAGATTTATACAGGAGGGTCACAGGTAGATGCTGTAGATGGTCAGCAGTCAGATGAGGAGGTGGGTGGATGTGGAGGAGGAATGGGAGAGGCGGGACACACAACCAGAGAGAAGTGAGGTAAAAGGAGGGGCAGGGAGGCAGCACATTGGGGCTGGGGGTTGGTGGGTGGATGGGGGTGTATCGGTGGGGTGAAGAGGAGGAAGAGAGGGATGAGGGAGGGGTGTAACGCTGAGACGTGTCAGAGAAGGGCGCCTGGGCCTCCCTGTGGAATGTGGCCTGTCTGCCTCCCCAGAAAGAACAGAGCAGGAGAGAGGGAAGAGAGAGAGAAGAAAGGGAAGAGGGGGCGAAGACCAGTTCTGCCCCATCATGGAAGGGAGAGAAGAGAGAGAGAGAGAGAGAGAGAGAGAGAAGGGAGGGAGAGAGAGGGAAAACAAAGAGCAGAGTTACAAGGCGAGAGGAAGGAGAGGTGGAAAAGTGAGAGTGCAGCAGAGAGCGTATGGCACTTTGTTGAGGTGCCGGGCACGGGTGTAGACATGAAATGATGCATAGCAGAGGAGAAATGTAAGCAGGATAAATCCTAACAAACCTCAAAGTTTGTGTGTGTGTGTGTGTGTGTGAGTGTGTGTGTGTGGCTGAACGGAGGGTGCTCTGACGAGAACCAGGTGTCTTCAATTCTTTCGTTTTCTTTACGTCTCTCATCTCCTCTTTTTTTCTGTTTTTTTTTTCTTTTTGTTTTGCAGATGTGAGTCCACACGCTGTCACTTACCCTCTCCCCTTCTATTCTCACCCTTTTTCTGTCCCCTCCTTCTTTTCCCTTTTTCCCTTGCCATCAATTAATTGCTTCTGGTCTTCCAGCAGCTACAGTAGTCATGGCCGGTGATGATGGAAAGAGAGGAGAGGAAAGTAGGAGGGAGAGGAAATAGAGAGAGAGAGAGAGAGATGGTGACAAAAAGGTCCCGTTTCCTCTTAGGACTGATACTCATCGGTCGGCTTACCCCGCCAGGGAGGGCTTTTTTCCCCCCTCTTCCTCTCTCTCTCTTACTCCTAACTCACTCTTACGTACAAATAGAAAGTGAGAGGCAGATTGTGGCGGTCTCCCCTCCCCAGAGACTTAAAAGGAACACTGGCTGAGAAAGAGGCAGTTTTAGAAATTGGTTCGGAGCTTCGATCCCCACTCCCAATTTGTTATAATCTATTTTTTTTTCCTCTGTGCTTCCTCTCTCTTTTTTTTTTTTCTTTTTGCTCTCTTGTACACATACACACAAGAGCAGTTACACACATGCACAGAGCTGATGTGAGTTAATGAAGGGTGTAATTAAGGAGCCACAGTGATGACTGGAGATCAGGGGGAACCGATACAGATCTCAGATATACACAAACACTGATGAAAGATAGCCGTTCTGTGTGTACAGTACGGGCATATGCAAAAGTGTGTGCCTGGGTTTTGATGCTGGGGGTGCTTTTGCAGACAGATGTATGAGATTGGTGTGTAAGTATGAGTGTGCGTGTGTGTGTGTGTGCGCGCTAAGGGATGATGAGAGACGCTGGGTGATTTAGATAACATATGGCTTCCTGTAAAATCGGTAATCACAGCCCATGTGGATGGAGGCGGGGATGTTTTGAGACACATCCGACTCTACAGCGTCGACTGCTTGGCCCTCTTTAAATTATGGGAGGTGAACGGTGGTCACTGAAACAGTTATGTCCCGTTTGACCTCTAGCTCCCTGCTTGGGTTCACTTTCAGGTCAGGGGTGCAGAGGAAGCAGAGGTGAAAGGATGGCTGAGGGGAGAGACAGAGGAGGTGAAGAAAAAGTCACTCTCAGACCCATTTTCTCATTTGTTAGCGCAGTGGGATTTAATTACATTATGCTTGCTTTTTGTGCATCTGCATGACATGTTATGTCCCGAGTGTGACTGAATGTGTCATTATTCTGTATGTCTTGTCTAGATGTGTAACCTTTCTGTGTGTGTGTGTGTGTGCATGGGTTCGTCGGTCGTGTGTGCGGGCCAGTAAATCAGTCTCAGGCCTCTCTCTGAGTGCTGTCACCTCCTAAAAGCTTTCCCTTGGTCTGGGCCAGGCCTTCCTCTTTAAGTTTGGGGTCAGTGTAGTTCACAGGTCAGCAGAGGTCATGCTGAGACAGAGGAGGGGCAAGTCGGGTTGCCAAGCATCGCAGAACACCCACTGCTGTTACCACGGTGATACAAAGAGACCTATAGAACACCAACTTCCTCCAGGAGTCTTAAAAGCACCAGCAGGTCCCTTTATCTGCCTTCTTTGACTTTTACCTCCCCTTTTCCTGTACTATCCAACTTAGTATATGAATCTGCACATATTTATTATGACAGACTATCACCTGGTATTATATTGTGAGTATTTACATGCGAAATACTCATCCATCCTCTACACAGACATGTAATCATTTCTGTGACATACACTTTTGCATTCCTGCACCTCTACCATGTGAACGCATGATGCACACGCACGCACAATGCGACAAACAACCCTGCAGATTTTTCTTAAGCATTGTTGTTGTTTTATAATTTAATTAGGATTACCTCTTATTTTACTTGTTTTTTTTAAAGTTTGCTATAATTTAGCTTCCTGAGTGGGTTTGCTCATTTGGTTGAGTTCTACTTTTTTAAGTATTAGTTTTGTTTTCTGTTTTTTTGTTTTTATTGTAGCATGGGGATATTTTTTAAGAACATGTTTCAGGTATTACAACAGGTTTTACAACACAAACACAACAATTCCAACGGCGATTAACTTTCAGTCATATGGACATCCAAGTCTAAATAAACATTAATTTTTAGAAAGACTAAAACTAAAGAAATTTTTTTTCAATTTTTATTCCGATTATTTTTTATGCTCATATTATTGTTTCAGTCAGTTTTCTTTTTTCTTTAAAATGTAGCTTTTAATTTGAAAACCTTTTTTAAATGTTTTAATTTTTGGTTACTAAAATGTTTTTGTAACACCTAGTCTTAGTGTCCAGTTTAGTTTTAGTTGACAGTAATAACCTTGTTGAGCAATGTATTTCACATTACTGACCTTCCTCATTTTCTTATACTGTGATTTTTTTCACAGTGCAACATATGCTGTTACCTAGAAGTTGCAGTTAAAACCAGCCCTTAAAATGTCTTAACTGCTTTTTTTCAAGCAAGGCCATTGATCACTGGAGCAGATTTTTTTTTGTCCTTTTACTTCCTTTGATTTTGTATTTTTCTGCTCTGTGACCTCCATACACACTTTCCTTTGTAATTCCAGGGAAATGTTTTTTTATGCACAGTTTTGACAAGTTCCTGAAATCATAGCTAATAGATATGTCATCATTTTCACAGCCATTGACTTGACTAAAACTGTAAAATCAACTGAATGATTTAGTTTATAGTCCAAAGCTCTCAGAGGAAACATGTTTCAAGGCTACAAGTCCTGTGGACAAAGAGTAGACGGGCAGTAGACATGGTCCACCAGGCCAGCTCAGCCAGCATGGATGCAGTCACGGTTGGTTGACCCAACCAGCCAAGAGGCTCAGAGACAAGAATAGACAAGATACTAGTAGAAGGATGTGTGTGTGTGTGTGTGACGTGTGTGTGTGCGTGTGTGTATTTGTCCTGTCTCTGTTGTGGAGACTGAGTGATACACACACAACCCTGGACACCTGAAGGGGTTAGGCTGGGTTTGGTTGCCATGGGAGTGTTTGGAAGCACTTATGCACACGGGGTAGAGTAGGCTATCCGCACTTTCAGGTAATAACACACACACACACGCACACACACACACAAATGCTCACATATGAGCAGTGACGGATACTCTTGTTGGAGACGTTTCTGTTTTCTGAGGGAGAAAAAGTCGATTGTTGACTCTGCCTCTTCGGAGGATATTGCCATGGTGGCTGAGGCCTTTTTAAGAGGTCGTAGGTCAGCGAGCAAAGCTGAATGACCTCATTACTTCTACTAGTCAGTGACACTGGAGTGTGACTTTGTGTGTGTGTGTGTGTGTTCACACTGGTCCCCATCTACTGCTTTCTCTATCAAAAAGCAGCAGTTGTAATTGGTTTTAATTGACGTGTTCACAGACGCAGTGTTTCAGAGTTCACCAGGGGCAGGGCACTCAAAACAGAGAGCATTAGTTTACAACCTCCATCCAACCCCCACCCACACAGGTCAGAAATGGTCATATCTTTGTCCTGGTCTCCTCTCCTCACTCAGAGTCCTCACTGCTTCATTCCTCCACTCTGTATTTAAAGAAAAAGATGGACACAGAGAGGGCAGCAAGAAAAAGTGAAGAGTAAAGACAAAATGTGCAATGCTTACAAGGCTGCTAGGCAAGTAGTTACCCTGGAAACAGTCGGGGTGCACACAGTGAACACACACATATACACACCGCGCACACAATGGCTGCAGAGGCCTTAAGTGTTGCTAATTAGCTAGTCTGCGCTGGTTCTTTGTGTGAGCCATTTTAAAGGAGAGATTAGAGTCAACAGGGAGGAGGAGAGGAATGTAGCTCTTCTCTCTCTCTTTGCTTTCTTCTTGAGCTCCGGGACGGTGTGTGACGGCCTTTTTTTTCCTTTTTTCCCTGGACAGGCAGGAATATGTTTGTTGTTCTGTCAGTTAAGTTTTTCTTCACTAAAAGCATATGAACAAAAACTAGGAAAGGGAAACTTTATTTGAGATTAAGTAAAACATAAATGGCTGCTCCACCCAGATATTTTCTTATAATAATATGTGCATTTATGTAATCTCTCTCTTTTTACATCCAACTTTAGAAAGATGAGGTAAATTAATTTTCTGAATAAATGCTTATTCAAGGATAATATTTTGCTTACCATAATTGTCACTTCATAGTTATTATAAGACCAGTTAACCCCTATTTTAACTCTGTTATTTAAATTAATTATTTGAAGTGACAACAAGTAAAAACTTGTAAGATGAACCAAGTCATACCAAGTCACTGCAAAATCTCCTAAGTATGAAAGAGTTCTGGCATTGAAGTTCTTTTTACCTTTTGATACTTCTATTTGTTGGTATTTATTTATAAGTAGTTAAGTTAGTATGAAATAATTGGTGATGGTCACTGCTCTTGTTGCCCTGATGGACTTTGTGGTAACCAGTGTCTAGGAAAAGTCAATATTTCCTTAAATCTCTGAACAACATTTTAATGAGTAAATTATAATACATAGCATTAAAAAGATTTTTAAAAGTTTTAAAACAATAGAGAACTGCATTGGACTCTGAGTTACTTTAAATCACAAAATTGTGCCTGTTAACATCTGGTAAGATAGACCCTCTTGCTAAATCACATAGTCCAGTGTAGTCACACACTTTCCCATTTCCCCTTTTTTTGGAACACACCCACTCTTGCTTCTCATTTGGGGAAGTTAAAGATTTTGTTCTTGTTTAGAAGTTTAACTTCTTGTGCAGCAGCCAGCCTTTGTTGTTCCTGCCCACTTCCGGTGTTTGTATATACGTCTGTATGTGTGTGTGTGCGTGTGCATGTATGCGTGTATATGTGTGTGTGTGTGTGTGTGTGTGTGTGTGTGTGTGTGTGTGTGTGTGTGCGGTAGGGGTGGGTGTGAGGGTGTGTCCATCTCCACAGCCACAACCAGGTGTAAAAACCCTCTGAACCAAAAACATGAAAGAGTTTTATTTCCATCAAAGTGGGCAGGCAGGCTAATACTTTAACAGGCCACTGAGTAGGAACGTGTTTTTCTGTTTAACCAATAGGCGTCTGTGTGTGTACATTTGTCTTTATGTGCGTGTGTGTCTGTGTATGCCTGTGCACATTGCAGACAGTCTCTGTTTGTGTATGTATGTGTTTTCCCTCTGTCTCCTGAGCAGAGTCTTGGCAGTGTCATGCATGTGTTATTAGTTTGATTTTTTTTTTTTTTTTTTTTTTTTTTTGGATATTAATAATAACAGTTAAACGGTTTCCATATGTGAGGCCTGGTTGCCAGGCTAGTGCTATCCTCATCATGGGCTGGCCTCGCACAGTCTGCCCTCTCAGGAGTTGCTCTTGTTGGGCAGAAGAAGCAGCTTAAACTCTGGAGGTCACCCAGCTAAGAGCTAACACCTAAGTGGCCTTGTCTTCCCAGGAGCATGACCAAATTACTTAACTGTCCTACATTATACCAGAGGAGGGCTAAATATTACAAGGTACACTGTGTGTGTTTGTCTGTGTGTGTGTGTGTGTATATGTGTGTGTGTGTGTGTGTGTTTTCCGCTGTGGGCTGGGTCTGTCTGGAGTGAGACCTTCCTCTCTTGCCAAACGAGCTGTGCTGAAAACCGCAGGGAAACTGCATATGTGTATATAATGTATGACGTGTATTTGTGTGTGTGTGTGTGTGTGTGTGTGGAAGGAAACTGCTGTAGAGCTATTTGCCATCAATTAGCGGCCTGGACTGAGATGAGGCCAACAATACGGAGGGAGCTGCTTTTATATTCTTAGGGAAGGGAGTTCCTCTCTCTTTCTATCCCTGCTCACCTCATCATTATCTTTAATTGTCTATCTCTGGGTGCCCTTTTCCCTTCACTTAACAGAGGAAAGCTGACAACATCTCCTTAGGAAGTGGTAGGCTTTTTTTTGTTTTTTTTTTCACTGCGTGTGTGTGTGTGTTCAAAATGTGTGCATACGATGATGAATTGTGTCATGATATAAAGCAGTCCTGGGTATTCAGTCAGCTCCTTTTTATGACTGTGCATATACCCCTGTGAATCAATAGAAACATTAGATGAGTGTAGGGACGTAGTTGAAGGGGAGAGGTTTTCTCGTTTCACAAAACAGTTTTAAGCTGAAGAGAACCATCTGGAAAACGGCGGGGTCCCCTGAGTTTAGAACAGGTCCCTTTTGTGAAAAATAGGATGTGAAAAAAAATCTAAAATCGGCCAGGCTTTTCAAACATTACGGCATATTTTGAAGTTCTTTTGGAGTTTGTGAGTTTTTATTGCGTTGGCTCTCGAACGCGGTCTTTCCTCTCTTTAATGGTCAGTCTGGGCCCGGAGAAGCTTGCTTCAGCCGTTTTAAAACCTCAGCTCTCGAACGGTGCCTTTATATTGCGGAAACATTACATTAAATAGCTGAACGGGATTGTGGCTGGATGGTGTTTTTTGAAGGTGTCCCAGATAGCTCCAGCTTGGCGGCGGCCTTAACAGATTGAGGTATTCAGTGCCGTTTGAGCTGAGTTATACTGGTTTGAAGTCTACGCTACTATGAACGAAAACAAATGGGCAGGAAAGCTGGTGAAGGGAGGCCGGAAAGACCTGATTAATACCAGAGAAGGAGTACGTGAGGAAGAGTCAGAGGAAAGGGGTAAAGTCTTGGCAGGGCATAGGTTATTTGTAACCCACCGTGAAATTGAGCGGCTTTAGCAGGCTTTGGCTCAGGCTGCCCCTTACCCCTATATGTTAACCCCCTGGATACCCCTGATCTGCCCTAAATATATATACCTCCCCCTGTTCCCTCAGACCTCATATCTGTGGTATATTTGCATCCAACTTCAAAGAGTTACGACGTGGTGTGAAATCATTGTATTTTTGGCCAATTACTTCTTGAATTGTTGTTACCATAATAAACAAATTGGACTATTTATGACCACATTAATAACTTACTGCTGCCTGCTCAGCAGACATCCCTCTGCCTCGTTTTCTGTGCTACAGGGCAACTTGTGTTTCTCCACTAACATAATCCTAATTTCCCATTAAACTTAATGTCTGGTGGAAAACATGAGCCTCACTGAAATCAACTCCTGTAATGTTTGGTTGTGATAAAACCTTTCTGACTTTGGCCTTGATGGTTCATGATTCATGACTAAATAAAGCTGTTAGACTGCCAATATAATAATAAAGTAACATACAAAACTGTTTAAGATTCTCTTATTTTCATTGTTAAAATACAACATGCTAAAAATCTATTACAGCCATTGTCTGACTATTGATGTGCTAATCCTAATTGAGGCTTTACCTTTAACTACCTATCCTAGTCCCACAGCTGCCGTCACGGTAGGGGGATTTTGTCTGACAGTCAAGGAAAAGGAGAGGGTCCCCTCATAAGGCCAACAGCTGCATTCACAAGGCTTGGTTTCAATTGGCCTGGACGATCTATTTTAGGCTTCCGTCTAACCCATATCTGCTCTCAGAATTTACTGTGGGGAATAAGGGTATGGGTAACAGATTTCTCAAGAGGAGAGAGGAGGGGGGGCAGGGCACCAGAGAGGCAGAATACTTGGCGAGGTGCCAGCCAAAAGTTTTGCGAGTTATACGTTATATGGAGAGACAAGAGCGAGGACGGAGAGACAGATCAAGTGATATGGACGGAGAGAAAGAAAGTAGCAATGATCTGGGAAAGCAATCCGGTTTTTGTGGTGAGTGACAGTGATGCATTTGATTCGTGAGATTCCACTGGGGCTGTAAGTGAGCCTTCACTCACATATGCCCCAAAGTCATATAGCAATCCCACTAACTGTCACCTCTCCTGTAAGTCTGACGTTACAGACAGTGTGTTTGGGTGTAAATACTCCTGAATGCACAGGTGAGCCGGTCTTACCGTGGCATCACCATCCTTTAAACACATTTACATGCTTTGTAGGTTGTGTTACATCTGTTCAACCTTGTTTCATCTTCTTCTGTGATCGTGATTCCCTCTGAGCATCCCGAGAAAGAGAGGGAATCAAAGATGAAAGAGATTTAGAGCTGTGAAAAACTAGAAGACAGTAGCACGGACTGAGCCAGAAGGAAAGAGTAAATTAAAGTAGGAAGGGGGTTTTATTGGTGTTTGGAGGTGCTTCCTGGTGCTAAAGTGCGGATGCGTGGTGCAAACGGATACAAGGGATCACGAAGGTGACCCAGGAGAACGACAGCATCGACGCAGCTTTAGCTTGGCTTTCAGCTTCAATGACAGCGCCACAGAAAGGAGATATAGGAAGAAGTAGGGTTGTGGGTGTGAAAAAAAAAAAAGATCCACTGCTCCTTTCTGAACCCGGTCTCTCCCTCACTGATCCAGAATCAGAGAGCGTGCAGGCCTGCAGAGAAGCAGCTGGGTGTGACAAGCTCTTTTCTACGTCTTCACCCTGCATCCACTTTACCCCACTCACCATCTCTCACTCTCTCCTGAGAAGGAAAAGAGTTTAGAGGTGGAGGAGAGGTGCATCACAAGCCTCTGTTCACAGGCTATAGAGGCGGCAGTGGAGGGGATCTGTTACGTTCGGAAACAAGCAGAGTTGATCTGTCGTGGTCAGATGAAACAATGGGCTTCTCACCCTCACTTGTGCCCCTTTCCTTTTTTTTCCTGCACTCACTTCTTCTTGGTCTAAGAGCAGAGAAATCCGATACCACCTGCCTCCCCCTTGCCCTTCCTAACTCCTTCCCTCCTCCTTCTCCCTGAAGGACAGCCCACTGTCTGCCCCGGGGGCTGTTTATCTATGGGGAGTGGGGTAGGGGGGTTGGTTTGTTTCGTTTTGGCCATCAACAATGGACCTCAGTCTGTGCTGACGGACTACTCCAACATATGTTACCCACCTGTCTCTCTCTCTCTCTCTCCCTCTCTCCCCCCTGCCTCTCCCTCCTTCTTTGCTACGTCTCTCTGTTTAGATTTCTTTGCTTATTCCTGCGTTCTCTCTCCCAGTCTCACCCAAACATGCTGGGCGGATTAGAGGCCAGATTCATCACACACACAGACCTGTTTGCTTTAGCAACCTGAGCCAGGCACACACACACACACACACACACACACACTCACACACACTCATACTCACAAATCTAGCTAAGGAGGCCTGACCTTGCTACATGCTGATTGTAACTTTTTTGTTCATGTGAGATTGAACTCATAACTTTAACATCTCTCAGCTATGGTAAGCGCAGTCAAGCCTACTTTTATACGAGCACACACAAGGAAACAAAGACTCGAACACACACACAGCAAGATCTTCATACACATGTGCCAAATTTAATTTCTATCCTTTTTTTGCTAATGGGTCCTCTCACTGCCTCAGCAAACCTCCCTCCTCGGCGAAACAAAGTTGTCAGCCACTTTTCAGAATCCTGTTAAGGAGAGAAACTAGCCTCCTTTGTGTGTGTGTGTGTGTGTATGAGCATGCGTGTGTGTGTGTGTCTGTGCATGAGCGTTTGCGTATGTGTGTGTTAGTGAGTGACCCTGCTGAATTAAAAAATGCACTGTTATTAAAGGCTGTGTCAGAGGCGATGATTTACAGAGGAGAGCGATGACAAGTCAGAAGAACTCACACACACACAGACACACACGCACACACGCACACACACACTGTGCTCTCAGGCCTCCAAGCTGAGCAGTGACCTCCTCACCCCTCCTTCCCCTTCCTCCTCCTCCTCCCTCCCTCTCTCACTCTAATAAAACCTGTCTGACACCACTGATGTGTGTATATGTGTGCGTGCATGTTTATGTGTGTGTGTGGGTGTGTGTGCGCTCCGCGGCAGCACAAAGACTCTGTTGTTGGGCCTCCCTCTTAGGCCTCCCTCATATTTTCTTTAAAGGTGCAGTGCGCCCCCAAGAATGCCACAGGGGGAGTAGGGGTTGGGGGAGTCTAGGAGAAGCTGGTGTGTGAGTGTGTGCGTGTGTGTGTGTGGGTGGAGGAGGGGGGCATACTTTACAATGCTACAGCTCACCCGGGTCACAGGGAAGAAAAAGGCAAAAAGAAATGAAAGAGAAGGGTCAAAAAGAAGAGTGCTTCTTTAACAATAAAGATATGAGAAAATTTGACTTATCGTGTGTGTTTGGGCATCTGTGTGTACACGTGTGTGTTTGTGTGTCAGTGAAATTGTAGCGCTTCCATCCAAAGCAATCGATGCTGATTACAGGTCCTGAGACAAGAGTAACCATAAAATAAAAGTATAGATTCAGTGAAAACAAGCTTTGACGTTTGGGGCAGTGAGCTAACACTACTGAAGTAACTTGTGTTT
>JAQNCA010000014.1:16850310-16869886 GCA_029783725.1 Acanthurus tractus
CTCATTTCACGTAGCCCCAGGGCAGATGGAAGAAGAGAGAGAGATAGGGTGAAAGAGTGTGTGAGTGTGTGAGTGTGGGTGTGCGCGTGTGTGTGTGTGTGTGTGTTTGAGAGAGAGAGAGAGAGAGAAAGAAAGAGAGAGAGAGATGAAAAAAATAGAGACAGTGACAGATAATGCCGTCAGTCCGACAGTGCACTCCCTTGCAGCCAGCCTTAGTCATCGCCCCAGGAGGGAAAAGGGTAGAGCAGGAGAACAGAGGAGGGAGACACTCCACTATTTCAAGCCTTTCTTCTCTTCTCCTCCCCGTGCCCAACTCCCCTCCCTCCTCCGGTCCTCTGGTATAATACTCTGGCTGTGGTCGGTGGAGCTGGGTGTAATGTGGGTTAAAGCCTTGTCTGCCAGCACTCAGAGGAGTAAACAGAGCCTCATTGTCGGGACACATCGAAAAAAAAAAAAAAAAACCCTGCTACTGTTTATGGCCTAGCTATAGAGAGAAGGGAGGGTTTTGGGGGCAGATTTGGTTGGAATGAGTGTGAATCACAGGCATTTGGGGAGTTGCGGGGGAAGACGAGTGGGAAGGGGAGAGTGGACAGAAGTGCGGGTGAGGAAGAAGGAGAGAGAGCTTAAGAGGCAGTGAAAAAAGGGAGAGAGAGGGGTGAGATCATGTTTTTGTTATTATTATCGTGCACTTGTGTTGAGCCGTCTATCTGCCTGGATTAGCCACGCCATGACATCATTGTTTTTGTTTCATTTCTAGTCTGATATTGCCTAACTTTCTGCTTTCTTAAAGACACACACACTCAAGTAGCAATGTGCGTGCGCGCACACACACACACACACACACACACACACGTTCTCACACACACACATCCCCTTGTATAATGTACATTTTCACAATAAACAACTCAGGAAAGTGGCTTTGTGAAGATTATTCAGATTATAAGTTAACACCACAGGATATCGCAAAACTCTCTCTGGTTAACCAGCACACACACTCATGCTGTGACATGCAGTACACACACACACACACACACACCATGCAGGCAGCGGCAACCTGTGAATAACCTTGGTGATGACAGAGCAGAGAGAAAGGGATGGAGGAAGGGAGACAGGGAGGGGCGAGCTGGGAAAGATCAGAAGGTCCCGGGTCCTCCCACATTGGAGGAAACAAACAGCGCCACCATTCACACACACACACATACATGCACACGCATGCACACACACACACACACATACATCAGTGTTAATACAGAGAGTTTAGCTAACAGAAAGTCTTCAGATAAGGCTTTGTGTGATAACACATGAGCTCATATCCAGGTGGTTGTCTTGGATCATGGCTCACTAAGCACCAATGAAGTATACACACACAAAACACAGCTGTTGCGTCCTTCACTAGACAAAATAAACTTCCAAGATTTTAATTTATTTTCATAGCACGGAAACAGCTCATAACTCAGTTTAAATAAAAGCAAAAGAGATGAGTTTGGTTACTTTATCATTCAGAACCTGTGAATGACTTTTATCAACTCAGTGTGGCTCAAAAATCTTTACTAACTTGTTTTGATCTTGATGCTTTTTTTTCTTAAGTTGTTTCCCCTTAAAATGACTTAACAAGGATCCTTTTACATTTTCCCCCTCACCTCCAGGCACTTGAACAATGAGCACGCCCTAGATGACCGCAGCACTGCCCAGTGCCGAGTCCAGATGCAGGTGGTTCAGCAGTTGGAGATACAGGTGAGCCACACACACACACATTTCCTCACATATACACTTAATTTCATCTGCTCACAAACAAAGTCGTGACGACGTTTTCAGCCAGTCAATGGCAGTAACTTGTCTGAGGCAGGGCAGAGTTTATGGAGAGCAGTGGAGCTTGTAATTTAAAAGGAGCAGTCGGCAGGGAAGCTGCCATCACTTCTCCAATTATAAAGCTGCTCTGGTCACAAGCAAGAGAGACCGAGTGCTGAGGGGAGAGGAGAGGAGAGGAGAAGAGAGGAGAGGAGGGAAGGGAGGGAGGGAGGAGAAGAGAAAGAGGGAGAGAGAGAGAGAGAGAGAGAGAGAGAGAGAGAGAGAGATGGGCTAGAAAGCAGAGGTCCAGGCTGCCTCTCTTGTTCTTTAAGTGGTTCATGCACGCAATGCTCTTGAAACATCTCAACGCTCCAGCAAAAACAAAACACCAACACTGGGTAAGAAGTGAAATGCTGGTCTCCAACAGTGCATCAGGAAAGCCCCCCCCGCCCCCCCCCCCCCCAAAAAAAGTGAAAAAAACAAAGGCTGCCTCTTCCCACACACACATCTCCACATAGTTTCCAAAAACACTTCTGAATACCCTGGTCACATCACTGCGTAAATGTGTGTGTGTGTGTGTGTGTGTGTGTTTGTGTGTGTGTGTTGGTGAGCTGTCCCACATTAGCGTTAGCATTGTGTTTGGTGGTGGGGGTAAACAGCGTTTAGCTAAGCCCCTGAAGCCACCACCAGAGAACACAAAGTGACAGAGAGGCAGCTGGTGTCACATCACATCAGGACGGCCGTCTCTCTCCCTGCCTGACATGTCACTTCATCCCTCAGCAGTCCACAGGCAGCCCACCACCACTCTACCCCTCATCAGCACTCACACACACACACACACACACAGAGCAGCACAGGGACTGTGTTTAAAATGTCTCATATTTGTACATCTCTGCAGTGTGTGAGTATGTTAATGGTGTTATCAGTCTAAGTGTAGATCCGTTGTTTCTGGAGGCTACACGTTTGTACGCCTGCACTCACGCACAAACACACACAAAGGATGCAGCGTTTCCACAGGCTGTAGCAGCACCCATTAAACGGCAGTTAACAATGTCAAACGGGGACGAGTGTGTCTGCAGGCTAGTGTGAGTGTGTGTGAGAGAGCTGCGGGTGCTGAGGCGGCTGACTCTCATACTCATCTCTCTCTGCCTGAGGTGTAATTGTAATTCTGTGTCAATACCACATTATATCAATCGAAGGGTTAGGAAATGAGACAAAATGTTTTTCATGCCGATATCTGCCCTTGTGTCTTTCACAGCTGGCGAAAGAGAGCGAGCGACTCCAAGCCATGATGGCCCACCTGCACATGCGCCCCTCAGAGCCAAAGCCTTTCAACCAACCTGTGAGTACATACTGACCCCCCCAACCCAAATTACATGAGCTTCTCATCCTCTTTCTGACCCAAACCTCTGCTCTTACCTCTTATTCACCTAAAACTCCTCATAATTAAACAATTTCTTTCTCCCCAAACAGTCTACTTTAGCTGTCTAGCTTGGTATCTACGCCCCCTATTGACCAGTGAGGGTTAATGTGCTATTTCTAAATGAAGGGGACCACTTTTTGTCTGTTTTGGTCTTTTCTGTCTTTCTTTTTTGTGTCCTTCACTCCCTCTGTCCCTCTTCAACCTTTAATATTACATTTATTTTCTCAGAAAGCTTCGCTTTGTTAAATGTTCTCATTTTGCACAGAAAGTGGTAATCTAGCTATTCACATGTTCAAACTGTGTCAGAGCTAAACTTCAGTTTTGTGTTTGATTGCAATTTTCTCGGCCTGTCAGAGCGAGAGAGAGCAGCCAAAGTGGTCTCGCACAGTATTTTCAGTGTGTGCTGACAAAAGGGAGAGAAATTTGATGTAATGTGTGCGTATGTGTGTGTGTGTGTGTCCACACTGGTTGGTGAGGTTGTTATTAGGTATCTAATGAATATTTCATTATTCAGATTGACGAGGAGTCTTATTAAAATATGAAGATGTTGAAATTAATTGTCAATTAGAGGTAGAGTGTCTTAATTTGAGGGGATATAAATGGGTGCAGCAGAGTGGCAGTGTGTCTGTGTGTGTGTGTGTGTGTTTGTGTTCTTGTGTGTCTGGGTGATGTGTTGATCGCAAGGGGATCAGCTGCTATTAACATCTAATGGGAAATCAGGAAGAGGCGTGTTCTGTCACCGCTGGAGACGAGCCTCGGGGTCAGGGATTGGAGGAGGAGGGGCAGGGGAGGGGCGTCAGGAATGGAAACAAAGCTTGGCCTCAATTAACAGGGTTCGACTGTTGCCGTGGTGATGTGGCACGGTTGCAGCCTTAATGAAGTACCTGTTAAACAGCCCCGCCCCCTCCAGTCAGCGTAAATGGTGCAGAGAGGGGGCAGAGTAAGGAGAAGATCACACATTTTACTTAAGTATAGGCAACATGCACACACACACACACAAACACAAAAACACACTCACTGGTTTTAATTAGTCTTAAACTTGCAGCCCAATAACCGCTGTCCCACAGAGACTGGGAGTACTGGTTCTGTGTGTATGTGTGTGCATGTGTGTGCAAGGCTCTGCCTAATTGGGCCGTATTGTTCCGTGAAGATTTCGCCACCGCAGAGTGCATGTGTGTGTTCCCTTCTTACAAACATGCTGTCGTGTGGTTTTGTTTTTGTAAACGCAGGGTTAATTGCAGCCAGCACTGTGTGTATAAATACACGTGCGTGTTCACTGTGTGTGAGCGTGTGTGGTTCTGAGCAAGAATGTAAGTTGCTTTTGGTAAATGGTATGTGCAGAGATTTATGGTTAGTGTTTTACGTAATGTGAGCTAACGTTGGTAGTGAATAGTTCCTGGCCATTTGGCCTTTTGCTGAAAACTAGTAGTCGGAGTAAGAAACCACAAATGTCTTTTTTATTCACACGCAACTAGTGGAGGAAACTGTTTAGAAACACCTTCCTGGAAGAGATTTGTTATGTATATGACACTAAAGCTTTGTCTAATGCAGCGCTGTCACCTGACCATGATCCTATCTTGTGTAGACGATACTTCTCTGTAAACAGCAGCAGCACTCAGCAGATGGTAAAGATTTAAAGTAAACATGAGGGAAGCATTAGTCATGTAGAAGCTCCATTTTATGTCCCTGTGCTTAAACTATTCACCAACGTCAGTGTAGAAACTGGCATTTTTTTGCATTGACAATGTATAAGTCCACCTTAAGTTATTTTATTTACCAAGTATAGTTTTACACCTTCTCATGCTGACTTTAGTGTCTTTGATATTAATTGGTGTTCTTAGTGAACATCACACTAAACAATAGAAAATCAAGGCACATTATATGATATGAAGATATTTTATTTAGATGTGAGGAAACTTTTGTGCATTTGAAAAAAGCATTTTTCAAAGTTCAGAACTGAAACTTTTTCAGTCAATTTAACAGGTAGAATAACTCAGAAACCTCTTTGTTGGTCAGAAAAGCTCCATCAATCATCCTTATTTCCTTGTGTGTGTGTGTGTCTTCAGCTAAACCTGGCTTCCAGCGGCTCCCTGTTAAAGCGGGACAGCGAGGCCTACCCAGAGGGTCTTCCTCATCCCCCCACCTCAGCTGCCACCCCCATCACCCCACTGCGCCAGGGACCCTCGGTCATCAGCTCCTCCAGCCTGCACACACACTCCCACTCCCACACGCATGGCGTTGGGCCCATACGGAGGCGCAACTCCGACAAGTACTGCACCCCCATCGCCTCAGGTACACAGACACACACACTCAGTACCTTCCCTTCTTGTGTTATGTATTGTAGCTAATTGTTGGTTAATAAGGAACTCAAACTGTTTTTTGAAGTCTAGTGTTACTGTTGTTTTAGGCCCTTTTTTATTTAAATTTCCTGCAAAAGCAAAAGACATGTCTTAATTCACTTTCATTCATGGCTCAAGCAAAGGGGCAGATGCTGCCATCTCTTGGCTTTCCTGCAAAAAAAAAAAAAAAAAAATTTGCAGCCTTAGTTTTAATTCCAGGGACACACTTATTATATTCTTCAGGAAGAGCGAAAAGAAGAATCATTTATTCTCATTTCTTTACGTCACCGTAGCCAAAGTTTTTAAATGGTGAAGGTAGATTTTAGAGAACACTGTGCTCACTGAATTCTTCTCATTCTAAAATTAATTAATGCTTGATAAGAACTAAGTGGTTATTATTTTTTAGTTTCAATCCTTGTTCTTTCATGGATTTACTTATTTAAAAATGCAAGTCTCACATTTAAATTTAGGAGCAATTTTGCCCGGCACTCCAGAAAATTTATGGATATGTAAAGTTCACAGTTTAATTGAAAACTGTCATGCCCCTGTGTTTTTCCAGAGCTGGCTCAGAACTGTGAGTTCTACAAGAACGCTGATGTCAGGCCTCCCTTTACCTACGCCTCCCTTATACGTCATGTAAGTCCTTGCAGTGATCTGATTCACTGATTGTCTCTCTGTCTGTGTTCTCCTCTGAAACTTGTTGTGTGCTCTGCCCGTCTTCAGGCCATTCTGGAGTCCCCAGACAGACAGTTGACTCTCAATGAGATCTACAACTGGTTTACACGAAAGTTTGCCTATTTCAGGAGAAACACAGCCACATGGAAGGTAAAAAGCTTAGAATACACACTCTGCAAGAACTAAATGTGAACTCCTTTACATCTCTTTAACCCTTTGTTTCTGTAGAAATAATTTAACACTACTTTTAAAACCTGTTTAATTTAAGTATTTTTCAATGGGGAAACACAAGCAGTTTCAAACATAAAAACAGGAAGTCCTGGCTGCAGTTCTGACTGGTTGAAAGCTGATTTCATAAGAGCAGTATATTTTGACTGAAAGTAAAGTGTCGCACACAACTCTGACTGGATAAAAGTTGTTTTAAGTGACTGCAAAGTAATTGTGGTTTTTGCTCAGTAATGAAGTTCCCTAAGCGGAGGAAAACGCCTGCTGAGACTTGTTAAACCACAATGAATGAAACAAGGTTTTGAGGCAGGTTTTACAGTGTTGTTTAAAATATACGGATTCATTTTAAAGGCCTAAATTTAGCATATATGATAAGAATATGAAAAGTGCAAAAACCCACACTCTGACTTTGCTCAGCCCCTGAATACATGACAGAATCTTTGGTTGTTGTCTCATTGTGTCCCGCTCTCTCTCTTCCTCTCAGCCCTAAACAACTCTCTCCAGCATGGCACATGGAGAGTCGGCCCCACTTAGCCTGGCACAGCCACATCCAGCCTCATTACAGAGACACAAAAACTGCTTATGATCACACATGCTGAAGTCTCTCTCTCTCTCGCTCTTAAACACACACACACACCTTTCCTGATCCCACCGTTGTAGGTGCTGACCCATTTCTGCAGAAACCTCACTCTAATTTGAGTGTCAGTTCCTCCAGAGAGAGGAAAAGTGGGAGAATGAGCAAAGGAGGGAGACAGACAGGGTGAGGAGGGGGGAGGTGAAGAGAGACCCCGGCCTTCCTCTAATAGCCCTAAACCAGGGAGGGGTGGGGGTTGATGGTGGAGGGATGGAGGGAGGGGGGCAGAGAAGGTTAAGAGATGGGGCAGCCAGGAATATCTTCACCTCCTCATCTGACTTTTATGAATTTTAACTATTAATGTCTGGTGTCTGCTTCCTGCGCCGTTGGCCTCTCAGACCTTTAAATATAGCTCGGCGTGGCCTTACGTATTTATATAGCAGCTCAGTGAGTCAAATAGGGCCGTGGAGATGTATGTCCTTTAATAAGCCGTTATATTTCATGAGGACAGCAGAGGTGTCAGCAGGGGAAGTCATTGATCGTGGAAGGAAGGGACAGACAATGAGAAAGGGACAAGACGGGAAGAAAGGGATGATTGGGAGAAGAAGAGAAATGAGAGTTGTTTCGAGGTGCTGCATAATGGGTTGGAGGCCTCACAAATGAGGTTTTATTTTGGGGTTAACTCACCAAGAAGTATGTGCATTTATTCATTTTAAATCACTTTTTGGAGTAGCATGAACTTTAGAATGAAATAAAATAAAATAATTACAAAAAATGTAATCAACACACTGTCGATCAAATGCTTCAATTGACATTTGTAAAGATTTCCGAGATTTGATAACGTGAAGATTTAAGTGATGTACTTAAGTAAGTTGTTTTATTACCCCACCACAGTTACTATACAGTATTAGTTACCAGTTACAGATTTTATGTGCAGAAATATAGAGCTCAGAAATATGATGTGTTGTTACAGATCTAACTACTCAGTGGTGTATAAAATAAATTAATTTAGCTCGACCTTGACCAGCTGCAACAGTAAAACGCTGCATACTCAATAATTAATTAGTAATAATTATGCACCAATATATTTATTTATTATACATTTTTTTTACTTTAGATGCTAGAATTAAATTTAGTTAACAATAAATGCCTAGTTTTTCTCATGTAAAAATTTTCAATGCAGAATTTTTATTGTCATATTTTTACAGTATTTAATAAGTGCAGTTTTGTTCCATTTTTCAAGTGAAATATCAAAATTCCTGATCCATCTGCGCTTATTACTGAACTCTATACAAGTTTGTACAAATTCTATATTTTTGTTCGTATTATTTTATTGTATCATCATACTTGCTCAGCTTTATTTTTACATAAGAACTTATGGGATCAGCCTTTCCCAGCATGCACCAGATCGATTCCTCAAAAACACACATCCAGACTCATCTGTTTTAGTCTCTTTATTTTTTTATTTTTATTTTTTTTCAATTGTGACACAATGCAGTCCTCCTTTCCAAAAATCCTACCTCCAGTGCGCCCCCCCCCCCCTTCAGCTGGAGGGAGTGCAGATGAGTGGCACATGTGCTGTGACCCACTGTAAATGACTGCTAATGTTTTAACTGGGAGAATTAGGCTTTCATCACGGAGACGAATGCAAATAGCACTACAATAGCACTGGTGTCTGGCGTGTGTGAATGTGTGTGTGTGTGTGTGTGTGTGCGTGTGATTGCACTGTCAGGGTGGCGGGCGCAGATTGGGGTCAGACTCATTTACAAAACTTAGCATCACGGCTCGGGGGTTGAGGGGATGCGGGGGAGAAAGGGTTCCTCCGCTGATTATGGCTTGTGTAATTACGTGTGTGTGTGTTTGTAAGCGCGCGTGTGTGTGTGTGTGTGCGTGCGTGCGTGTGTGTGTGTGTATCTGCGTGTGTAATTACGGCAAGGAGTGATGCATGCCTGGCCTGTCCCTCCCTCTCGGCTTAGAACAGCGTGTCAGAGAGAATATGCAGGATTTAATTATAGACGAATTAAAATTGGTAATGAAATTGGGCATGAACAAACTACAAATAGCAGATGAAAAGGGAGGCCTGTCCCTGGGGGGGTGAGACGAAGATAGCGGTGTGCCTGCCTGCTTGCCTGTCTGAGTGCTTGTGGATGTGTGTGTGTGTGTGTGTCTTTCTGTGTGTGTGCTGATGATAACTGATTAGAAAAATCCTGGGATGAAATAAGAGTACCAGAGAAGCACTACCTTGCATTAGCACTGTACATGGAGCTACGGCATGCGTGTGTGTGTAAAAAGTGATGGGTAAAAATAGGACTATTATCCTCAGGTCACACTACTTAAAAGGTAACTTAACACCTAGCTGGAAAGCATTGTTTGTACTAAACACACCGAGAGAGTGTCCTCACCTCCAGCTAGGGAAGAACTTCAAGCAGAAGGATGAATATAACAATTCCAGCTGGTGTTGAGTTTCTCCTCACAAATTTCCTGCTAATGGAGGTCTTAGAATATCATTGCAATTTAAGGTGGATTCAACAATTTAAGCTAATGTATGAAATTAACAAATTTCTAAAGGGAACTTCAGTAAGTAAAAACTGACGCTTGACAATAAAAGGTCAAAATGCCTTTCAAAGTTATTCCATACATTTCTGCCATGTTGATTTTCAAGTGTTTTTTTCTCCACTACATGCCAGACTGTGCAGTGCTTTTAAAAGAAAATAAAGAAACTAATTTTCAGGCAAATTCATAAAATGTAAACACCTATATTAAAAATGTGGTGAGTAAATCACTATAAAATAAAATAAAAACATATAACATAGATCAAATTACTAGTACTAATTATTATAATAAACTCATGATTAATAATAAACTAAATTAAATAACTCGTGTTTTCAATGATCTTTAGTCATATTAACGCTCTCCCTTTTTTTAATCTCTCTCCCTTTTCCCAGAATGCTGTGCGCCACAACCTGAGTCTGCACAAGTGTTTTGTTCGTGTTGAGAACGTGAAGGGGGCCGTGTGGACTGTGGATGAAGTTGAATACCAAAAGAGGAGACCACCAAAGATGACCGGGTAGGTGCACGCACACAGACACTCACACACACACACAGCATCACACACATTTGTTTTCTTAGTGCACAGTAGAGGTTGATGTGAGTGTGAGCTTATGGGTGCTGGCACTATGATTGCCTAAATGGACTCTCTATTATTACCAAGAGGCCAACTCAGCAATCAAATAAAAAAAAAAAAAAATGTTGCTGCTGGCTTATCATGCATACGCTGTGTGTAAGTGTGTGTGTGTGTGTGTTTTCTCTGTTTGTCGACACCATTAGTAAGCAGCTGTGTGAGATGCAGGAGAGGAAAAACCTTGTTAGTGTATGTAAACAGATGTTCTCTCCAACCACCAGAGAAACCAGGGATAATTACACAAACACACACACAAACACACACAGGCACGCACACACCTGCGCACCAGATATTAGACGCTTTCATATGTGTGTGTTTTAGCATCTGTTTACAGTCTGTGTATGTTTCTACTTGTAGCAAACATATTTGTGAGATTTGTGCTCTGGCTGACGTGACATCTTTTCACATGTGCGCTCAATCTGTGATCTCCCTCCCCTCCCCTGTGTGTGTGTGTGTGTGTGTGAGCAGAAGTCCCACTCTGGTGAAAAACATGATTTCAGGCTTGGGCTTTGGATCCCTAAACGCCAGCTACCAGGTAAGGAATGCCCCCTCTTCACAAACACACACACACACACCTTCAATCTTTCTGAGTCTCTCCTATCTCTCCCTTTTCATTCTCACACACACTCTCTCTCACACACACACACAAACACAGCAGCCAATCACAATCAAGGGCACTAATATCAATTCCCTCTCATAATTAGCAGATTCCCTAACGACGTTCATACCGCCTCCCTCCTCCTCCTCCTCCTCCTCCTCCTCCTCCCACACTAACACACACACTCACCTCCCACCTCACTTTTCACACTTATGCGCCACCCCCACCTCTGCACACAAACACACACAAGACCCATCTCTCCGTTCCGACACAGAGATACACACCAAACCCACACAGACATGCAATTTTGCGACTGAGATGATTTATAGCATCAAGTAGTTGTCAATTAAGGTTACTGCATAAAATTATCGCCTGTCCCAGAAAATCCATCTCTGAGCCGGTGAGAGTTCCCCTCCTTTTGTCTTTTTTTTGTTCCCCTGTGTGAGAGGGGAGGTGGGGTGAGGCTCTCTCTCTCACCGGGGTCCAACCTGTCTCATCTTCAAACCGCTGAATATGAGTGTTTAGAGCACCGACAGAAACTGCCCCCGTCAATTTTGCTTGTTTTCTCCTCCGCAGACGCTGATGTTTCAGTGTTTACATGTGTTTGTTGAAGTTAAGGTTGCGGCTCACTTAATGCTCCCGATAAGACTTCATACACGCTCACACACACACACACACACACACACACATACGTACCTATGACAGGGACTGTAATGCACAAGCACAGGCCAAGATGAGGAAAGCACTGTATATAAGTGCCCCCTAGTGGTTTGTCAAGTTCACCAGCAAGTTAGTGGATTCAAATGTGCTCCATATGGGAGAGCTCCCGCCACCACAGGAGGAAAAAAATTACTAGTGTACTATGTTTTCACATCGTGTTAAATGTCAGTTACATGTAAATTTATTGTATGTATGTTGCCATTACCATTTAGGTTTTATTTAAATGATAATACTCTCAGAGGGGAAAAAGTTGAAAGTAATGTAGTTTACTTTTAAAGTGACTGGACAACTCTGTGTGTGTGTGTGTGTGTGTGTGTGTGCGTAGGCGGCTCTGGCAGAGAGCAGTCTGTCCCTGCTGAACAGCCCTTCCCTGCTGACCTCTCCGTCTGCGGCCAACCTCAACATGCTGCATGTGGGCCACGATGATGTCAGCTCCACTGTGGAGCAGGTCAACAGCAACGGGAGCTGCAGCCCCACACTCAGCCCTCAACAGTACAGGTAAGCATGGACACACACACACACACACACACACACATACATTCTCAAATGTAAAGGCACAAGCAGACAACTTAAACCTGCTTTTACTGTTTTTCACCTTCACAGATCATTTTTACATTTACTGTTTTCACATAGGCCAGCATTTCAGACTAATATAGGCATTTTTATGAGCAGGTTAGTGTTGTCTACCATCTGCATGATGGAGGTGTGATGGTGATTATGATATTATGTTGCTATCTTTATAGAAGATGGCTGATGAGAGAAATAGTTTTAGTTTATGTGAAAGAGTTATACACAATTGTACCACCTAAAGCATCAAAGAAAAAACCTCCCTTAGTGTTTCCTCACGTTTTTTTTTCTAAAATTCCCAAGAAAAAAGCTCAGGGAAATAGATTTTTCAAAGGTTAATTGTCCAGTTATTAAATGGTCACTTTGAACGAAATAAAAAAAAGAAATGTTATTTTACAAACTACAATTACAGTTTTAAAAGTGATTTTAGCAAGAATGCGTCTATTTTTTCCAAAACATTTTATTGCATGAAAGAATGCATCTTTTCATTAACCATAATACTTTTTTTTTCACAAAATCCACAGACAAGTTCAACTGAAACCATAACAGATGATTATTGTTCATTTAAAAGTGTCCTTTAAAGCAACTGGTTGTTTCAATTTCACTAGTTTTTCAGTGAACTGAAAAAAAAGAAGACACACAATATTTTTCCAAAAATAATAAAACTTTCTGAACACAACTTAAAATGAGAGAAAAAAATAATTTTGATATGTTTTAATGAACTAAAGCTTTGACCAGACCAGGAAAAATACTTGGCCTCATAAAATCAGCACCCTGCTAACAGCTGCTTGCTCCCTCCTCCAGCCACCCGGTGCATGTGAAGGAGGAGCCCACTGAGGTGGAGGAGGACAGTCGGCCAGTTTCCCTCCTGGCTGGTGTCACACACAGCCTGCCATTGCCGAGCGACGAGCGCGACCTGGAGGAGGATCTTCCTACTGAGGAGCTGGAGTAGGACCCAACCAAGACTGACCGGAGGGACGACACACAGCAAGATCAACCCCTCATCAGCGTGAAGAGGAAAAGATAGCTACAGTACACTTAAGAGAAAAGAGAGTAAAAAAAGAGAATGTTTTTTTTTTTTTGTTGTTGTTGTTTTTAAGAAAATGCAAGCAAACCAAGGACGACGTTGAGAAACTCCAAACAGGGTTAGATGACCTCCGTTACTTTCAGACGCAAAAACAAGACTGTGGAGCACTGCTTTACCTCCATGTGTTTCTTTTCCAACACTTGGCTCAGAGGTGTAACACCACTTGATGCATACACACTCAGACAAACACCCACACGCACAGAAACACTCACGCTCACTTGTCAAACCACGTCTCATCATCCTCCCTGGTCAAATCAGCTTCTGTGTAGAGACCCGCTGAGGTTTGAGCACACACTCTCCTCCTCGCCTCACCAGTCTGCATACGCCCTCCTCACTGTTGTCTTGGGCTGCCTGGCAAGCCGATTTTTATCTCAACGTCAGTTGAGAAGACACACAGGTGTGTGTGCGACACACACACACACACCGACACACACACACAGGATCATGTGTATATAGATTTGGAGCAGTCACCAGGGGCAGTGCAGTATACCTCCTCCTCTTCCCCCTCTTTGAGTCAATCACTTGCTTTTTCATTTTCTTTGATTTTGATTGAGATGAAACTGTTGGGCTTGAAGACGGGAAGAGAGGAAGAGTGTTTTCTAAAAATTACCTCCAGCAGTGCTCAAACACTTCTGCCGTTCAGGCTCCTGTGTGGCTGACCCGATGGAGGCGGTGTAGCCCTGGTCCCTGTCCAAACTTCTGCCCCATCAGCAAGACACTTAGTGACGGACATCTTTTAAACACTTTGCTTCTAGGTGAGACAACAAAAAAAAAAAAAAAAGAAGACATTTTTCCTACCCCCACCTCCACCTTCCCAACCCAAAAAGACTGCAGGAATAGGACCATTTTGGTGCTGTCCTTCTCCTCTCCTCCGTCTGCTGGATGGAGGGAGCTTGGAACACTTTGAGAAGAAAAAAGAGGGGAAGCCGAGAGAAACAAGGGAGGAAGCGTCTACAGAAATATTGTGACTTAAAAAAAAAAAGAAAACTGTTGATGATTATGGAATATAACAAGAAAAAAATGTGTGGTAGCTTTTGTCATTTTCCTTTTTTTTTTTTTATTTGATGTTATTATCATTGTTTATTTTTGAGGATCAATATTTCCACGGTGGCGTTCTGTTTCAACGTACCTTTTTCTGAGGATGCTGTTTTTTTGTTTTTTGTTTTTTGTGTTGTAATTTGTTGGATTTACTCTGGCTGTTCACACCATTCCAAATAAGTATTGGCAAAAAAAAAGAAAAAAGGAAAGAAAGAAAGCGCAGTATTGTCCCAACTTGTGATACCCGACCCCCGTTTTAGCCCCAAGTTGTAGCAGGCAAGAAAATTGGGAAATAGCACTTAAAGTTGCCATTAACCAGACTGATTATTTAACAGCTGAATCTTTTTCTTTTTTTTTTAAATCCTTTCTCATTCACTTTTTTTTTGGTTGTGTATTTAGTTGATAAATATCAGTAATGCTTTAAAAAATATATATTATTACTGCAGTCAGAGAATACCTCATCCCACTAGGGTTCTGCCTGGAACTGTGTCCAAATTGATTTAAAAATAAGGGGGAACTCTTTCTGTGGGACACCAAATGTGGCAACTCTGCTCAGCTTCGATTCAAAGCTCTATGGTTGTAATAGTTACTGTGTAGAAGCTATCTGCAATTCACTGTGTGAGTTTGTGTTAAAGGAATAGCACGTGAGATTTATTTTTTTTTCTTTGTTTTCCGTGAGCATAAAAGCATTACTTTTCTCTACAGTGCCATACCAAATTTTAACATTTATTTTAATCTATTATCTGCTTATTCCCATTTTATTTTTGTTACAGGTAACCAAAGAAATATGTAGAAAACCAAAAACCCTGTAGTTTTTATTTTTGAGTTTTTTATTTTTGAGTTATTTTTTTCCTTCTTAAAGAATTTGGCCAAAAGACAACAAACCAGGAGTTTGAATTCTTCTTATTGTATGCATGTATCTATTGTGTTAAAAAAAAATTATACATGACTTACAGTGCTGACTATTCCAAAAACCAAAGTGTGTAAAGCAAACTAGAATTTGGAGACATCAAAGCTTTTACATGATAAAACAGTTACATCACATTAGGTATGAGGCCAAAAACTAGTATTAACAAACCTCGCACAGTTCCTCTGAGAAACAAAAGAAAGAGAAAAGTAAAAAAAAGCACTTAGAGGTGAACCCCTGTCTCTCCGGCGCTCAGGCTGAACTGTGTTCCAAACACATCGTAGGACTGGCCCTGAAAATGACGCATTTGAACACAAACATATCTGTACCTTTACAACCAGAGATGCCGACAAACACACCCTCTTAATTTGTGAATACAGGAAGAGAAGCTTCCCACAACTCAGTTACAAGAGTCAAATCTGTGGAACTTTCAAAAACACATAGTCAGTATATAACAATAAAGAGGGAACAAGTAAAAATAATTAAAAGTATACCAACGTGAGAGGAAAACAACCAAGGGACATCATGTGATTAAAAGTTGGGTTCGTATTTTCATACTTTGTCCTCAAAATATCTCTTGCACTTCAGATGATTTTGTCTTATTTAATGAAAGAACCTTTCTGGTGCGTTTGTGTTCAAACAGGACTGTTTCCTGTCACATTCGAGACTGATTTCTAACAAAGTACAAAGTGGCAGACGGGCATCTTGAAACGAGATAAAAACCAAAAATAACACTACCTCCTTTTCAAAACGGTTCAACACATAGCCAATGGGAGACTGAACTCTCTTAAATATTTTATTTTCTCCACTCTTCCTGGATGATTATAATAAATGCCAAAATTGATGTTACATTTACTGTATGTATGACAAAAAAAAAAAAAGCTATTTGGCGATCCGGACTCCCTAACACAACTGCTCGAGCCCAAAAAACACGTTTCACTTTCCATGGAATTAAAAATGACTACCTCTCCTTAAACCACATCAAAAGCACTCTCTACGTCTCAAAGTGTGTTGTGAAGTGCTCACTGTATGACAATTTTTTCTATCAGCTGTGTTAAACTGACCATATTTCCTGCACACGGGGAGCACTGAGCTGCGTGAACAGCCTCTCAGCCGTGTGCTTTGACTGCATGTGTGCATATTCATGATCTCAGCCAATGAGAAACTGGTCGTCAGTGGCTATGTGGTGTTGCAGGGAGCTGGCTGCCAGGCGAAATGGTGGGCAGAATATATCAGTGCCACCACGAACAAACACATAGACACACACATGTGCGCACACACAGACACACAAAAAGGGGTATAACAGAAGCATTGAAGCAGGGCTATGGGTTAGTGCAGCGGAGGCTCTGACCATCCAGATATCCAAAGACCCACAAACACAGCAGCACCTGCTTCCCCGAAAAAACACCCGCAGAGACGCTGAGAGGACTGTCACACACACACACACACACACACACACACACTTAAAGAAACTCATCACTACTACTAGTAAAATCCAAACCAAGAGGAACTGCTGCATACAGTACATAGATGATCTCTGACTCGTGCTTTAAGGTACACCTGTAAACAAAGCTGTTTTATAAAGATGTAGAATGTTCACAGGTCGCCATGTAACACTTCTGTTCTTTCTCCAGCTTGGCATAACATGATGTATTCTTGTATATTAATGCTTGACTTATCTCTCCGGGGCATTCTTTCTTATTTTGTCCTTTGATTTTTCTCTTCTTTTTGTTTTTTTTTTGGGTTTGTTTTTTCTGCACCTGTTTTGCTATTATAAAGCTTTCAGCTCTGATTCCTATACTGTACTGCTAATGCTGAGGTATATGTATTTATCATATTAAGTGCTGCAGGTATCTTGGTTTATTAGTTTTGGGTTTTTTTTGTTTTTGTTTGTTTCCACTTTTTCTGTTCTTCATAAAACGTCTGGGACGCTGATTTTTTAAGTGTATTATCTCTAAAAAAAAAAATTAAAAGAATAAAAGTTAGATCAGTGGTTTAGGTAACACCTGTTTGTATATTTATCTTAGCTAGGTCTATTTTGATACTTTTTTGTCTCTGTACTGCATTTATGCATTTTTAAGGAAAGAAAAAAAAAAACAAATGGAAAACAAACTAAAAAGTTTCTTCATTATGTATTGATACCTCAGAAGGACTTTTTCTCAAAGACAGGACCAAAACCTCCAAAAAGAAAAAGAGAAAGAGGAAAAAAATGTAAAAATATGTAGCCCCTCTCTTGCTTTAAAAAAAAAAAAAAGAATATGCGGAGCTCTTGAAAGGTATTGCTGTTGGTCCTCTCAGGTGCCAATATGTGTCCCAGCTCCCTGTGACCCCTCCCTCTGACCCCTGACCTCTGTCATTCCTGTGCTGAACTCTGACCCCGCAGGGCTGTCAATCATCTGCAGGCACTATGAGGGTGTCACTGAGCCACACACCTGGCAGGTGGTGACCAGTAACAAACCCTCGTCTCCCAGTCCCACAGAGGCGGATCAAAGACTGACACTGTTACATTTTTGATACTCGTCCTCTCAGCACCAAAATGTGGAACGACTCTCAGAGATGCAGCTCATCCTCTGACTACCAAAGGCATTGCAAGCAACCATTTGCTTAGTCCAAACCCCCTGAACTGTAACCAAACTGTAACCAAACCAATGCCACATCCTTAACCAAACAAAAACCAAGCTACTTCCAAAACTCTCCATCAGCTTCACTGATCACCTTTACTGATAGGCTGTTATCTCTCATACATCCACGTCATGGTGTTGTAGGACCGGCCTGCGTCCTGTTTGCTAATGGCTTACCAAAAGGACACAGGGAGCCCAAATCCTGATTTGTGATTGGACAGTTCTGGGGTGTCACACGAGAGGGGGAAGGGAATCTCAAAGTGGAGCTTTTGCCTGACGGTATTATCAAGTAGACAGCCAGAATCCGATGGAACTACCACTTCAGTTCTCCTCTGGTTAAACCTTAGGAATGTGTGTACATTTTCAGCAGTGACTCTCTGAATTGTTTCTTAGTTTCAGTTTACCTGTTTACCTCTCTTTATCCTTTGTTTTTTTTTTGTTCTGTTTCTTGTTATTTGAAAGTGTGACCCGAGGAAGAGGCGGGGACAGGGACTGGGTGGCGGCTTTAGACAGACAGACAGACAGACAGCCCAGCCCTCTGACCCTCGACCCTGGGTAGCCATGTAATGCCAGTCACTGCCCTTTTCCTTCATGCTGTATAAAAACACACATATATCTGTGTATTTGTAACCTGAATCTTCTTGTGTCTGTCCATGCAGACAATAAAAAAACTGTACAGTAGGTCTAGTTGCATGTAATCTGTACTAATTATTGACAATGGCATTATAAAATGCAATAAAATACTTATTACACTGTCCTATGCTGAGTCCTTGTTTCTTCTCTGGAGGCATAAGGCATTGATTCCCAACTCCTGGGACACCCAAAGGAGTCACAGGATAATTCTCTGGGGTCAAAAGATGATTAAAAGAATAGAAAGGCAGAAAAATAGATTAATTCAATCAAAAATACTTAATTTTTAGTTAATTTTTTCTGACTTCACCTCAATCTTTGCTTTTCTCCTGTGGATTACAAGATCATTTGTACTCCTAATACCTCATACAGGCCTTTAAATATATTAGTGTGCTAAGGAATTAAAAAAAATCTCACAACTGCTGCAAATAATGAAATCAATGAGGAGCCACAAAAAGAGTTGCTTTGTTGTAAGGGGTTTAAAAATGTTGGATGCTACCTTCTCTATGGTTGTAGTTCATTGAAAAGAATAAACATGCCATTCTACAACAGTCATATATGCAAATACAGCTTATTGTGTAACATATACACATGCTAGTCATATTGACACCTGTACAGCACAATGCAACACAACACAAGTGGCCTGCAACGACTCAATTTTGTTGAGATTGTGTCAGCTGTCATTTTTCAGCATGCATTATATTTTTTATATATTACATTCCTGTACCAACATGCTGCAATCAGCAAAATAATGTCTAATATTATACACAAAGTGACAAAGTGTGACACAAAGTGTGCTTCACTTATAGAAAATATATGATGTCTAATGTAGCTACTATAATTTTCTGTGCCGTGACCTCTGCCTCTGACAACTTGTCATATAAATGCTCTACTCTTGTAGTGTATAACCAGTATAATTAAACTGATCATGGCCATGGAGGAAGGCTGCATGTTTTTAACAAATGAGCAAATCCCTTCTTAGCATCCTGGAGGTCATACTGTGCAGGAAATTACTCTGTTTCATCTAATAAATTATTGATGCTGCAGTTATTATCCAATGTTTCCTTTTTTCATATGGTAAATCTTATATTTTATATCTCAAAATCAATAAAATATCGGTTTATATTGTACCCAAAGTGCTTTTTCTCTTGTAAGAAGTCTGTATTATCAGTTTCATCCAAATAGTGTTATATCTATCTTCTA
>JAQNCA010000014.1:16872948-16883109 GCA_029783725.1 Acanthurus tractus
AATGTGGTTCCAATCACTCACAAAGATGCTTTTGTTCTGTTACTGAGGCCTCTCTCTCTCTCTCTCTCTCTCTCTCTCTCTCTCTCTCTGCCACACATGGAGTCGGGCAGTTTCATCCACTTTCTCATCACTCATGACTTCTCTTGGGAGGAAAGTGCATACCTGTGAGACTTCAAGCAATTGTAGGATAGTTATTTAAAAACCAGGACAATGACCCAGCGTTTGTGCAAGCTGAGCTTTCTTGACGTTGCTTACAGTCAACTGAATATGATGTGTGTACCGCTGTGGTTTGGGAAGAACTTTGCAAAGCGTCCTTGGTCTCTTTGTCTGCACTGTCTCTTGCTCAATCTCAGTTCAAAACCACACCAAAAATCAACGTCAAAAGTTTAGAATAATACCCCGAGACGGTTTCTGTGTGCGTGTGGCTCCAGTTTCACTTCTCTGTGAAAGCACACCTACTCACACACTGTTCTCACATACACACTCCCTCTCGGCCTCTGTCTGGACTGTCTCTCAATCTCCACATTTACTCTGTGAGCCCCTCCCACCCTTGCCTGTCTGCTGATCTGATGCTGGCTGAGGTTCTGGATGTGGCATCTCATGCAGTCTTGTCAGAAGTGCTGCAGCCTTGGAGCAGATCTCACCTCAGTCCTCCAGAGCTCCTGAGCTGGAGAAAGCTACCTGCTCTTTCTCTGCTGGATCTCAGTGGACTGGAAAGCCTCTAAAGCCTCTGGAGCCTAAAGCAAACAAAGAACAGGTCTACGTGCTGTGAGAAAGGTAGAATTACTGCCAGCATGGTGAAGCATGGCATGACCGCCTCTGTGAGGTCGGCTTGCCCTCCGCACAGCATGTAGCAGAACTTATAACTTCCGTTTTATGCAATGGTGCATGAATTCAAGAAGTGACTCAGTTTATTTAAAAAAAAAGTCCAACTTAGTTGTGCACTTATAATGATTTTACATAAATATCATTCAATTAAGTAACACAGGTATGTTTTTAAGTATATATTATATATAGTGGCCAACTGTCTCTAACACTGAAAATCACTGTTTTATTATTTCACCTATTTAACAAAAAGACTGATATTTGCTTGTAGAATACAAAGTAAAATATATAAATAAGAACTCACACTCAGAATGCAATGTGAGACTTACATTTTTTTATAATCAGCTGGAGAGGGTGGTACATTTTTGGTAAATAAGTATAGAAGTCTTGCTGAAATAATTATGAAAAGACAAACGCTACTGTCATTCCTCATAGTTATGTAGCTCTGGAACCAGCAGCCTGCTAGCTTAGCTTAGCAAAAGCGTGGAATTAACCAGCCTGGCTCTGTCAAAAGGACACAAACTGAACATTTGAGATGCGATGTGTTATTTAATGAGCTTGAGATGTGTTGGCAGGTGGATTTTGTCACTTTTTAACAGAGCAGGCCTTGCTAATTCAAGCATGAGAGTGATCTCGACCCTCTTATCTAAGGTTGAATTTAGACCAAATCAGGTGTTGTGACAAAGAAGGCAATCCTCTAATTTATATTAAACGTTGGTAGGGGATTGGGATTGAGACTGCAGTGTTGTGGAGCGCAAGAGATGTCAAAAAACAAAAATCCACATTTTGAGAAGCGTAACCCAACTTTACATTGACAAAAAAAAATGCTGACAGTCAAAGTCATCTTTACTTTTTTTTGTTCTTTTTTTAATAACTGAATTACATTCTATTTCTTGAGTTAATATGACTAGACTGAATGGATGCAAAGAGACAATCTGCAGCTATAACTGTGCAAAATCGTACAAAGCACACAATTAAACATAACAAATTTTTCCTTTTCATGACCACCAACAACCTGCATCAAGAAGCTCTACTGCCACTTACTGTGATAGAAAAACAAAAGAAAAAATCAATGGTATAGGGACACTGTATTCAAACAAAATATTATCATAAGTGTGCTATCACAACGGTAAAGCTTTTTTTGACATGCTCCTTGCCTGAGAGGTTGCTGAGAGGCAACTCAAAATTCTTTTTGCAAAAAGAATGATTTCTAAAAAATACTGAACTACTCCTTTAAAGAACGATTGCTTCTCAGTATCAAGGACAAATTATACTCTTCTATTGTGCTTATTCTTTCCTCTGTACACACTGAAAAACTTGTGTGTATGTGTCTGTGTGTGTATGAACAGCGGCTCCTGTTCATAATTGGAAGCTGATTTGATCGAATGGGTTGAGGTGAGAAATGTGGAAGGTCGCTGCCAGGTTCTTCTGCTTGGTCAACTGGATCCTGGATGGTCCAAAAGGCCCCTGTTCAACTCCAGAAAAGGTGCCACTTAGAGCCTGAACAAAGGCAGCCAGAAAACCCACAAGGTGTGTGGCAACGCTACCTGCTCACTGACAAAATGTGTTTAAAAAATCATTAACCGACTTGTAAATAAGCTTTGATTAAATTACTCCTGAGTTCCTGTGAATCACTCAAATAATTATGCAAATACCAAGTCAGTAATAGAAATGAAAGCTAGCAGAGCGTACTGTAGAGAGCCCTGTGGGTGGGGTGAATAGTGAAGTGGGGTGTGAGTCATGAACGGAAGTAAGAGGATAGAGAGTGCGGACCTTTACAGGAAGCTGATGACAAGAAAATTTCTCCACTCTCATTGTTCAGAGCTGGAATAGGTGGAGGTGGGGGGGGCTGAACCTTGCACAAACACACAAGACTTTAATATCAACAGTCTTCAGGGTCTTTTGAAGCTTTGGCCACATTTGGTTTATTTATGCTGGTGTTCTGTTTTTATTAAGCTTTAATTGTGCTTAATCCTCTTTAGCTGATGTGATGATAGCAAATAAAAGCTGAGAACTTCCTCATTATCACATTTAACACATTGTGATCCCTTGAACTGGTTGAAAAGAGGATGAATTTTAATTTGATACAATTTGGGAGAGATCTCATTCGCCCACCCCCGCGAAAATCCCCCACAGTAGATGACAAATTGGTAAGTTATGCATGTGAGGCAGCAGGGAGGACAACTATTTGAAATGTGTGTATACAAACCAGATCAAAGAGACTCAGAAATGCTACAATTGGCGGTTACTGTACTTCCTTCCAGTCACAGGTTCTGTCAAAGTCCTACCACTTTAAATTTAATATCTGTAAGGATTATGTGTAACGAAAATATTTGGACCATAAAGTGGGTCAGGTCTGCTGAACTGTACCCAGCTGTCCTAAGTAGAAAACAGTATGTCTGGATTTCTCCCACAAACCAGAAAACAAACAGACAAAAAAAAAATCCTGCTGGAACTAGATCCCTCTAACCCTGCCGCTGCCCACACAAGCTCTGACCCTCGTGCCCAGACAGACGCTGAGCCCCCACAGAGCACAAATCCTACAAATACTTCAGTGTCAAAGCCTGACTGTTTCAGATGAGTGCCTGTACACACAAATTGAATAGGAGGCTATCATGTTGTTAGTGAAAATGAGGCCTGTCTAAAGCAGAAGATTTGCTGCTGTGATTTGCCCCGCGCCCCGCCACGCCTTCGAACAATCAATCACAGGAGACGGGAAACTCTCCTCATCCACAGCCTCCAGGTGTCAACATGGCACGAGCAGAAGCTGCCTGTCGTCTGCTGAGTGTTTCTTTATTTCATGGGCGATCCGAGAAACAAGATTAGCGTCTCAAATTTTGGTCCATTTGTTTAACTCCACCTTCTTCACTGTTTGCAAAAAAGACTACTCTCAATAATGTTCTCGACAAAGGCGGAGATGGGGTTGAAACTGTGGGGTTTTTCTGTGTGAAAGTTTGTGCAAAGTACGAAAAAAAAAGAAGCAGAAGAAAAGACAATAGATTATGCTTAAAGACTGATACTTTTGTATTTTTACCACAAAATTATGAGGAGTGTTTTTATATCTATATGTCTTTTGATATTTTGCAAGTGTGTGTGTGTTTGACCTCATCTTATCTATTTGGAAACACTTGTCATCATTGGGTAACTGATGGTGCAAAACTCTTCAAACAGGACTGTCAGGTCTGTCAACACCTACTCCTGTGCTACTCCTGACATCATCATTATTTTTACTAATATTTATTTATTCATATAGCAACAGTCAATTTATAAAACTGAGAGCGTCACTCTAGAAAGATGTTAAACCTGTTGATGATAGCAGTCAGTTTGGAGTTGGTTAACATGTTTGTTGTGTCATAAACGCAGGTTAAAGAAATGAGAAACAGGAGTTTCACAGACATTTTGGTTTTCTTGTATGAAGCTTGCAACAGCTATCCCTCTTGTTTATTCATATTTGCATGAGTGTAAATGAAAAAAAGACACGTATGCTTTTATTTAGCCTCCATAGTTCAAGCAACATTATGCAGAAAATCCTCTTTTGTGCATCTTGTCGCCCCCACAGTCTCTGCCTGCACTGCTGTAAATAAATCCCAGGTTTCTGTTACAAAATTCTGATGATAGTTGTAGGTTTGTGAGATGTAGTGCCCTAAAGCATTGGGCAGAGTTTCTCAGCCACTTATCCAAGTTACATAGTGCAGCAACTGGCACATCTGGGCACAGAGTGACTGGCACACGGACACCATTCACCATATTACAAGTCAGTGTACCATCAAAATGATTTTGAACCTGTTATTTCGGGGTTGAATGTAACATAATCCTGCTTTGTTTGTATTTTTCTCAACATTTTTTTATTGTGGAGAGGATTATCTGCAACAGATGTTGGATGAGTCAGTGTTACACACATGTTGTTGTTGTGGGAGATGCATGCCAAGTTTTATTTCAGTACCTCTGCTCCTGACATGAAAGTAACTGTTTTTGCAATTTTTCTAAATGACTTGCTGATGTCAATTGTGTTCGGGGCATAAGATAGAGCATGTAATTGAGGTGATTCTTGTAATTGCACAGTTACATTCATGAGTATGAATCGTGAGTCATCAGCAACAAAATGACCTATTTTGGTCTCGTACTGAGACATCTTAAAACGTCTCGTGCAGACCATGAATGAAGAAAATTCCCACAGTGAGTCACAAGAGCATATAAAGCTGCCTAAAAACAGTGACCCTGCGCCTGTTCCTGTGCTTGGTTTACTCATTCAAGAGTACAATAGATGTGCTCTGCATCTCATCTTAAACAAAATGTGACTTATTTAGAAAAAAAAAGGAAAAAAATTTACAAAGTAATCATGCAATATAACGGTTGATGATTCAGTTGACATTTATGCATTGAAAATGCTTGGTTTTTTTAAATATGGAGAGAAAACAGTTGCAAAAAGCAGAAACAGTGTTGCTTTTAAGAACTGTAGGAAATCATCTAGCTGCTGTAGCTGCAAAGAATTATTTTAAGGGGAAAATCCTACAATTAAAATGCAAGAACAGTGACCATAGCTGAGCAATACAGATAGCTAGATTTAAATGAGTTTGAGTGAGTATTGTTACCTGAATTATTGCTCTTGTACATAAAAGTTATCTTCACAAACTTTTGCTCTATTATTATTGACAAAACATATGGTTCCTGGGCCCATAAATCCTGATGAAAGCTACCCTGTGTTAGTGCTGTGTCTGGTTTGGGTTAAGGGGTAATTATATGACAGTGTAGTTCAGCCCAACCAGTTTCTAGCCTGGAGGAAGCACAATCACTGCTGACTGCAGTTTCCTGTCCAATAGCTGCAGCACAGAACTCTGAGGCAAGTATATGTGGAGTAAAGAGAGAGGAGAGAGCGAGTGTACAGGACTGGTACTGTTCAGAGTTTGAACAAGGCTGGGATGTTGGTGTTCTTGGACTTTGTTGTGCAGAAACGCAATAGAAGGTGGGGAAACCTGTAGCTCAGACAAAGAGTATTCAGCGAGCTGCCTGCAGAGACACACAAACTTCCCAACATCTGGTGTGCTGGAGAACAGAGCCAGCCGGAGAGAGAAACTTTGGAGGCGGAGAGAAAACTATCTTCGCTTGAGGAAAAATGTATTAAACTGGGTTGTTTGCGGCATCTACATGAAAGGACAATTGATTTGGAGATCGTGTGAAGTGATAAGAGTGGAGGGAAAGAGGACGGGAGAGGTCTTGGAGAGCGAGAGTCCACCTGGAGCGGTCAGAGAATGAATTAGCCAAAGGTTTGGCTGCACTGTGTCCCAGCCGGAGAGAAGGTAAGAAGTTGTTGTTTTTTGTGTCTGTGATGTTATTGTAAATAAAAGCGAGTTATCGTGCAGTATGAGTGCAGACAGGAAAAGGATCCCCACACTGCAGCTGAGCTCGGTCTGAGCATGCAGGGACTCGTTTTGGGAAAGCAGGGCGCAGACATGCAATAAAGGTAAACAGAATACGCCCGTTATAAGCTGACAGTAACCTCTAGTTTTATTAGACTTCATTTTCAGCGGAAATTGCTTTTGTTTTGTCTTAACCCGTGTTATAATTTTTTAATGAGGCTACAAGTTTGGCACTTCTTTTTTTTTCTTTTTTTAATTTTACGTAGCCTCGTTTCTCGAAACTTTTTCAAACTTTTGACCGTTTCAAAAGTATGAAACATCGTCAGTTGTGGGTTTATAAAGGTGAATGAAATTGTATGAACTGAACACAAACTCCATAAACATTTATTTGTCATAAAAACTTCGTAGGAGTTGTCAAAACTTTTGGGGGGCAGCGAATACGGAGCAAAATCACGGGAGCGCGCAAACAGCTGTCCAGCTGAGCTGCTTTTGGCAGGGGAGGCGCGCGCCAAACACAAGTTGGCACGTGACACATATAATGAACTTGTCCCGTCACAATACTGATTTATAGAACGTGCCCGGTGCTTCGTTGTGATCGGCTGTGAAATATCAAATCGTAAAGAACAGCTGAAGTCTGATTAAATACATGTAAATACGTGTTAAAGGTAAGAAAAGGCAGAAAGTTTTCATTTTTTTAAACAATCATATAGTAAGAAATACAACTGTAGCCTTGCACCAGGAATAATTGTAACAATAAAGTGTTATTCATTAAAGATTCTTACATTTATATCCCTATATGTATTAGACATCAATTCCTTTCAATTTTTGAGTAACAATTTCAAAATTAAACATTTACACATAAGCAAAACATTTGAAACCTGTAGCTGTGTATGCTCTTTTGCGCTTTTAACTGGAGTTGTAATGAAACATTCTTGGTCTTAAACTGAGTAAAACAGACTTTTCTCATCCAAAATTACAGGTTTACGCACATTTTCTTGTGAGTGAGTCAGAATCACATGTGGCCTGTTTGCTATCATTTAAAAGCTGGAGATCTTTAGCCGTTAACGATTTTCTTTTGTTTTTCCTCGAACTTCTTTTGTTACTCTGTTTTCTTATTTTGTGCTCCAACAGTAGTGCAATAAAACATTTACCTTACATTGAGTGTATTTACTCCTAGTACTGTACTGATATCATATTTGACATACTTGCACTTGACTTTTGTATTTCATTTTATGAAACTTTATACTTTCCCCTCCATTGAATTACTTGCAATTATTACTTTATTTTCCAACATCAGTCTAGTCAGTAGTTACTTTCAGATTTTGCTATTTTCATACTTCATCATTCTTTCCTTTATATTCTTAAATATTGTGATTTTGAAATAAATGAAAGTTTAAGTGCTCCTTCATATGTCTTTATAGATCTCCTACTTTAACTGAATATGTTAATTAACTCCTGCTCCCTTTGAACAGCTGATAAAAGCCTCGTCACAAAGCTTAAAAAGGGCTGTTTCCCTGAGATTATCAAAAGTTAACCTTTGAAAGATTCATGGTTCTCTAAGAGCAGGAGCACTGCAAACATATGATGATCATACAGGATACAGTGCATTGTTGTTGAATAAATTACCCAACTAACTAGTATTTGAAATTATTCAAACCTTACTGAACTACAGCGTTAAAATAAGACATAATAGCTAAGAGAATTCTATAAACATTCTGCAGAACGATTACTTATACTTTTGATATTCAAAGCAAATTTTGCCAGATACTAACTTACTTTTACTTAAATAAGGTTTTATTTTTACTTGTGGTGGAGTATTTTCACACTGTGGTATTGCCATTTCAATTAAAGAAACAGACACATATCCATCGCTGGTGTTGAAAGGATCTGGCCTGGTTTGCTCAGTAAAGTACCTTGAAACGTAACTACTATTATTGTTACTATTTTCACAACATAAGTATAAAGAGTTTTAAAACTGTTAATTAAAAGGAGGCTATGATTAGGCATTTCCGTTGTGTTACCCCTGTTTAATGAAAGAAGCTGTGCCCTTCCTTAGTGACGGTACATTAGCTAAGAGGGATTCATGTCAGATCAAGTCATGCCTGACTAAGATTTGCTTGTTGGTTTGTTGCTCAATTTTAAAGTGTAATGAGAGATTTTTCTTGTGACGCATACAATCATCTCTGTAATCATATTTTGCCCTCTCCTCTCTCTGCTTTAGGCTCACTCCTTGGCCCCTCTGACTCCTCCTATTAGAGCCAGGCCTACGCCCATGGATGAGGAGAGGAGTGCCCCTGCCATCTCCCCAGAGCCACCTGATGATGGGGACCCCAGTCTACCAGCCCCACAACCCAGTCTGCATGCAACCTCACCTACACAGACAGTAAACCAACTCTGCCCGAGCCCAAAGGCCTGTCCTAGTGCAGGTAAGAAAGAAAGAAAGAAGTTCCAGTAGACAATAGAGGAACAAGACAAACCTACACAAACTCCTGTCCAAATTTTGGTGTGCGGCTGATAGTGTTTGGTATGTGTATATATTGTACTTGAAAAAGAAGACTCCATAAGCAGCTTTGCAATGGGCCTTGAATAATATAATATAAAACTGCTGTTACTATTTTTACTATTTGTGTGTGTATCTGTGCGTGTGTGTGTGGGTGTATCTGTCTTCTTGAGTGTGATACAGAAAGAAGTTATATAGAGATTAAGTCATCTATGAAAAAGGGGAGCTAGTGGACTCGAGCTGAGAGAGAAGACCTCTCCATCCTATTTCATTTATGTGAACCTCATCGTGGCTCTAGGCCCACCGGTAGTGTGTCATATATTGTGGATGTACATACAGTTGTATGCAACACATTTTCCTTCAAAGAGGAAGAGACTCAAAACAGACCAATTTATTCACCTTTGTGACAGTGTGTTGATGTAGGTTTTCCAGAAATTTCTCATTTTTCTGCATTTCAAAACTTAAGGACTAGTATTTAGTAATCACTAATGGTGACTCAGAGGCTATTTTTTTAGTGACTCCCACCAAATCCCAGAAAATCATTGTGTGTCTTTGGTGGACGTCATAGTGATTCATCAGGTCAGAGGCTGTCTCACTGACAGACAAAGCAGTTGTGCACTGAAGTGATCGGAGATCTGTTTGTGTTGCTGTGTGGGTGTGTGGGTGGATGGGGGAGTCATGCTGCTTTGGATGATCTGAGGGGTCAGAATCAATCCAGCACAGAAGAACCTTTAGAGATTGCAATGTGACTCCCAGGAATTTGTGAAAGTACCCATTTTCCCTCCCCTCCTTGTGTGATTGGTCATGGTGAGGATTGACCAACAGTGGGGTGGTGAAAAGGGGACACAGATCAACTTAGGGCAGTATTGTGTTTGAATGAGTCATCCAGGACCACCCAAAATTATTTGAGTTTCCTGAGAAAGTTTTAGCAAGAAAACAGCAGTGCTGACTGTGAATCAAACTGCAGGTCCTATGGGGTAACTGGGGCAGGTGTGGTAAACAGTTAGGGAAGCGTGCAGACATTTAAGTGGCTTGTTGCCATGGGAACTTGCCACTTCAATGGCTGATGGAGTTCTTTTTTTTGTTTTGTTTTTTAAAGGCAAACCTCAACCCAATCTATTATTACTGTGTCAAAAGTGCAAAAATATAGGATCCACACACGCACATCCCTGTTCTCTGTTGCACTGCGGTTCACCATGATGTGTGTAAGTACAGCGTCTGATTTAATGATAATACTGCTGCGAAGTTTTAGAGTTATTAAACTGTTGGTTTGTGCCTGAACATGTTTTTCGTAGCTGTGCTGACTCTACCTGTGCTTGCTCCTCAGGGAGCCAACACAAAGTATAACTCTGGCTTCTCCCACTAAAGTTAGACTGCTTGTCTGGCTGACTGGTCTAGTGAATATGCATGTGTGCGTGTGTGTGTGTGTGTGTGTGTGTGTGTATGTGTGTGTGTGTGTGTGTGTGTGTGTGTGTGTGG
>JAQNCA010000014.1:16889745-16919592 GCA_029783725.1 Acanthurus tractus
GTCTGACTGACCATGTCTGGCTGGATATCTTCATGTTCTTCTGTGGTAATGTTAGCCATCTTGATGTGCACTGCTCTCTCACTGTTTGACCTGGCAAAAGCCGTCTTGGTGTCTGAAGAAAGAGGCCTGTGATTCAAAGATGAAGAACAAACCAAGGAGAGAGAAAGAATTAATGTACTTCCAGTCCCTTTTTAGATTTTTAAAAAAATTTTTCTGTAAGAAAACCACATTGAACACAATATTCATCTTTGCAGAGTATCTTTCCATACATTAAAATGTGTCTGCACTCCAAAATTTGCCTCTTTTAATTCTATAATCTTTTACTTTTGATTTATTCAACTCTTTATCTATTTCTTAACTTTAAGCATGGCTTTGTGCTGTTATCACATGATAAATGTTGAACTTTTTCATTTGTCCGGTTTATACTTGTTTGCACCTGTTGGGAGTCGTGGGGTGCATATGAACTGTACGCCTTTGCCATTAGGATGTACACTTCTTACAGACCTCATATACACATTAGAGGTCTGTGTCGCTCAGGACCAGATGAACCAGTGAAGAGTTGGAACAGGGTTGAAGCAGTGTAAAGGACAGCAGGTAAACTCAGCTCAGCTCTCTGTTCTCCTTCTTAAGGATCATACCCAGAGTAACAGCTGGTCGTGCTTCCCTTCAGGTGATCCAGGACAAGCCATACTATTTGCAGCTCACATTACTTTAAGTGTGTGTGCATGTGTGTGTGCTAACCATTACCCTATCAATATGTTTTTGTTTTAATAGTTGACTGTTTACTCGGAAACTATAAATTCCTCTGGATTGCCCCTCCAGGGCCACCGACACGTGTACACACACCAAATTACAAGCACACATGAACACACACATACGTGAACACACATACACACAAACAAAGCCTGGCATGCGCAAACAAATACACAGACTCACCCACATGTGTAAACACACAGCCAGATCATCTCAGCGGCTCTTGATTGCTCTGGTCTGATTTGAATTAGAGGCTCATCTTCCTCAGATCTCAGAAATGGCTCTGAGGTCGTGCGGTTTGGTGGTTTGATGCTCATGCCAGCACACAATTGGTTGAAGGCCTGCTTGGATGGCACTCCAGCTTTGGTAGGGATGTCTTTAGCTCCAACAATCGTGGTTTTGAAGGTTTACAGAGGGAAAGCTTTGACTGAGTCACAAGACCTACACACTTTTAACCCATAGTTCTCCGCAGGCAGCAGGAGTGTAAATCACAGTACAGTGCAGATTACTGCACTGACATATGGAGGGGCTCAGCTGACCAGATGATTGAACACATACTGAGGAGGAATGTGCAGGTGTTTTGCAGATATTCAGGTGCTTGGTGTACATATTTACTGCATATGTTTAACATTGACTTTTCCAACAAAAGGAGCCTCACATCTTTACATCTACTGCTACTACTTCCGTGACACTTACAAGGAGTTTTCCCGCTAGTTCGGCTTAACATATATTTCCCAGATGTAGTAATAATGGATTGCTCTTGAAATGAATGTTGTGGAGTCATGGACTTTCATGTGGCTTTGATACAGTCGTAGTTGCCTACAAAAGCAGCTTCCAGAGCATGAGAACAAAACAGCATGAGGCGGAAGATGAGTCAAACAGATAAATGCCACCTAATGCTCTTCTTGTTTGAATTATACTACTGGCCTTGATATTTTCAAAAGCCTGCCCAGCGTCTACAGCCACAAAAGTCAACTTGGTCAAATATTGATTTTTTTATGATCCAGTCTCAATATAAAAGGTAGGCATAAGCATTTCTCTGCTGTGACATGCAAGGCCTATAACACACACACATATCTCTTAACTAGACATTCAGCGGTATCAAGAGCAACAGTTCCCACTCATGGCTTTCATATCTGAAAACTGGCTGATTGAGACTAATGGAGAAAACATGGGCGTTAGGAATGGCTTCCACATGTAGGAGACAAATGAGTGTGTGTGAGAGAGCTGGTGTGAGATACAGGAACATCAGAGTTTTAGTGTATATGTTTCGTGTTTGAGTGTGTACAGGTATGCATGTGGTGTTTGTGTACCACTGTCTAATAGAACGGAAAAGCAGGAAGCGCTTCCCATTCCTTCAGACCCTGTTTACCTCTTCTCCGCCTTCACACTTACAGATACGCCACTGCACACAAAAATGCCCACAAATACACACACACACACGTAAAGATTTATGAAAGTGAAGGCAAACACAAATCCTCCAATCCTTACAACACTATTCCTCTTCATCAAGGTTAGACCACCTTACATAACCATGTGATTCAGACCTTGAGCTTTGATATACTCTGTTTTCTAAGAAAATAAAGACAGTGTTCCTTCAGGCAGACGAACGGTGCCTCAAACTCTGCAGGTGCCTCATATTTTGGTCTCATTCTGGGGATCTACACTATGGTTCACTGTTCCCTGTTTCAACTTTGAAACATACCAAACATTACAATAGACATAAAAAATATTACACGCAAAGATAACCGTAGGTTATTAGAGTAGTTTGTCATCCCTTGATTGTTTTATATTTTTAGGAGGACAGTGCTGCGACTGATAAGGATATAAATTAAACTGTGATACAAAACAACAGCAGAAAGTAAATAGTTCCTCAGCCTATGGTTGGCTCTTACCTCCCGAAGCCCAATGGTTGACATATTAAAATCTATGATTGATGGGCAATAATAAAGGTGGGTTTTTAAGTTTTTGTCTCCAAAACTCTATCCCTTTGTGTGCTACAGACACACAATACACACAACACACATACAGAGACACACACTCATTAATGGAATTTACTCAAAACACGTGGCAAGGATTCACTTTGTCAGCATCTTCTAGTTTTTACTTTGTTGGGCATGACTTCCTGGTAGTTAGTCACTGCTACAATAAGTAACAAAATATGTAGCTGTCATCAGTCATCACACACACTTTTTCATCATCATCATCATCATCATCATTGAATGAAGTGCTTTCAAGTTTGTGGTATTGAAATGATTATTATGGCATTTCATATAATAAAACGTTATTATTTTTCCTCCTGTTTTAAGAATAACATAGAAAACGCAAAGAGATTCTTTTAAAAATAATATGAAACAAAAAAAAAGCAACAAATCCTTTTGAACAGGAAGTTGGGACTAGAGAATTTTATTTTTTGTGGACAAAATTAACAATGAATCGATAATCAAAATAGTTACTGAGTAATTTTCTGTTGATCAACCAATTGATTCTTTTGACTAGTTGTTGCTATCCTCAAATAATTAAGGAAAATGGTTTTGCTAAGCATTTTTTAATCCAAATATCTATAATAATATGATAATATAAGATGATTTTTTTCATTTTACACAGAAAGGAATAATAGTAAATATGATACTGTTAAATAAATGCATTGTAATTAAACCACTGATGTAAAATCACTTTAAAACAGTGGTGACTATATCAAATTAGATATTCAGTAGTTAAACAAAGTGTACTTTAAAGTGAGATCATTTGAAAATGCATGTATTTGTAATTCATTCTTACTTAAAATGTATAACTAGACGACTGTAATTTGTGAAATAATTAGAAAACTTTTTTTTATTTCAGCCATTATTGAGATTATGACTTTTAAAGAACTGGGACTTCCCTTCAGCTGACAAAGTTTTTAACTAACTCCAATGTCCCAAGATGGGCGTGGGAATCTCTTTAAAAGCAAAAAAGAGCAACTTTTTTTTAAACTTAACTGAGTAACTGTGGAGCTCAAATCTAAATGGAACGAAGAATGCTTCATAACATTTGACATTTGCTTAAAATGGCAACCATTTTACGAGGTTTGGGAATGCTAGAAAGGCTTTGTGGCAGGAAGATTTTGCACGTCGCACACAGATGCTAAAAAGAGTAGCCATTGTGTTAGAAAGTGACATCAAGAGTTTTTTATATGTGATAAGTTGGGACAGAGAATGTGTTGCCATATGCACTATGTTTGTTTCGCCTCATACATTAATGAAAAGAGCAAATAGTTTCTCCAATTACTGAAAGAGATAATAGTCTAAAATATTAATACAGTAGCTGGTTTGGTGAAATATCTTTTGTATTTTCACTCAGAGCACTTTGCCCCCTTTTTTTATTCAATTTTCTGCAATTTTTTTGCATAGATGTCAAAAATGTTAAGCTGTAAAAAGTGAGAAATAATCTAGAGAGTTATGCCAAACATGTAAAGGAATTTACTGGTAAGAGTGCAGAGGGAATATGAACTGGAGACGAGGAGTGTGAGAGGCTGGGGACAGGAAAGAGAGGACAGATAGAGAAGTGAGCAGGAGTGGATAGAGTAAATAAACATAGCCGGGAAGTGTTGAGTCCACGCACAGGACGTGGTTTGGTTTGTGTGTGTGTGTGTGCATGTGTGTATGTGTGTGTTTATCAAACCCAGCTGGCTCCCATTTGCCCAGGAATGAGTCTGCACCTCTCAGAGGCCCAAGCCTGCTCTGCTTTGAAGGCCTGTAGTGTGTATGTATGTATGAGTGTGTGCACATAATAACAGCTTCATTAGAGCGCTGCATGGTACCGGTGAACACATAAAACACCCAGACATGTATTTACTGTATGTATACGTACATATATGTATATATATATATGTGCATCCTCTTATGAGTCCATTTCAAACACACACACACAAACACAAACATATACATTCACTCTCAGCCATCAGCACACGCATATAGACCCACACAGATTTCAGGTTTCACAAGCATGCACGTAGACCCCTAAACAGTCCCAAGGGGTTGGATTTAATTGCTTCCAGATGCAAGCTCAGGACAGAGCACACACCAACACATACAGACAAAATCTTCTGCTTTGTTGAAGTCAGCAGAACGACTCTGTTTAAATTAATTAAGTGCTAGTGGATGGGAAATGACATGGGAGTAGACAAGTTTACTACAAATGGGAAAACAGCTTGTTGCTGATTCCTGATAATATCCACATGGAAAGCAGCTACTAAATCAGGAAGGGAAACGTAAACCTTAAAACCGTTCAAACAAACGTATCATGAACAGCTTTTGTCCTCTTACATGTTTCTTTAAAAGCATGTGTATGTGTTGTTTTCTAGATGTGGCCCACACCTACACCGAGCCCCTCATACTGAGAATAAATGGCACTCCAGAAAAGCTGCTAGCCAACGATGGAGACAAGTGGAGCAGCAGCCTCCCCCACACTGTGCTCACAACACCCAGCAAGAGTATCACATGTGAGTAAATAGCACCCTTACACACATACATACAAATGCATACACATACACACACGCACACACATGCAGAGTGACTGGTGAGAGTTTTATTTCCATTACCGATCACTGGTCTGATGAGTCACATTGTCCTGACCTTTAACAAATACATTTTACACACCCTGAAGAAATAGGTCAGGTAATCATACACACAGACAGAAATATCTACATTGTCAACTAAGTAGGTTAAGTTTCTGATTTGTGAACACAAAGCTGCACTAAAATCTCCACACCTTTTCCTTTCTTTTTCACTGTCTCCCGCTTCTGTGTGTCTGTCTGCCTGTCTGTTGAGACTTGGATCTTTGGGGTCTCACCATCACAGTGCTGAGTGAAAGTGACTTTTGTGTGAAATTTACTTCTATGCTGAGTCTCATTTAATTATTTATGGTCATGGTTGGACATTTTTGTATCAGTACAATCAAAATAAATACGCCAGTAAAGTCCCAGATGTGTTTGATAGAGAGCTTCGGTTGTGTCACATCCAGGTCAGCTGTTTCCTCTAGTTTCTGTATCTCAGTGCATTCTTTCATTGAGTATTTGTTTCTTCTGTCTTTTTGAGGTCAAATGAGTTTCTTGAGTGTAGAAGCCATATTCTAACAGCAGATATGATCTCCTACTCTGTTATAATCTTTTTGTGTTTCAACAGTTAAGTTAAACAATGATTTATTACCTTTTTTTCTGCATAGCTCTCCCTTATCCATGAAAACCACCCATATCCGTGTCACTAATGTCATTCTGACAAAGTTTTTGCTGTAATCTCTGCTGTTTTAAAGAGATCTGGCATCCTGATGACCGCATAGGGTTTAAGGTGGTGATAATTAAGTTTGCACAACATCCCTGGTTTGAGTCCAGTAGGGGACCTTTGTTGCAGTAATCCATCCCTCTCACTTATCGTTTCCCATCACCTCCGAACTGTGTATAAATAAAACAAAGGAAAAATGAAAGCAGGAAAATATGAAATTTGCCTCATAAGAAATGTGTTGCTTTCCAGACGTTTTTATGATGTCTAATTATTTTTGGCTCAAGTCTCACGTCTTTAAGAGAAGAATCTCTAATCGAGTGTTAAGTCGTGGCGTGTGTGATTGAAATATGAATCAAATCCAAACTGTAAACTCGAGTCTGAGGATGGAGGGGGATTTTGGCCATCTTGCCCATCCCTAATCTGTGACATTGTCTTTGGAACTATAACATTTTTACATTGGCAGTTGCCCTGACTGTAAAAAGCTGCGGTAGAGACAAATGTGGCTCATATCATGTGTGTTTTATTTACACTCAGCTTTCCAAATCTAAACTCACAGTTTTCAATCATTACCATCACCACTGGAAAAATCTTCACCACTCCACCTTAATTTGATGGTGAGGAGTGTCACAACACCTGGAGGCCCTCCTTCCAGAGTCATATCACTGACTGCCACAACCCATTACCCTCCCTCATATTACAAATCTAACAGCTATGTTTGAGCCAGAGAGACACTTTCTTTCACTCCATTTTATGTTGCTCCATTGCTCTATATCAAAGATAAGCGATACATCACTGAATCACATGCATCTTTCTCATTTTAACTCTGGTTTAAAACAAGTAGAATCTCAACCTAATGAGCAGACTGGTTCCTCTAAGCCATTTATTCACTTATAATTGAGCTTCAAATAATAACATACAAAATAACTGAAGCTAAGTTATCGCGATGCCTGGCCACCGACCTGAAGGCATTGTAAAACTTTTAAATGCCCTAGAGCGGTCTAAATCCGTCCTTCCTGTTGTTCAAAGAAAATGAGGCATGGCCTAAATGAATAAGGGATGATTGAAAGGAGGAATGAAGGGATGAGAAGACGTTTGAGTAAGCTGACATCTGAGCTTGTGTCAGAAAGCTATGAGCATTTTTCCTGGAATCCGGGGCCAACCATGGGTGACATGCACAAACACACAAACCTGCCCTGACGTAATAGCTAGTTTGCGGTAACTGAATAACCAGCAGCCAGAGCAGCCAGGAAATGGATAAGTAGGTGAATGCAGTGTGTTTTAGAGTTGAGTAGGTGTGTGAATGTCTGCTGTCTCTGTCTATGTTTAGGCCTCTACCTGTTCTGTCTGCTGCGAGTGTCTATTTTAGGCCAAAGCTGGAAGGCTGAGAGGTTTGGGTTTGAGTTTCTTTCTTCCTCTCTCTCTCTCTCTCTCTGCTTTATTTTACATCCCAATAAAACAAAATCCACTAGCTCCATATGCTGTGCAAGGAGAGTTATGCAACTACAGTAGGATTGGACAAAATGTACAGCCATGCACACTAGTTCTCGGTGGCTTTTCATTTGCCTTTATGTGCCTCCTCCCTCCATCCATAGCTTCCTCCCTCTACAACTTACACAATCACACATGTGTTCACGGGACTTGAACCACAAAATATACAGTCCTAAACCCGATCCCCTGTCTCAGGTGAACACAGAAAGCTCATGCCTGCTTGCGGGCATAATGATATGTTTACCTCTGCTTGTTAGTTCGTGTATCTTCTGTGAGCCTCATAAGCTGCTATCAGCCAAAATGCAGTTTAAATATGATCTGTGTCATCTGCAATCAATCATCATGTGTTTTTCTTGCTTCATAATGAGTGTGAAAGACATAACAAAATAGCTGTGACTCAGGTCTGTGGTGAGGTCATGGCTTTGTGACATCTGCAAATGTGTGTGTGAGTGTGTTTGCGAGCGTGAAGGTGAGAAAACAGAAGCACAATTCCTCCGTCTCGCAGTGATGACATCAGAGCTGCAGTATGTGTCTGGCCAAGGGCCTATGACAAGCTGTCTGAGAACAATGTGCAGAGTGAGCTGTTAACATATGCGAGTGTGTGTGTGTGAGTATGTGTGTGTTTCTGCACACACAGAGACACACTGCCTGTCAGTGATGTCATGAACACACTGCGGTCTTTGACGTCACAGCCACAGCAGGATACACATGTTCACAGATGTTTAACTGCCTGCACTCCTTTGTACTTACAGGAAAAAAACGACACATGTAATTAATCACTGACAGCATCACAGTAGCATTTATGACACAATGTTTATTTTTATCAGTTTGAACTATTTTCACTGAATGAGCGTCAGCGAAATAGAAATCAGCCGTTGTTAGGCATGTGTGAATGAGGGCATGGAAGTGTGTGTGTGTGTAGGGGAAATGCTGAGCGGAGCTGTTTGTTATTATCTTGTGATCAAAGAGGTGTGCAGTGTGTCGCTGGTGAGAAATCTAACAGGACTGTGACATCGCCTTTAGTTAGAGACCAATCACTGGGCTGAAGCTGTTTTCTCTCTTCGTCCTTCTGTCTTAATTCTCTTGTTCATTTACTCTCAGTCTTTCTTGTTTTTCTGTCTGTCTTCCACAGACATACTCTTTGTGGGTCGCTGTGACATGGCTGTACTAACCTACAATGAAGTCCTTACTCTAAGACTAGCTAGTTTGTAAGCCAGTGTCTCTCCCTACATGTTGCATTAGACACAAAAATGTGATCTTAACTTTCTTAAATGAGTGTAACCTTTTCTATGTGGAGGAGTGTGTGCGGTTCATTCACCTCCAGGTCACCGCCTTGCTTCCCGCTCTCTCACATCAGGCGATCTCACTGTCCTCCATAGGAGCCGCTCCCATGGTCAAGTTAGCCCTTCACCTTCACTCTCTCTAAAAGTTGTATCTATACATTTTGTGGTGGCAGTTTAACAAATGTTTTCTCTGCCCCCTTTGTTTCCAAAATGTCTTGCCCTTTGCGTTATTTTTTTTGTACATCCAAAATCTCACTCATCAAAGGTTAAGCTCCTAGCAGCTAATTAAGTCTGTAATGTGCCTCCCTATAGTATGACATCAGTGTGACCTGACTTCCCTCACCCTTCTTAAACAACGCCAGTTTCCTATAGACATTTCTCCAAAATAAACTGCAAACACATTATTAAAATGTCCACATTTAGTCATGTACATGCATAGATTAAATTTACTGTCAGTTAGATAACAGTGACACAGATCTGAGTGTTGGAAAGTCCAGATGTGCAGGTAGTGATATCACAGGGGTCATGTCAGGGGTCATGGGTGATTGAGGTGGTTGGCTAATGTCTCAGGTCAGGGAATAGCGTTGTGATGTGTCATGTTGTTCTTTCAAGTTCACTACCTTCTTCTGTTTTCTTCAGACTGTTGGTCTAGTACTCCTCTTGAAATGTTATCATGTTATTTCCATTCATTTGTCAGATAAAATTCCATTTTCCAGCATCTAGGTTAAAGTGAATAAATGTGTCTGAAGACTGTTTCATGAAAAGACAAGAAAAATGGAAGAGTTTTTCCAGAACTTTTGGGTTTGGGGCAAGTTCTTGTTCTTTTTGCGTCATCTAATGTCATATTTCATGTTTTCATGCGAATGCAAGAACAAAGAAATGTATTTGGCAAATCAAAAAACAAAAGACAAAAAGACCAATGCCCATGCACAGCTGCATGTTTCCTGATATTGAAGAGGCTCCTCTGCAAACATGTGCAGGCACGAACACATCAGTCAGTATAGTCAGTCGACCCTGTGAGTGCTGAGATAGTTTGATCATATTTAGAAGGTTTTTATGCGAGCACTTTGCAAACATATGAAAATGTTCCAATATCTTGCATTTTATGCAGTTTATTTAATTTGTTTATTTAATGTGAATTGATGTGAACCAGTTGATCAAAGATCAAATCAACACTGAATATAAAAAATAATCTAATCCAATGGAGAAGCAGTAAAACTGGACAAATCTAGAACATTTAAAATAGTTTTCTCCTACACTAACACACATAGTTTTGTGATAGTAAAGCATACAGATTCCTTCTTCGTAGAATGCTACATCAGGATGTTGTACAAAGCAGCAATGATGTCTTCATCGCTGTCAAAATGGCAACCACTGATCTCCTTCTTCATCTCGGTAAGGAGGTTAGTAGTCAGAGGGTGCCAAATCAGGTGAACAGGGTGGGTGTTGGATGAGTTCAAATCCACATTCCTGGATGGCAGCCATCGCCTGCACAAAGGCTGATGTTGTCCATTTTCTCAGACAGTGCTGACTTGCAAGTTTCCCCGAAACAGAAATACCACAAAAAGTTATTTATGTCCAACTTTCTGCATAATCACTCAAAAAGTTGAACCGCACGTGCATGTAACGCAAGCTGCATAACCCATCTCTTTCTACTGTAGGCCATAAACTTATCAGTCACCCATATTTTTGAACACAGTTATTTATGTTTTTTTTCTTCTTAAATTTGTCTTCAGTTCATGCTGATTGTTTGCAGTCATGAGGATTGATTGGTTCAAAATTTCCTCGAACACTTAACTGAGAATTTGTCCATCCATTTGCAAGAAGTGCAGCTCTCTAGTGCACCCTCAGGGGCAAAACAAGCTCCAACAGCTAAACCTAAGAGTGACTGAAACACGTCTGCTTAGCACAATGACACTCACAAAGGAATCAGACCTGCCTATTATACCTTTGTCCTAAAGTTTTAGCCAGAGGTGAGTCACTATTTTGTCTTGCAGTCACACCTTACTTTTAAGCAGCAGCCTTGCTCTTCTGACTGAACTCTGTGTACCCACCGACTTTTTCAATGCAGTCACTGGGTGCAGCTAAACAAGCCTCATTAACACTGTGGTGCTGGGCTGGAGTGCCACATAGCAGCCAGAAATGCGGGGAAATCTCATTGAAAACTGTTTTACATAACATTATACAGCACCAACTTATCATTTTCCCATTCTCGCAGTTTTAGTACTTGACACTTAGGCTTTGGTCCACAGTTAACAACAACGTAGCTATGTACAAGAAAACCCCACAAAGGAATCAGTGGGTAAGATGTTTCTGGGAGACTGGAGGGTGGATGTTTTACAGGCACTTCAAAATGGTGAGTGAGTTTTAAAGTGTTGTGCAAATATTGTGCAACTTTGACTTTTCTTTGTGCCAATCGAGCCACATCATTCTTTAATTTCATCACTAATGGCAAAAGTCACACCGCAAACATTGAAAGTTTGCAGTCAGCACTCTTTATTCAGTATTCAGAGTGAGCAGAAAAGTCTTTTTTTGGAACCCTGATACTTTGCTTTCTGCATTATTTTACCTAATAAATGCAAAAAGGGTGTTTATATCCATATGTGCGCAGTATAAGAAGGCAGATTTGTGAGTGCTTGCATTAACATCCATCCCTTTTCCATGCGTTTTCTAATTAAGATTAAAAAAATATATATCCCTGCATTTTTTTACTTTGATCTCATGTCTGTATAGTTCAACACTTTCACCACTTTGACCTACATAGACAGACAAACTGCACCAGAGGAGACGGTAGGATAAAGCAGCTGGAACGGAGACAGACAGACTTCATCGTCACTCTGGTGACTCATTCCAGCAGAGGATAAGTAGAGAGAGAGCGAGATGAACAGCAGCTCTCTGGTCTGGGAGGGAGGTGTGTAAGTACAGGGTAGCTGAGAGATGCCAGAGGAGGAGAAAGAGGTGCAGGCTGTGTAAATGGGGCTCGTGGTGATGGTGACTCACTCATGCCCAACACATGTGCACAGACCTATATGCACACTATATACACACATTGATTGTACCCCATGTTACAAGGACCCCCAAGTGGGACAACAGTGCTGTGTTAGCACCACACACGTGCATTTTGTGGTCTTCCAGTCCCATCATGTTAATCTCACAGTCATTTGGCTCTTTATTTGCTGTTGTTTTTAAGTAGCTCCCACTGCTGAATCACTGTGTATGTGAGTCACACCCATGCATCCTCCTGGTCCAACTATGCACAAGCAGCAACTTTGTTCACTCTTTTTCTCACTCCATCTTTTTCTCTTACTCTCTTGATCGAAGACAAAGGCGCTTTGTGTTTTGGTGTTTTTTTTTTTTCATTTTTGGCGTTTGTGTCCGCATGTGTTCTCACATGCATATATTCCTATGTTTGAGCAGGTCTGACCTCAAGCTCTGTTTGGAGACTGTCCTGACTGCCCGTCTCTCTCTGTCTGTCTGTCCGTCTGCCTGCCAGATTTGCCTATGTATTGAGTTCATATGCTCACACAAGACACACCACTAACTCACAAGAAGTATGAATTTCTCAACAACTCACAATCCCCCGGATGATACAGCCCTAAAGGGAATACTGAAAAACTGTGCACGGCCTCCCTCCCCCTCTCTCTAATCCTCTTCTTCTCTTACCGACCTACATCCTGGCTAGCTCAGAGTGTTAAAATACAGCATTGTGCAAAGGGCTGAAGGGGGGCAATAAGAAAGACAGACAGAAAGGGAGGAGATGAAGTGAGAGAGAAAAAAAGAGGAAGAGAGAGAGAGAGAGAGAAAGAGAGAGAGAGAGAGAGACATAACACAGGAGAGAAGCAGGTATTGACTTTTGACATACTTTTGTGGAGAAAGTATGGCTCCTTCACACCACTGCTGCACATGCATGCATGCCTATACACACACACGCACACACAGACACACAGAGGCCCTGCAGCCTGCCAAACATCTGGAGCAAAGTTAGAAAACGCTGAATGAAAGAATCTTTAATAACACTGGATTGGTTGTGTGACCACGGCCATCAGCCAATCAAAACAGGCCTGGATGGGTTATCTGTCTCAGAGCGGTTATCGAACGGACGCTTTTATTACCAGCCGTGTTTCATAGCTATAACTTAGGACCACACTCCGTTTGTCTCTGAGTGCGACTTTGCGACTGTGTGTGTGCGTGTATGTGTGAGTGTGTGTGTGTGTGTGTGTGTCTGAAAGGTACATGGCTTCTGCTTTGATTCTCTGCAAGTCTGTTTTACTTTTCCCTGCCCTGTTAATTCTCACCACACCTCTTGACACCATATGCTTTCAGGTCAAGAAAATATTTAGGGCCTCAAAAGGATGGTATTAAATACTAACATAATACATAAAAACCAGGCTTCCATTTTATTCTTCTTTTCAGGTTGTGTGTTTAGTTTGGCGGCGGAGGTGTGCTTTTCTGCCTCCCTCTCGCTGGCTGAGTAGTGCTCAGTAGCACGTGGAGGTAAAATATACCAAGTGGAATATTGAGTCAAGATTAACAAATGTGCATGCACTCTGTTGTATCCAAATTGCATTCTTCCACAATTGAGGTACTAAAAGGATGTCTTTTTCCAGAGATAACACTCCTCTCTTCCTCTCTCACACGGTTTTCATTTCACTCGCCTTTTTTTTTTTTCTTCCTTGCAGTTGTGTAAGAGTCTAGACAAGTAGGGTCAGGGGTCAGTTCAGCGAATTCTTAGCTCTTCTTCCCATGAGCTATAGCCTTTGGGGTGGGCTGTGTTTTGAACTCAGTTTCCCAAAACCTGCTTCAGCACAAGTCTACACATCAGTATCAGCAGCCATCAGCTACGTGTTGGCAAACCTGCTCACGCACTTAACCTTAATCCTACCAGCTCGAGTATCAGATGATCCCCAGGCCCAAAATATGAGGGGGCTAGGACTACTCCATAAGTTATTCTGAAGGAGACAGATGTCACAGATGCAGCAGACACAAATTTTCTCAGTGTGGTGTTCTTATTTCTAAGTAAAACCCTTTCATTTCACTTTTTGTGCTGACTGAAAAATCCCAATTAAATTACTTTTTTTTTTCAAACTTTATTTTGACAGGTTGCTACACTTAGACCAAAGTCTCAATCTACTTTTGCACTGAAAGACATATAAAGTGAAAAAGTCTCGAAGCTTGAATGACTGTGGGTTTATTTTAATTTATTCTACATTAGGGTCAGGTTTACCATAATAAATAAATTACAAATTTTTTAATTAAAAAAGGCTAAAAATTGAATGATACCAAAATTGAAGGACCGAAAATAAGTTTTTATATCTAATAATATGTCATATTCCCACATTGTAAGGACTCAAGTCAACTATTTTTTGTTGTATACCTTAAAAAGTTGTGTGCTTACATCATCCCAAATGTACCCAACAATATTTAAACCCAGAGAGAGTCTGTATTTTTATTCAGGGTAACAATCTGTTTTATTTTGTCACCTGTCACCAACTTCCTGGGTCACAATACTCAGAGGGTGAGGAAGGAAGTCTACAAGCATATCTTAACTTAACATGAGTCAAACTTTGATACATCACTTCGTCTGTGAACATTTCTGCCTGAGCCAATCAGATTTTCTTCTAAAATGATAGAGAAGGTACTGAAGTAACAATCTGTGCTTTAGGATGACTTTAATTACATACCTTGGCATGTTTTTTTGTTTGTTTTTTATGAGTTAAAATTTTGTTATGATGGTTGTTCTTTATAGCATTTTATTCTTGGGGTCCCAAGGGACCCCAGTTGGTCGTCTTGTATGCTTAATAGGCTGGTAAAATGAGAGTTAAATACACCATATATACATATTTCAATACCCCTTAATTTATTTACATAAATCCTTTAAGGATAGGTTAACATGACATTTCCATACGTACACTGCCCATAATGCACTGTTGGTCACTGTAATTGTTCCTCCCATACGTACTGGCCGCAAAGAGATCCCTCCTCAGAGCCAAAGTGAATATGAATGATGAGACTAGAACTGGGAAATATCTGCTTGAGTTGTCCAACTCAGAGTGCTGAAGCCTCATTTCAGCTGCAGCTCGGCTCTCTTTACACTGAAATGACTCCTGAAACAAATCTTTCTGTGGTCAGCTTGGACAGGAGCGACAATTAAAGCAAACAACAGTGGTTCCAATGTGCTAACTGCACTCTACGCTCGTGTAAGAGGGATAAAATGTGAACCCTTCATTAAATCATCATAATATCAAGTGACTCATCTTACATATGAGATCCATCTTAATCAGAAGCATCTCAGGAACAGTGTTCAGCTGGGCAGCACAGTGCAGCACAACTAGTGCTGAATTTAAACAGTAATTACTCAATTACTCATCAATAACTTTGATTATGGACTGATTTCTCTAAGTCCTTTCTAGAGTGAAAAACAACTTACATTTCCTGCTTCCAGCTCCTGGATTGTGAGGATTTACTGCTTATCTCTATTTTGTTTACTTGTACTTATAAATATTTGGTCTTCGGATTGTTTGTCAGAGTAAAGGACTAATCTTATAAAATAAACAACTGAATCACTGACAATAAGTTTCAGTCGAAAAGTGTGATTTATTATATTCATACAATTCTTATAATGTGGATAGAATAAAAACCAAACAGCTGTTCAAATCAAGACAATAAATAATACCATAATGATGGAGATTATTTTGTCTTGTTGTATTTATGTGACGATGCGAGCAGTTGTATTTGTGTAATTGAATGAAAGACGTATTGTTTACAGGCTGGTGTAAGTGAATATACCTTTGTCCCTCCACAGCTCAGCCAACAGCTAGATCTACGCCCGTCCACCACACCCAGCCATGTCGGACGCAGCCCAGCAGCCAACTGCGTAACGGAGCCAAGCACCACACACACACACACTCCCCTCACGCACACTGTCCGCATCACACGCACACGCCTCACACACATGCCTTCCAATCCAACGGGGTCAGGAACGGGGTCTCCCACGATCACCCTAAGTTGGGCTCCCTTCCGAGAGGTGGCTCCTCCACCTCATCGTCCTCCTCAGCGGGACCTAAACACACCAAGAAGTTGCAGTCCAACCCTTCGATCACCTCCCAGAGCAGCAAGAGGAGCAAGAGCAGCTCCAAGAGCAACAGCTCCCAGATTCCCACAGAGGCACAGGACGGTGAGATACAGAAACTTACTGCTGGGAGGGGGGCAGTGGTGTGGAGGGAAAAATAATAGGGTCAAAGTTTTTGAAACATGTCTGGTCAGAGTAGAGCATCAGAGTTCATCTCACCTTTGGCACATTTTCTTTGACTTGAGAAAATGGTCATGGATATCTCTTCTTTTTTTTGTAAGTCTCAAATTTTTGGAGCACAACACACTGACCAGCTCAGTCAGTTCAGCTACAGAGTGTATTTTTCTGCTCAAAATTTGCTTTGATATTCAGATTAATAAGTCTTTACCAACTGCAAATACCAAGTGAAGAACTGATTAATCAAAGAGCAATGAAGAAATTCATTAGGCCAACCTTGTCATTCCTTTAATTACTCCTGACGAGCAGTTCTCTAGTAGGCACTTTGAAATGCACGTTTGTTCTACCAACTCTTGTCATTGCTTGAATGGCTGTGTCAACTTGTGCGTCTTGTAAAGGAAAGCAAATCCATAACACTTGAAGAGCAATGAAAAACTGCAAATGGCATGTTTTTTTTTTCATTTCAACTCAAGGTTATACAGTGAAAGAGACCTTTTCATTTCACCAATACTTTTAGGTACAAATTGTCATGTCCTCTACATGTCTGGTGCTGATACAGAGAACTCAACAAAGAGGAGAATAGGTTTGTGTATGAGGAGGGAGTTCAAGATAACAAGCTTATTAGCAAGAGTGATTCAGTAAGACCAGAAATTTGTTGGATTTTTTCAACTTTTGATTAAAGAGCGAATGTTATGAGTCTGTTTACTAATAGCACCAAGACATTTGCAGCCCTTAAACTCTGGCCTGACTCTGAAGAAAAATGTTTGCCTATGAACTAATCCTCAAGCATGTCCCATGATTTCTGACTTATTTCCGAATTATTTCTTTCAACCGCAATTTAATTTTCTAATCTCAAATTGCTCTATTGGCATGACATGTAAATACCTTTGTGTTGCCAAAGCATATAGAGAAAGAAGATATTGGATTTAAAAGGAAAAAGAGAAAAGAAGCAAAGGCGATAAGAATCCAAACTGCTTATATAAGGAAAGAAATATGAGCGGTGAATGTTAAGAAACTCACTCTGTCTGTCTGTCTGTCTGTCTCTCCAGACTGCTGTGTTCACTGTATTCTGGCCTGCCTCTTTTGCGAGTTCCTGACTCTGTGTAACATCGTGCTGGACTGCGCCACCTGCGGCTCTTGCGCGGGGGACGACTCGTGTTTCTGTTGCTGCTGTGCGTCGGAGGAGTGTGGCGACTGTGACCTGCCCTGCGACATGGACTGTGGCATCATCGACGCCTGCTGTGAGTCTGCAGACTGCCTGGAGATCTGCATGGAGTGCTGCAGCCTTTGCTTCTCCTCCTGAGGTCTCTTAGCCACCACCAGCAGCACCATCACCACCAACATCATGGGGAGGGGGGGGTCAAAGTAGACGTCTGCTACACACTCCCACAAGCCTAGGAACAACTTCACCAGTGTCTTATCAGAGCTGAGAGGTGCTACACCCAGGCTTTGTTGCCTGGGTTCTGTGGTTTACACTATATTGGCTGGCCTAGTTGGCCCCACAATACGTCCAATGTTTCCTACAGGGTTTGCCAAGCAAAAGATGTGACCTAATGCTGAGAGCAGTCACTGTTGAATTCTTCCTTCCTCTATTGATTAAACCATGGGACAGTAGCCTTCCCTGCCTTTTCTTTGCTGTTGGTCCATCGCTACACAGCTGGGTGTATGGTGCACAGTGAGCTCCAGCTGTGGTCCACGAGGTGTCTGCCAGCCTGTGCAGACCAGGCCTCTGGACCCTCACAGAACAAGCTATTATTACAATGGAGCCCCTTGTGAAGTCTGAATGACTGGAGTTCTCCAAGCATGAAAAATGACCTCCAAAGGCAAATGAGAAAATGGCTCCATTTAACCGGATTTTAGTGTTTCTGTAGATAAGAGCAGCAGCATAATGGGAAAATGGACGCTCAGATCTCAGTAGAAATGCAGTCTGTCCTCCTGTCCTTGGCAAGGTTAAAGTCTTCCAGTTTGATTGCGTACAGAGGCCTTTGCACACACACACCCTAAGTGGAGGATGTCGAATCCACTGCCGTCTTCGTCCTTGTCGCAATGTGCAAGATAGAGAAAACATTAACCGTGGCTTGTGGCAATATTACAGGACAAATTTCTTCTGTTAATATGAATCTCACTTAACAGACTTATTCAGAGAAGAACCATGAGAGCGTCACGCGTCAGCCTGAAGATGGGTCCTGTTAAATGAGTACCGTAAGTGAGGGACATCACAGAGCGAGCGGCTGATAGCATCTCTCACGGACAAATTCTCTACTCTAACATGTGAAGGGAGAGAGTTCCTAATCAAAAATCTCTCCTCATTTTAAGTTCCACATCCTGTTTATTTTACCCTTTTTTTTTTTTTTTTACATGTTTGATAATGAGGGATTTTGGCTGCATTCAGTGAATTTCCCCTCATCTGGATGGTCAGAACTGGCAAGGGACTGGTAGAGGATTGGAAGGCATCATCTCTCTTTTTTTTTAATACATTTCATTTTTCTTTGTCGTTCTTGCTATGTGAACAAATGGCCTTGGCTTAGCTTAAGGCCTGAATTTTCAAGTCGATTCCTCGCCTTTACCAAATCTCTATTAATCCTTGTTTTGTAGATTTTAGTTAAGATATTTGCATTTCTCCTCCAATGTGAAAATCACATTTCTGTGTTATCGGGTTTTGCTGGGCTCTCTGTGAAGCAGACATTGCTCAACATTTAATTTAATTCCTTGAATGAAAATCTCAAGACATTATGCAAAGTTAGATCCATATGCTCGTAGCATGAATGGTACGCTTTTGATAACAGGGACGCACTCTCTTATTCTCAGATTCATACCTTCTCCAAAACCAATACCCTTTGAGATGTCACTTGGATCTGTTGTGCATTATGACTTGATACATATCTCTCTCCTTTCCAATCAAATACTGTTTGTGCAATCCTTTTTTTTTTTTTTTTTAAATACGGAAACACCAAAGTGTTTTCCTCTTACTGGACCTTAGTTTCTAGACCTACAATTACTTGTACTTTGAAGGTTTTTTTTGCTATGCTAATATGGCTGCGGTTGATTAAAATCTTGTATTTAGGGCTGATATTTATCACAGTTGATTAGGAATAAATAGACAGAAAGGTCTGAAAATCAACCTAATAACACAGAGACAGAAAATGCAAGTTCTGGGAAATAAATGAATGCATTTTAAGTTGTTTTTTTTTTTGACTGTTTATATCAAATAAGATGTTTCAAACTTTGGGACGTGTTCACAAAGAATCCTGGAGAGACCTGGAAAACAATGCAATTCTTTACAGAACAAAGAGATTCATGAAGGGAGAACTGGATTATATGATATTATGCATTAAAGCAATGACAGTGTCATTTGTTTGGATATACAAGTATTTCAAGTGCAGATTCTGAAATGGTGCTTCATCTAGGGACATGTACTCCACCCCAGACAAACATGGCCACAAAAATATTGGAAACAAATATCTGGAGGGTGTTCAAGCTAACAAATGTGAGTTTAAACAAAATGAAAAACATCTTCTCTGGTGGCATTATATGCAGGAATGGCTGTTGCTGTTTGCAAACAGCATTCAGAGTTGGCCCGTCCTACCCTGGCTCAACTGCACAGAGAGCAGCAGTGGTCAAGCGAGCAAGAGACTGAAAAAAGAGTGGGAGCAGTGTTACCAGGAACAGTAGTAAATCAGAGAATAAAAAAAACTTTTTTATACATGTTTCACAGCAGTTATGTAAGTCTACATATACCAAATGGTAATCTCAGGGGCTAAAAATGAAGCCAGCGTGGAAGGGCCAAAAACTGTTGCTCCAATGGAGGCTGGCTCCAAAAGTGAATCAGTCCTCAGAGAGCCCAGTGTTAAAATGCCCAACTTTACAGCAGAAATAAACATGTTTACAGCCTGCTACAAAAAAACAGTTTGGGTCTCTAAAGCTAATTTTCCTGTTCATAACAACTGTACAGGGGTGTTAATTTTTATATAACTCAACAGTTAAAATTATATTAAGACTTATTATTAAGTTAGGCATAATCAGGGGCATGGGAACTTTGAATGACAGAAGCTTTTTTGCTGTCTGTTATGCATTCAAATATGGTCAATTCTGGCTACAAAAGACCAAGACGGGTACAGTCATAGGGCCAAATTCGAGACCCCAAAACGGTTATCCACAACTAATGGTTGACATCAAAGTCAATGGTCATTCATTTTTATTTTTATTTTTGTAAGAAAATCCTACATATTATGCTCTTAACCACACTGGTTTGAAAGAGATCCATCATTACATAAAATAAAAAATGAGCTTTAGAAAATGGGATCACATTTGTTTACAGTAAGAATACAAAGTCAACAAGTTAATGTCAGCATAACTGCTCTCCACTGTTGACAATGGCACATCTACTCTGCCTTTTAGCTTACAATGTAAGAGTAAAAGGTTCAACTTGTCTTAATGTAAAAGTTTTTTTAGGGCAAGCAGAAATACAAAATACACAATATCATATGTTTCCTGATCATTTCATTGCTAAAACAATAGGTTCACTGTTTTTGAATCCAACCAAATTGACATGTTGTTTCCTGTCATTTATGAGTGTTTGCATAACCACAGCCTCAGTCAGTCCAGCTCAAGTTTCAAGATTCCTACCACTCTGCTGCAGCTTCTCTGCGGACTCAAACACGTTCCAAAAAGACAATCTTTCAGACCTGCAAAACCAAGATAAAAACAGTTTTCATAAATTGAAAGCTCACAGACTTTTCTTTTGTCTTAAACTCGCTCTCTGTTATGTTTAGTTGATTTTATTTTTCTCAAATTCCTGTTTCCAGCACAGATGTAACTGGAGGAATAAAATCAACAAAAACCTACCTGTGACAGACAGCCTGGCTTTGTGACTCCCTTTCAGCATTTATTATAAAAACATGCCTGGTGGCTTCACCTGTGTTTTTGAAGAACTGAAAAATTTCTCCTGTTTAACTGTAAAGTGCAGAGCGGTTAGCATGTCAAGGCTGTAGTAACATAAATCACGTTAAACATGGGTTGAAAAATAGTGAACACATTATTTATGTTTTAATTTAATTGTGTAGAAATATTTTTTACAAAATAAGGTCACTACTTGTACTTCTTCTCCCAAAAGTATTTTACAATTTGCATGAAGTTGTGGTCTGTCTGGATCTCTGGAAAAACCTGACTGGTTAATGCGGATGTAGAAGGTCCCCAGATGAACACCATTCTTGCATTTATACCATTCTGTGGACTTTATGGAGGCGATTTGGAGATATGGATTGAATGTTGTGTCTGTACTCGACAGGTCATCGTCTCACTTCAAAATATTTGCCTTGTATTCAGCCAAGCAATTCCAGTAATACTGGAAAAAAAACTCGTTTACTTTCAATGTTTTGCATACTCAGTATTATCAGTATTTTTGTTGGAATTTCCTTGACCACAGAAATTTTTAACTGTTGACTTTCATGGATTTATTATCTTATTGTGAGATGAAATTTGGATATTGACTTAAAGGGCTGGCCACCTCTGCTAGCAACTTTGAACGTTATCCCAGCCCAGCTGAGTTGTTACTGGTCTGTAGTCCACTATGATGTCATTTTGTTTACACCAAACACATTTATTGTCAATTTGAATTGCTGTCCTGGAAGTCACATTAAAATCTCCTTGTTTAATACTGAATAAAAAATGTGAACTTCAGGCCATGTTTTATTCTTTATTCATATTTACATTTTAAAAATTGTTACATTATGCACAGGCTTATTACATTTTGGCCTTATTATTATTATATAATGGTTATGGTTATTATGGTCCACGTAGCATCACCAGAAATGAATCAAACAACAGCAGAACTTGTTAATTCATACCTTTTTTATACCAGTACAGTGTCAAGTTACTGATGGCAAACATGCTTAACCCAAACATTTGACCTTCTCACTTGCCTTGTTTGGCACATTTAACTGATAAGATTTTCTATGGGATTAAATATGCTCATTGTAAATACAGAATGGATGCACTATATCTGATAATAATAACCACTGAAAAATATTTAATGAATAGGCTGTTTAGTTTTTTCATAGTGTCAGTTTTTACTTTTACAACAGACATTTAGCAATTATTTAAGAACAGCAAGCCTATTCTGCTGCAAACCCTGTTTAGAGACAAATGGACAGACACTGGATATTCGTTGTACCTCTGGAAGTTGTGTTTGTACCTGAAAATGACTACTAGAAAGCAGTCACAGCTAAAAAAAAAAAATTTTTTTACCACCATTTGGGTTTTTTAAGTTAATGTGAGGATTCAAATTGAGAAAGTACAAGATCTGGTGTTCTAGTTTCTCGGAAACTGGTCAAAATATGCACTATTGTCATTGTCCATCTTGCTTGTAGCCACCAGCCTGCTCAATAATGTTTTTAGTAGCTTGAATAAGCATTTTCATTTTCATTAATTGAAGTCTAAATTACCCTACCTCCAATTTCTCTCTAACCATTTACTTTAGGAGAAGAAGCCTATCAACAGCTTTCTGTTATTGCACAAATTCCTATCTATTTAATATTTATAAACTGCCACGGCTCTCCCTCTCTACAAGCCATGTCTGAATAATGAGGGCAACAGCATTACTCTGCACTCACATTTTACATTTGCAACTAGGAGAGACAAAGACAGTAGTTGTGCAATGTTGGAGTCCCGTAAGGCAAAACAGAACAGCAACGGGAGGGCATTCGAACGCCAATGTGAGGAGAGGAGGATGTTGCAAGATGTGAGTGTGTGCACACAGCCGATGCACTTGCACACTCACACAGTGAACTAAAGATGGACGAACTGTTCAGCGATGATCATGCACAGTGTGTCAGTCCCAAAATCTTGTACAAAAATCTTGCAAGTCAGCCATAATTCAAGTATTTTTACAGTAATGACTTTGTGTGAATAATGACCTTAGAACTGGTAGTTTTTCACTGGTTGTCAAGTACATTAGATAGTTAATTAGTTAAAGAGCACTCAGAAGTATCATGCAGATAAAAACTGAATAAAGGACGCAGTGGATGCTGTCCAGACATGTCCTCTACCCTCCTCTTCAATATTTACAGCAGACAATAGTTCCAATGTCCCTGCTTCTAACCCAGGCACAGAAATTTTCCTTGCTTAAGCCCTGACCCACACATTATTTTTTTTCTTCTCAAATTCATCTACTTTATTACTCTATTTAAATGTACTTACCAATGGTGAGCTGAAGAGATCGGTTTTCATGGCTGCTCTTTGCTTGTCCTCTCTTTGCCCCCATACATGACAACTGCCTAGTAGTTGATTTAAGTTTCGATAAAATTGCTTTAACAAAAGAAACAAATCCTCTCAGATGCATAGCCGAGATAGACTCATTCTTCAAGTTTTCGTTGTGATCGATAACCCACATGTGTTTTCTATCAATACCAGGTGCTGTAGTGAGCATCAGGAAATGATTTCGCTATAATCTAACATTGAACAAAAGTTATTACTTTACTTCCAGCTCAGTCAGTGGGGACAGAAGCAACATACGGGAGTCAAAAGCAAAACACAACTGTATAAACTAGAATTGTTTTTTTTTTTATTGAAAATATCTGGGAATGTTCTTGTAAATATGCACCTGTATACACATCATGTCCTTTATCCATAAAAATTTGTAAATTCTCATTTTCAATCTTCAGTTCCATCATGATTTTGACAAGAACAGTATGAACAGTATAGCTGGTAAAGAAAAATTAAAGAAAAAGTACCAGTGTAAAAATAACACTTCTCATTTGCTGTATTTCTGTCATAAATTCTCTCTTTTCATCCATTGTCATAGTTGTCATAGTTCACTGTGCCCTCAATACAGGCCTCATGGGAGACGATGCCTCAGTGCAGACGGAAGAGACACTGCTCCCACACTTCCAGCCAAGGATGAGCCGAATGTCTCCCAACACACAACAAGCTTCTTTTTAATATTCAGCTGAACTCCTTTATTTCTACCACTCTTTTCAATACTATCATTTACACTTATTGATGGACAACAGAAATGTCCATTTTCTAAATATGTATCAAAAATCACATATTTGACAATGAGTGTCTGTGAGATGAGTTTCTTACCAGAAAGAAATGGTAGCAAGGAAAGATGGCTGCCATGCAGCAGACGCCTGTTTGAGACCCCTCCAAGACCACTGTTTACTTCCTGTTTTAAAAAGCAAAACTAGGTCATTTTAACTTTCATCAGGACATTTTCCAGACGTGTTTGTGGTATAAACACTGAGAATTTTAAGCCAAGACATGATCCTTTCCTAACCCTAACCAAATGGTTTTTGTGCCTAAACCTAACCGGACTTTAACCAAAGCCATGTCTAAACATAAAATTGCAGCCCAGTCACCAGAATAAAATGTTGGCATTTGTGTGCATCTGTGGTTTGCTGAAACATTATAATGGAAACATTTATTGTGGTGCTCGGGTTAAAGTACGAATGCAACCTTGATCAAAAACCTGAACACTGGCAGCAGAATTGTATGAAAATTCATACTGACAATATCTGTATAATAAATAGTAATATTTAACATAACTCGTATTATCAAAAGATATTTAGAACTTAAAGATTGATGTCAATAAAAGTGTCAAACATACAATTTCCATATAAATAAATCATGAAATGTTAGTTAGTCATAAGTGTGAGTGTCCAGCATGATCTGTATTTAATAAAGTCATTATGTGGTAGAACCGTCCTTTAAGTAATTTTCTCAAATCTTTTTACAGCATTATTGCTTGTTTTTCCCTGCTGTGTCTTATTATTTCTCTATTAATTGCCACAATCATCTTTTAGCATCTGCAGATTTTCCCATAACCCCACCAGATTAGTTGTCTCTGAACAGAGACGAGCAGAGAGAAAACAGGGGGAAAAGAGAGAAAACAGAGCAACAACTGGGCTCATGCAGAACAGAGCCCTTTAATGTGTTTTTTTTAAAGGCCTGCCAAAGTCGTTCAGTAGGAATGTGTGTTCAGGCCAATACATCAATGTGTGGAGAAATGCAGGGGACTTTTTACTGTTTGAGATTTTCTCTTTCTGCTTTAATCTTTCCTCTCTTTTTATTCTTTCAGCCTGTTGCTCTATTGCATCTTGAAAGCAGCAGTTATGTCTCAAGAACACTGTTCCTGTCTTCAGCATTTGTGCGTATGAGTGTGTGTTGTCGATTGGGTGTGAAATGTTGGCCGGGCCCTGTTTCTTGTAGAGTGTGTGTAGAGTTCACTGATAGCAGGTTCAGAATTTGGCCCTGCGGCAAGTGCCTGTAAAGAGGTCAGCTACTGTATGTTTGTGTGTGCAGTCGTGTGGATGTGTGTGTGTGTGTGTGTGGATGCGTGTGCATGTGTGTGTTTGTGTGATAGAGGGAGAGAGAGAGAGAGAGAAATGTGTGCATGAAGGAGGCGATTGAAATGACTTGGGTCAGACAGAGGGGCAATTCAAGCTCCTCTGTGGGAGTAGAGACACGGGACATCTCTGGACATCTGTAACTGTTTTGCAGGAAGCCATGCTAGAGTCGGACCCCGTTTCCTTTTCCATCTACACGTTCATGCGCAAACATACGTGCAAAAAAAAAAATTTAAAAAAATCAACAAATCAAAAGCGATACACAACCCCCCTCCAGAAACAGAAATTTCACATGCACAAAGTGGGCACAGGGGACAAGTGGCTATTGAATATTAACCATGAAATTACAAAAGCTGCATTCTAATGGAGGTGATGAGGTCAGAAGCTGGGATGGAAATCATAAATTAATACCCCTGACATGACAAGCCACTCGCCCTTGGCTCCCACCAAACACAGCTTTCCCCTCCCCTACTGAAGTCAGAAAGACACCTAGAGAAAAAAAATACTCAATTTATTATTAATTTTGGGTCAAAGGGATGCCACTACAGACACAGAACTCATACAGTATGCCTGATACTTTTCTGATGTGACTATTGTATGAGGCAGCAGCCGAGTAACCTTCATGTGTGGCTGCATTTATAAGGGTTATTGTTTAACAGTTCCTAAGGGACCTCTGTCACAATGTCTACTGTTTAGCATCATTTGTTATCCATTTAAATCCGTCCCATTCATAAGGGCTTTGAAAACATATTTTAGTAAGGATTTTTAATAATAATTGCAGCTCAAATGCATTGTTCCGTAGCTGATGGAGAGCGAAAGTTTGACATTGCCAGACACAGAGGAAAGAAGACCGCATTCAAATGCAGTTTTTGAAGATGATTTGAGCTTCTTCTTCGGCACAGTGGCTCTCAAACAGAGTTTCAGATGAACACATTTGTGCTTCAACATTCATTTTTCTCAGAATTGAAATCCAGAGTTAGATTGTATTAGATGACTTCAGAAGTTCTCACTCACCATGTTGACTTTTTTAATTGATTGATTGTTTCCCTGTCATGCATGCAGAAATGATCGGCCCTCATGGACTCATAACAAACCAAACAGGGAAGGCAAACAACTCTTTTCACGAAAAAATATGATTTATATCATAAAACTCTACCCATTGTGAACCTAATACTGTACGTTGTCTCCTCTCAAGCTCTACAAATAAATTCTGTCACTTGTAATTCTGTCAAGTTTTCTCTCTAAAATACAGTTGAAGTCTTTCATACTCATCCAACCAGAAGAAATCTGCAAAGAGGGAGGACGTTTGTCTGAATCGTACAGCTCTTAAATCTTCAGATGGAGCAATGAAGCATAAAATGGACTTTGTTTGCAATCTCACCTAAATCACATGGCAGAATCTTTTCTCGCAGGGAGACCATGACCCGCTTCCTATGGCTCATGTGCCTGCACACAGCTATGCACAGCTTTAAGGGCTGATTACATTTTGATTGATATATAAGGTTTAGCATTAAAGTTCAACATAAAAATCTATGCTGTTTTTGTTTTAACCTACATTTAAAGATCATCTTTATACACAAAAGACTGAAGCACCAAACACAGCCTGGATTCACATCAAAAGTCACTCACAGGAGTCCAGAACTCCTACTAGGTATTGAATATCTGCTCTAAAATTCAAACAGCACTACAGTGAAATCAGCTTAACTCTTTGAGGGCAGAATGCTGACGCAATTCCTTTTTTCTGACTTCCAAAATTGAGCAAAAACGCATGCAGATGGATTGAGATTGCCAGTAAATAACTCCTGAAAACAACCACACATCTATAATATCGCTACTGACTGTAAATCACAGGGAGGGGAGCCCTGTTGGGAAAGCTATGTGAGTCAGTGCTAGTGAGTTCCTACAAAGAAACATCTTTTCCTCCTGCATGAGACTCAGGGGCGATAAAGAGGGTGGGGGGGGGGGCAGAAACACTAAATAATAAAAAGAAGAAATATTATTTAAGAAATAGGGCGTTCATTTGAAATCATCATGTACCGGAACCTTTTTGGAATGGACTTGCAGAGATTAGCTGGTGTTTAGATACCATTTTTCAGCCCTACTGTTCTGAAACAGTGAGGAAAAAAATACTGCATTAAAACCATGATTTAAAGCCATTAAATGCTAAATCAAAGCCCACAGCAACAAATCAACTTCATTAAAGTGCATATAACCATCTTTCATAACGTGGCACACTGTGTTCATTAGATGTTGATTACATGTTCTCCTCTTTAACAGTGCACAGCAGTGTTTTACAACAAGTTGAAGTGAACCAAAATCATGGCACGCAGACAAGCTTGGATCAGCAACAAAAATGTGTGTGTACTGTATCGAGTTACTGCCGCTGCAGGACTACTGAGGGAACCACAGCCCAGTGGGCTTCCATGAAATGCACACACTCACACACACGCACATGCACACGCTCGCAAACACACATACACGCAGAGTTTGGCAGGCCTGAGACATTTGTTTCTGCTTCGGTCTCACGGAAGCAGCAGAAGCAGCAGAGTGGGTGGAGCGGACAGCCTGGGAGGAGGATAGATGACCATTTGCATGTGTGAGCCTTAAAAAGTATCCCAGACCATATGATGTGCATTTTGACGTCAGTTTAGTGTGTGTGTATGTGTGTGTGTGTGTGTGTGTGTGAGAGAGAGAGAGAGAGAGAAGGAAAAGCTTTCTACAGCAGCTCAGAGCTGAAAGGGAGGATTTGTTCTAAATTTCTCCTCAGAGGACAGAAACAATGGCCCCTGACTTCCAATATGATCTTGGAGTGATGTTCTCATTACAAACTGCGTCCAGTGCTGATACAAACCCACTCCCTTACTCCATCCCTGCTCTGCTGAACAATGACCATATATCTTCCTTATATGACGATGACAGATTAATCTAGTGAGCTAGATCCCTCTGCCTTGATAACATCCGCTAGATAATGAATCACCTGAAAGATCTCACTCTGGTAAAGTCATTTTGTTTAATGGCTATGCATGCCTGTGGTGCAGTAGGCATTACCTGGTCAATCTAAGGTGCTGATCTGGGGTCAGTTTGGTCATTTCCCTGTAGAAGCTGAGACTAAAACTGCCTGAGGTTTATTTCTTTCTGTATCAGTTTCTTGAAATCCATATGAAAATCCAATAAAGTGGAGATTGTTGACCATAGTGAGCAACATATATTATCGCTGCTGAGTTTCGGAAAACCGGACCGTTTTGAATAAAAGACACTCCGAACTTTGGAGGAGGGTTCAGGGTAATAAACCATTCCCACTCCACCGGCCACAACCACTCGTGCAAATTTCAACCACACTTTACCCTTGCCTCAACTTGAAGGCAAGTTTAAAGCAAATGCAGAAATCAGTTAGGGATCATTAAAATGCTTTATCCATCCCAGCTGCTTGTGAATTCAGCATAAAGGGAGAGAAAGGCAAACAATAAAAAGGGAGAAATTGAAAAACGGGAGATATAACTTCTAACTGAATGCATAATGAATGTTATGTTAGCACTCGCGCTCACACAATCAGATCCATCACAGCGTTGGCGCTCCTCTCTCTCTCTGACAGCACAGCTCCTGTGTCAGACAGGGGAGGTGCATACAGAGCAGACACTGCCACTTAAGAGTTGGCTTTCATCTGTGTGGGTGGGAGATGCCAAATACTCAGCGCTGGCACTACAGCAATAAAGCACTGCCTAAATGTTGGCTCTCCTTTAGCAAGAAATAGGCCTATACCTCCGTGTTTGGCTGCTGCTGTAAGTCCTGTATTTTTGCCCCGGTGACTCACCCAAAGCCTTGTAAAACAGCAAAACTCATGCTACTGACAGTATAGTTTATTTTAATAATGGATAATTAATCAGTGCTAATTTGCTCCGCTTGTTTTCACATTGAACCAAGTAGCCTGGTGTTAGCTGACGCACTGCAGCAGGAGGAAGCCGTTTGAGGACCATTACATGCTCCTGAAGGGAGTGAAATGTGGTAAAAACTGCTACACAAACTGAGGATGAAGCTCAAGAAGACTGGTACAAAATAACAAAATGCGCTGTCTATTTTGAATAGTAATTAAGCTCATCCATCAGGGAGTGTTGTGACCATTTTGAATCTGTTTCCACAGCCTCAACTGGCGTGTCTCAGCCAGGTCGGCTCTCACGAGCTTTGCATACGTCAGTCAGCCTCTTTTTAGTTTTCTGATGACAGCCATGTGAGGCTATTTGTTTTACAAAATAAAAGGCAACTGTGTCTCATTGAGATAAACCACTGTATACAAATTAAATCCACAACTCCTGAATGTCGGAACTAAATAGAAGTTAAAGTTCATCACAAAGTTTTGCTCCAACAAATTCTGTGAGAAGAAAGAAGCCACTGTGTCAGTCGATCTCAAAAAACGTTCAGATTATCCTGCTTCTTCTGTGGCACTCGGCCCAGGTCCATTGTTTTCTACAGCTGTA
>JAQNCA010000014.1:16919692-16931275 GCA_029783725.1 Acanthurus tractus
ATTAATTAAGTGAAACATCACCCGATCCAACACTCAGTGATGAGGTTTTGATTATGGTTTTTGGACAACATACACAAAGCATCCCTGCTAGTCAGTTGGTTTTGGTTTATTGATGAGATTTGCTCATTTCCTTTGTTGGCAGTTTGCATTAAAAAGTAAAACATGTTTGTTTATCTGTGTAATTTGATTTTCTGTGCAAGCTTTTTGTGTCATTCGATTTTTGTATTTCCAAAATCCTTTACTACTTTAAATTTACGATTTTTATCCTTCCAATTGTCATGTTGAGTTATCCTCGCCGTTAAATACATAACTGAAACAGTGTGGGATAAAATTATCTTTTATCAAACAATCAGCCCTTCAAAATAAAAGCTGATGGAGTCACATGTATGCTACAGTTGACAGATGTATGAGTAGGATATGTATGGTTACTGTGTGAAAAGATAAAAAGAACGGTTGGTACAAGAAGTGCACCAGTAGAAAGAGATTAAAAGCTCAGGTGATAAAAACTAAACAGGGGCGAGGGGTAGAGAGGGTGGGAGAGGCATGACACCCCGCTGGTTTTAAGGATAGGATTATGCAACTTCTGGTCTTCAGCCAAACCCCGCAGGCTGCTCATAACAGCAGCAACGTGGCTTAAAGGGGCACAGGGGAGGTGGAGACAAAGAGTCTCGCCCCCCAAATGCATCCATAACCTCCCACCTCTGATCCCAGACCATCAGCTCCATTTCATCCTACTTTAACCATCAAATGTGCCCTCAATCCTATGAACAAGTTTCCCCCAATCCCAGCATCCAGCAACCATCTTTTCACCCCACATCCTCTGTTTGTCATATCCTGAATATACTTTTGACTTTATTATTCAGTAATCCTGGTTCCATATACAAAAATGGGAATCTAAAAAGAGTGTATTTACGTGTTATTACTTTTGGTGGAAACACGAGCTCAGAAAATGACAGAGCTGAAAAGTGAACATTGGGTCGATGGAGAGCAGCAGAGTGATGTTGACTTGCGGCTAAGTGTGTGTGTGTGGGTGTGTGTGCGTGTGTGTGTGTGTGTGTGTGTGTGCGAGAGAGAGAGAGAGAGTGTGCAATACAGAAAGCTAGCTAAATGTCAGACAGGCAGTTGGCAGGCCACACGAAAACAGGCTCCTGTTTTTGAGTCAAGCTGACTCATGCCACCTTAAGCAAACAGGGAGCACAGACCAGAGCCTTGTCCTTGAGCACACACACAGAATGCATCGGTAACAAGTCAACATCTCACAGGCCTAAACAGCCTCTCTGGTTTCTGCTACGTCTCTGTTTGGCTTTGATACTCACAGTTCTGTCTATTTTGCCAGTGACCTACTGCAGAACTGGAGCTCGGTGCTGCCAGTTGAAAAACCCAACGTGAACACATTTATTGGGTCATCTGGAGAAAAAAAAAAATGAATGTGAAAGTGCCCATAAAGGTGAAATCCACCAACAAAACTCCATTGTTTTTCCACAGCCAGTAGGAGCAGAGAGAAGTGGGGAGGGAGGGAGTGACACAGTGAGGATTAAGAAAGAGAGTGAGTGAGGATAATCAAGTGTGAGAGGAGCATGCAGTGAAGAAAAAGTGAGCTTTCTGACAGAATTATATCCAGAGTTGGTGTTTTTTAGGGGGAGGTAAAATCCAGAAACACACACACACACACACACACAGAGTCTGGATTAGGGGTCTGTTGTCCCTGCGGTAATGCGCAGGAAGGGGCTCCCCGTCCACATAAACACTTATTTCCTGTGTTGTGTCAGACCGAGCGCCCTGGACCATTGTCTGCGTGTGTCTGCGTATGTGTGACTAAAAGAAAAAAAGGCAGAGCAACAAAAAGGTGGGTGGGTGCGATGGCAGAAGTTCAAAAAGAGATCTGGTCCAGCTGACCTCAACACACGATCCATACCTCAGTGTGTGTGAAGGGAGGAGGGGAGGTTGAGGGGGGGTCAGGACTCGGGCAGCAGCGTGGGCTGGGGTAATATCTTAGCGACTGTTTGGGTCATAACGCCCTCATTACCATGGCAACCTCAAAGCCCATTTCCTCTTAGCGCCTGTTGCTCTTGTGTTGTTGCCCACCTGCTGTCACATGTCCACCTCAGAGAATAGACGGCTTTCAAACACAGTCACACTGCAGCACATCACACCTCTCCATCAAAAACACCACAACCCCGACCGCTGCTTTCCAAGGCAAAGATCACAAACGTCTCAAATGTGTTGCTTTTCCCCTGTGAGAAGGAAACTTTATATCTAAGTGTGCTGCAGATTTCTCACTGCTGTTTACAGATTGCTGACCTAAAATAGATTATTTAGTCTAGTTGCTAGAATAACTGTGGATATAGTCTATCCTAAAGAGTACAGATATGTTCAATTTTTCTGTTTCATAAATGTCTACATTGTTTTAAAAAAATGTTACAAAGTGACAACGTTTAACATGTATATGAGTTGAGTTTATCCATTGTAGTTTATCAGTCTTACTCTGTAAAATGTGCATATATCTCATCATCTATCAAATGGATGGGCACAATATTTTATTAAGACATTCATGGATTCAAGATGCATCCTAATAACAGTGGTGATTTCCTGAACTGATCATCTAGCAGGTTGTTCTTTGTGGTTTTGAGCAAGATGTCTCAACATTTATTGGAGGAATTGCCATTAAATTAGTCACAGACATTCATGTGACCCTCAGGATGAATTGTAATTGCTTTGGTGATCTTTTTTCTGTTAATTCAGCACCATCATCGGGTCAAACTTTAAATTTGTCTTTATAATCACATGTCTGCAAAACCAATGACATTACAATCAGCCTCGGCTGTAGGTTTGCTTACTTAGCAAATGTATGCATGCTCACACATCACACTTCAATGTTAGACATGGTTAACATGCTTAACATCAATATTTTAGCATTATCACTGTGGTTTTATTGGTGTGTTGATGTTGGTATTTAGCTTTACGCACCAAGTGTCTGATTAAAGCCTTACATAGCCACTAGCATGACTCTAGACTTTTCTTTTTCTATCATTCTTCTGAGTGAAGAAAAATTTGTGAGTTAAGAAAATTTTTACAGCTAGCTATTTTAATAAATGGGCAAATTAAACTGAAAGCTATCTGCCTAGCTGCAGTGCTACCATTCAGTGGCTTCAGACTGGTCTGATCAGCCCTTCATGTACCATGGTGCTTCTGTTTCAAAACTGCTGTGATTAAACGTATCTCGCGACTGAGATGGGAACTGAACATCTGATCTTCTGACTTTGCAGAATCATGAGCCTCACTCTATTATCAGCCTAACAGAGGCTAGAAAGCCACCAGCAGGTTGCAGCTATCTCAGTGTCCTATCTGTTTCTGTGGCAGGTGGGAATGAGGCTGTTCTCAGTTGCCGGCCTTGCTCCAGTTCTCCTCGGACCGGGCTGTTAGATAGGATTGTGTTAGCAGAGATAGGAGCAGGAGGCAGCTCTGCAGACAGCCAGTAATGATGTCCTCTCACACGCTGCACCCTGTGGATAATGGCTGTGGCGAGGCCCGAGAGAGATGAAGCAGAATAGTCGGCGTAACTGAGTCCAGGGTGCAATCGTCTGAACTGCCTTGTCTAGTCATCTTGCTCTGATTCTAAGCAACCATGGGTAAGTCAGCGTAGCGTGTAGCTCATTTCACACTGTGATTTTCTTTCTTCTATCTAGATCTGTTAGCTGCCAGATTGAGTTTAGAAGGACACAATTAAGTATTTTTTCCAGATGTGATGAGAAGTTCTAGGATTGGGTGAGTTTTGTCCGCTCTGTTTTCAATGGCAAGAGCTCAGCTTGGCCTTAAATCCAACTCTGAGACAATAGCGTCCATGGCGCCAGGATACATGCATCTCTTTCATCATTCTGACAGACCTTAATGTCTGAATATAGCTTTTCAAAATTGCATTAATGGACATTCAACTCCACATAAAAATCCCTCTCAGGATGAAGCAGGGGTTTGTTTCACTGCTGATAAAAAACACTCTGTGCTGTGGCTGATAATGGCTCCACACCTGTCAGTGTTCTCCTTATGAGTTTCCTGTTTGCCCTGTCAGTGTGACAGCAAAGGAGCAGAGCTGTGGTGTCAGCTGCTTCAAGGATGAGGACATCATGGAGGCCTGAGAGCTAGATAGCTCAATTACACAGCACTGCTACTCCTCTGTACTACTAATGACAGATTGACTGGTCGGATGGAGATATTTAAAGGGGTACAGACAGAAACATACACACTCACACACACACACCTTGCCCAATGCATCAAGTCCTCAGTTCAGCCTGACTGCCTCGGTGTCGTTCTGTGTGTGCATAAGTGTGTCTGTGTGTGTTTCCTCTGTCGGGCCCTGCACTGGACAGTACTGACCTGCTAGGGAAAAGAGAGGAGGAGAAGGGGAGTGGAAAAGCCAATTAAAGGAAAGATCACTTTTGTGTCTGCTGGAGTGTCTCTGAGAGCCTCTCACGGTTAACCTTTCCAGCTGGAGAGTGAGGAAACGAGAGAGGAACGAGGGAGAGGATGGAGAGGAAAAACCAGCCAGGGAGATCAAGCGTTTCGACTTTAATGGTCCCTCAGTGTTAGAGTGAAGCTGGTTAATTTCCTTCTCTGGGTGCTGCAGGGTTTTGCTTCTGTCAGGCCGACGTTCCACAAAGAACTTGTGCACAAAAAAAAAAAAAAAAATAGAGGCCACAAGGATGTGAGATATCGTGTGTGTTGTGAGGAAAAGTGTGTGCCAGTAAGGTAGATATTAGGGGATTTTTGCTTTCTCCTGTAGTTGTTTTAATTGCACACTTTACCCATATGATCACACAGTGCTGACATCAAAAAATGACATTGACTCTGCATGAGCAGCCACTGCCTTTGTGAGTGTGTGTGAGGGAGCAAAAGTGTTTGCGTGAGCATGTGAGTTGTGGCTCTTTGCATTTGTTATTGTGAATCCAAGAGTGTGTGCCATGCATCACGGCAGCTGAAGACAACACAAATTGGGGCTAAATTAATGGGTATGTATGGGTGCAAATCAGTGTGTGTGCGCGCAGGCACTCGTGTGTGTGTGTTTGGGGGCAGGGTTGCAGCTGACAGTGTGTGGCAGCATAAATTGGGGCTAGATTAATGCGATGCAGATCTGCCTCTGTGCTCTGACCCTCATCAGGGCAGAGATGAGCTGTGTATCTCAATTAACCCCGGCAGCACATAGAAAGCATATATACAAACACATCCACACACAAATCAAGATGCTGCCGCCGACACAGAGCTAATGCACAAAACACACAGATGTAATCAAGTCAGAGCTCAGACCTCTCAGACAAAGAACCCTAACAAACTTTGTGCATTGAGAAACAGATAAAAACGGTGTTTAGAAAGACATCTTCACTCTATCTCTCTGTGTGTGTGTGTGTGTGTGTGTGTGTGTGTTCAGAGTTGGGTGGTATGTACAGTTATGATATGACCAAAAAAAAAGAGAGAGTAGGGCCGGTAGCCTGCTCTCTACTCTGCTCTCCTCTCTAATTGTATGCATGGCATGTAGATCCCTGCAGTGCTACCAGAATGATTGCAATTAAAGGGAATCCCTTCTTCTTCCCTCCTCCATCTCCCTCTCCACTCACATACACACACACACACACACCTCTCCAGTCCTCCCTCTTCCCTTGAAGGCCACTGGAGCTGGTGTGAAGTAGCACCACCCAGACTGGAGTGGTCTTAATCAGACTCAAGAGTCACATATTTCTCTCTACTCCTCAATCCCTCCTTCACTGTCTGCTGTCTTGCTCTGCATCATCTCTCTCTCTCCCTCTGCCTCCTTCTTTCTAAACACACAGATGATCAAAAAGAATAAAGAGCAAGACAGTAACATGTGTGTGACCTTCAGGTTTGCTCTACATGTGAATTCTCATGATGGAAATCCATACAGAATACAATATCATATTAATCTACAGATTATAAAAGGTGGCAAACTCTGTTGGATTTGTATTGTTGTTTAATCACAATAGATGATGAGACAAGTGGCTGTGTTTGCATTTTGTGTGGTTCTATATTTGTAATTATCTCAAAGAGCAACAGTGCCCATGCTAGTTTCACACATTACCAATAATCATACTGGGTAGAGCTGTGTGGCAACTTAGCAAGTGAAATCAAGGAAGGAGGTCAAAGGAAAAGACATTGCCCCTCCCAATGGCAGAAGGCAGCATTGCATGAGGTTGAGGCAAGTAAAGGTCAGAGCAACATTAACATAGAAACACATGGGAACAGGTGGAGTTTTGGCCTAAACAAACTTTTGTTTTTTCAGGGAAACATGTGGGACACAGTATGAAACTGGGCAAACAGGATGCCATCAAAGAAAAATACAGCATGGAATTTTGTATATTGTTAAGTGTTTTTTTTTTAATTTGTTTTTATTTTTCTTATAATCACAGACAGCAAATCAACTTTTACACATTTTCCAAAGAGTGAAGATAAATCTATGCATGGCATGACATAGAGATTAGCAAAATATTGATTTTTTTATCAATATCATTTTGAGACTAGATATTGTCCTAAGATTTCAGATGTAATTTAATGTAAAATCAAGACATGGCAAAAAATTTTTTTTCCTTTTCTGTTTTTTAAAGGTTGCATTAGAGTAATGTCATTTTTCTGAACTTAACAAACAGTACTAGCGGTTCTAATATTTGCCCTTCATTACTTTGTTGTTTTATCCATTACAGATAATTATTTATGGAAAAAATGGAGACACATACTGTGTATCTCCATTCAGCCTGAAATTATTGAGGCATGATTTTTATCACCCAGCCCAAATGTGACACCGAAGCGAGTGGAGGAGACTGAGTGTGTGCTGCTGTTTTACGCTGTGTTTCTGTGTGGCTGGCCCGCTGACTGGCCCAGATGTTGGCTAATTAACACCACTGTTAAAGACGTTCTTCATCTGGGTGATTAAATAATCAAATAACTAATTCATTAAGCAGGGGCTTGCACTGCCTCTTATGATCTCGGGCGCACAGCCTGTCAGGGAGGAGAGAAGAGGGGAGAAGAGGTGCAGGAGGTTGAGAAGCAGACCGCTGAGAGACATGGAAAACTCAGCATGTCTGCCAGAAAGGTGTATTTTAAGCTGAGGATGGCATCTGTCATAGATAAACATGCATTTGTCTCTTTTAGACCAAACAGTGTGTCTGGTGGCAAAGGGAAGGACTGTTATTTCGTATTGTGTGAGAGCTGAAAGCCTTCATCAAACAGATTAGACTGCAGTGACTGTGCCAGAGAGTTCTTGCACTATAAAATGGTCATAACTCCAAAACCCCAAATGCACACGTGGGCCTCTGTATTTATATGTTTCATTATCTTCCAGGGCAAATGAAATTAAACAAAAGCCAAATCCAGTGGAAGAAAAACTTCTTCTGTGTGTGTGTGTGCGCGCATGTGTGTACTTCTGGGAGTGTGTTGGAGACAGAGAGAGATCGTCTCTCATTACTCGGAGAGAACATTGCTCCACGTTAACAGAGTCAGACCAGACAGATAGATGGAGCAGAGATATGAGCTGATGGGGGCCAGCAGGGAGGAGAGACACAGAAGGATGAGGAGGAGAGTGACAAAGATGTTTCATCATGCTTATTTCCACCGGTGTAAGGTGGTAGCGTCAGCTGGGCAGGACATGGGAGCTGGTGGTGGTGGGGGTGGCAGGAGGGGGTGGCATGCACCACCTTCAAACACTGGCATGTACCTCACCGCACACACACACACACACACGTCCAGGCTTCCGCAGCCCTCATTTTAAACACTCCTTTAGCCATAATCATTTTCATATAATTCACTTTCATACAATTCCTTCTCCTAATCATTATCAGGCCCACTAACGTCTTAATGACTTCATAAATTTAAGCTATAAAAAGTAATGGAGAAAGACAAATGAGATAATTAGGAATAAATCTTAGTGGAAAGCCATTTATCAAAACATGGAGAGGCCCTGAATATTCCCCACCATTAGGCTCTGCTGTAATTAACACGGGCTCTCAGTTATGAAGGAAACCTGGTAGCAGAGATATTAAGATCCAAAAGCCTCACTGTTATTAAATTGACCGATGAATCTGCGACGTATAATATGATGTGGATTATTAGGATCCTTTTTAATTAAAAAGAGCGTTAAGATTTTTTTTTTTTTATATTTAAATTTTTAACGCTTTAATGGTTGCTTGAACTCATCTCTCTGTGGTTATGGGGCAATGAGACGGAGAGAGAGAGTAAAAGAGAGAAAGAGAATGAAACCGAGGGAAAAAGAAAGTGAATGAACAAGTGTGAGCGTGTGAGTGCGTGTATGTGTTTTTGTGTGTGTGTGTGTGTGTGGAGGAGAGATGTAGAGAGCAGAAGCACAGCAGTGAAAAGCAATCTCTCATTCTCACACTCTCCTTTGGTGAAAACTATGTAAGTACATGAGAGAAAATGCTATTCTAATTTAACAAACTCCTAACTAATGCATATCTGGACTAATGCACATATAGAGAAGATACTATTAATTCTTATTATCTTTAAAAGTGCAAAATGTAATGTAATGGTTTGCTCTGATTAGGGAGAGTAAGAATCACATTCCTATTTTTTTTATTGAAAACTATTTCTACACTGTCTTTTTTCTCTTCACTCAGTTTCACACACACACACACACACACACACACACACACACACACACACACACACACACACACACCATTCACCATATTCTCCTTTGTCCTCAAAGAACAGCCTCCACACTTTCAAAAGGATGTTGCCGAAAAAGACAGGGATTTTCCTTTTTTTCCCCCCCATGACCTTCAATCTGGTTGTGGTTCATAAACAATGGGCTCCATTTAAGATTCATCAGATCTCCATTGATTTTTATTTTTATTTTCTACAAATGTATTATATCTGACAGGATATTCATGCATATTCAAAATCATTATGTCCACATCAATGTTTGAGAAACTGCAAAGCCTTCTTATATTGCACGTTTTCTTTTGGATGACACTATTTTCAACAATAACTTATTATATGTGATGCTGGTGGATATACAATGAGGCCTTGAAGCATTACATTCAGATAAAATTTATAACATATTCAACTGTACATAAAAAAAGGAAATGTACAATGCTCTGACTTGTGGTGTGCAGTGAAACGGAAAGTCAGTCAGAAGCGTTCTGTGTCACTGGGAAGAAGAAAGGAAGAGGAAAAAGAAAAAGACGCAGTAGAAGAAGAAGAGGATGAAGAAAAAGACAAAGCTATAGTAAGAGTACATTTCGACATATAGAATCTTTAAAATGCATTTGCGGGGAACTGCTGCCTTATGCAAATTATCTTCATATAAATGACATGCCAACCTCCAATCACTGACCAATTAATGACCTTTGGGGGCATCTTGTGACACATCAACGGCACTAATTTATACTTGACAGATCCCCTGGTGCGCGCCGGCACAGGACATGCATGTGTGTGTGTGTGTGTGTGTGTGAGAGTGAGAGCGAGAGGTCCTCTTCTGCACCAGTTGAGCTCATTACCATGGAAACCCAGTTTGCAGATGTGTAGGTTTGTGTCACCAAAGCTTGTGTTTGTTTTTAATACTATTTCTGAATTATCCCTCGTGTGTTTTTGCATGTGTAACATCTGTGTTTGTAGTGTGTTTGCGTGCGTTTATCCATCGAAGCCCAGTTTTGGTGACGCTGATCTCTGCCGCTGTCTACACTATATCAACTGCATCAGCCTCTGTTCTGTCCCATCGATCACTGTAGTTAGTACATCTCTCTGTCTGTCTCCACCTTGTGTGTGTGCATGTGTGTGTCTCTCCCTCATTCAGTCCCTAACTGCCTTATCAGACTTCTGCACCAGCAGCTCTCATTAGAACATTAATTGAAAAAGTGTAATTAATCCTGAGAGGTGGTTAGACTGGACTCTGGCCAGAGAGAGACAGAGAGAGAGCAGTTTAGTATGACCCAACACTGCCCCCTGTTGTTGCTTCACTATGTCTCCTGCAGCCTGGACGATGCAGCTGCTTCCCCTCATCCACCAGCTACACTTACACTCCGTCTGAAATGTCAGCCTGAAAAATTCTTTTCGGCACTTTTTTAAAAAAATTATAATGAAATCATTTTGAAGGAAATATTTTGCTCCAAGGACTAAAATAAAACAGCCTTTGGTTGTAATTGATTTTTATTAGAAAACTCAAACACACACCATTTAACTATAAGGATAATGTGTGTGTATGTACTGTTCATATTAAATTCAATGACGAGTGTATTTAAAGGCTACAATTTCATTTCTTTTATTGTGTGTGTACTATCTGAGCCACACTGAAACAAATTCTCATTGCCTTTGCGATGGATGATAAAGTTCTGTCTGACTAAATCTTGTCAACCAAAGCTCATCTGTGTTGTGTAATGAACTATAATCTTAAAATGATGTGGCAGATTGAAATTAATCTACCATTTGACACAAGTTAACAAAAAAAAATCATTTGCAAAAAATGATAATGATATTTTTAAATAATTAGGCATTGAGAGATTCAGTTTTTATCTTTTGTTTATCTTTTTTAAATTGCATATAGTTACTGGTGGATGAATTACAAGAAATCTCGATCAGTGATAAATTAGGTTAATAATAAATTATTTTCCATAAGTTAAAAACAGACACACTTAGGCTCACTAAAGCTGTCTAGTAAAAGGAGGATGAGGAAGCTGAAATAAATGAAGAGCTCTGTTTCCTCCGTGCCCCCTTTGGAGAGGAGATGGGTGGCAAACCAGGAGAAGTGAGAGGAAAAGGAGGGGAGCAGAAGACCTGCTCTATTATTCTAATCCTTGGTTGTGTCTGGGTGACCTTTGGAGGGATGATTGTTTCTCATTTAGGAGTGTGAGGTGTGATCTTCCCACCCGTTTGATCCCACTCACCTGACCTTTGTAAATTGGCTGTTAAGCATATCGCAACTCGACCCTCTTGCCTCACACATGGCCTGTCAATACACACAAGCAGAGCAACCACACCCTCACAAGTATTTAGGCACTCAGACATACACTCACACATATATACAGTACAGACACACGCACACACACAAACAGGAGCTTATGGTGTCTGTTTTGTTCATTTATGCAATTCTCAAAAAAATCATTGCTTTTTTAATTCAGACTGTATGATGCTTTGAAATAATGAAGGAAAATGTCACATGATTTTGTATGTGATATTTTTCTTGTAACACAAACCATATGCACACGCTCTGCTTAAATAATGAGTTATGTGCATGTGCGTCCCATCTAAAGGAAAAAAAAAGCGAGAAGAAAAAAAAAAACATAATAAAAATTGTCCATTGTGCCGATCACCTTTTCTTGGCTTGGTTAATGAGTGGCAGAGCTGAATGGCAGTGCGGTGATTTTTCCATCAGACTGATGAGAGGAGAATTAAAGCCCACAGCTTGGGGTCTGCAGCACCATTACAGAAGGAAGAAGGTCTGAATTCATTTGGCCTGGCCACGATTCTAATTAACAACTCAATCCCACACAGCCACAGAGAGAGAGAGAGAGAGAGAGAGAGAGAGAGAGAGAGAGAGAGAGAGAGAGAGAGAGAGAGAGAGAGAGAGAG
>JAQNCA010000014.1:16982802-17003085 GCA_029783725.1 Acanthurus tractus
TAGGTCCTACTTATCCCAAATAGTGAGGAGAAATAAAAAAAGCACACCAAATAAAAGCTCAGGTCTCAGGAGGTTAACTGAAAAAATTTTACATGATAAAAGGCAAAAAAACCCGTTTGAGGACTACAACATAAGGACCATGAGGTACAAAAAGAATCAGTGCGCTTTGCCAAATCAACGGCAGACATGACACCCAGGGGGAGTATGTTAGCAGATCTATGAGTCATCAGTGGGTCATTTAACACCATAATCAAACATGATTTCATTTAAGCCTCTAAAAGTGACTGAAACTGATCAAAAACCTCACTGAGAGAGAAGGCGTTTCTGCTTTTAGTCTAAAACCACCGGCTATAGCAAGAATTCTGTCTGATGAGTCCAGAGAGCATGATATTAGGGAGACAGTTCCTATGACGCGATAATTATATTCATATAATGACATGACAGTTTCTAGATTTTGTCTGGGGGTAAAAATATATGTAGATAAAGCAAGATCTTTAATACTGTATTGATGCTTGAACTCATTTTCTTAAACCAAGGTTTTCAATATAGACCAGACAGACATGATTTCTTGAAAGAAGTGAAACTGTGTAGGGGAAACAAGTGAGATTGCTTCACATTATCCATATGCTTTTGCTTGATTCCAGGAAAGCAAGCTTTTAAGACAAATATACTGAGATATGACAAGTTGTTAAATAAACATTTATTTCAGTACAATATTTTCATAAATTTTAGAGTGCAATCAGCAAATCCTAATACTGGGGAAAAAAAACTTACTTAGGAGATAAAAACCATAAATCTTGAATAAGTTTTAGGCCTCTAAGAGAGCGGAGGTCACAGATATCAACAAGTGCACACCCCTGCAGTTCACACCAACAAGCACATCATCCAAAACACACATTACAGGGCAGCTGCGGCGTGTGCTAACAGATTCCACCGAGACACCATTCTTGCAGAGAAAAGAGAGGCTACATAAGACCATCACAACCGACTGTCAGCCAAAAGAGGATATGAAACAGTGGAATGGAGATAAGATGAGGAAGTGGAGTCACACATTCAGCACATGCCCTAAAAATGTCCCACCCACACTCACCTCTGAAAGATCATGGGTCATGTTGTCATAAAGCACATGCCAAGCTGTCATTCCTGTGGTTTAAAAAGTCCAGCCCGCAGTGACAAACCCTTACGGTAATGTGTTGGGTCTTTTTCTGTTTGTCTTGCTTTATTTTTTTTGAAGGGAAATCCAGACCACCTTGCCGACAGTTCCTCATTCACCTTTTCCTGATGTAGTCACAAATAAAACCGTCCAGGTCATGGGAAAACCTGTCCATATGGCACACGCGCGAAGCAGTGTTTACACACACTGATGCTCTTTCACACTAGAGTACATCCATTGATTCTAGTCAGTGTGCCTGAGTGCATGTGTGTATGTGTGTGTGTGTATGTGTGTGTTTACCTACAGAAAATAATTAACACTATCTCCAACACTTACAAGCGGACACAAGTCTATTAAGGCCAAAAACATCCGTACAAACACAAACACATACTTTTTCACACAGCACACAAAATGTGCACTTTCATTACAAGGTGACTTAAAAACATCAATCAGGGAGGAGGAACCGTCTGATACCAGCCAGTAGTTTGGTACTTAGGACATTATTTAGAGCAGTTAGTGGAATCCTTTGCCTCTCCTGCAAGGTTTCAGTGCTTGAAACTCGACTCTGTTTTCCTTTGCTGGCATCTGCAGCAGGTTGCCACTGTGCTATTAGAGAGAATGCAACCAGCCTGTCAGGCGTCACCGCTGCTCTACATGCTGGCTGCTCACCTCTGACCTTGCTGACAGTGACCTCACAGCTCAGTATGTTAGCTGACCCCCTGACCCTTTACACTGGGTGCACTCCACAACCCCACTGTCTCCTCTACATGCATCTGTCCCATTCTCTACTTCTACACTGCACAAACACTTGTTTTGGCAGTGAGAGAGGGAGGGAGTGCAGTGCAGGCCTGACAGCTGCACACACACCTTGCATGAATTTGCATTTTGAGAAGTTTACAGCTACACCCAAGTTTTGTCAAATTGGTAAAGACCCTCTGATACTGTGTTATATAATGCAGCAAGCAGATATCTTCAGCTATGTTTTTTATTTTAGTTTCAGAGGCATTCTTAGAAACATTATATAAACACATCATAAGGTACATGATAAAATTTATATACAACTATTTAATTGAATTCAGTTTTTAACAAAATGCGGGAGCAATTCATTAATGAAACAGTTACAGCTACACTGCTGCACAGTGGATGTACTGTTTTGATCTGTTTACACAGCAGATATGTTTTAATTCATTCATGGATTCAAAGAAATGAGGAGTATGCAGAGAGTGAAAAGCGAGACAGACAGCGACAAACCAAACAGAGACAGTCGCAGACAGGTCTTGTGTCCTTCCAGCAGAACGGTAACGCAGGCTTAAACATGCGATGACGCAACTGTCGTTCAAGTAACTCATATTTTACGATACTGTTTTGTTGAAAAATACTCACCCATAGCACAGCTTGAGTGCACATCAATGACACATTCACTGACTGTATCTGTGTGTGTGTGTGATCACATACGTAAATGCAGGTCCTATTACCTCAGTCCCGCACCTGAACCTGCCCACATGCATGTTAAAGTCCATCTGTGTGTCTCAGTAATAGTAAACAAAAATAAATGGAGGTTCTCATGTCCTTTAGCATCACATTTCTGTCACTGCTTAATATTGAAACGCAGAAAGGGAAAAAATGCACACATTACCAAGAAATACAAATTTGTCAGCAGAGTTCATTGACCTCAGAGATCCTGTGCAACTTCCAAGTAAAACTTATTTTACTGGAAGGGACTGATGGCAGAGCAGAATGAAAGGGGCATCATGCCTTACTAACACATTTAACCTACCACAAAGATTACTAATTGGTGACTGTTTAAATACCACTCTATATATAGATTCCCTGTTATTTCCCAGTGCAGCAATTCCTTCCACACTCTTTGTCATAAATATGGTAACCATATACATTGTTTATCAGGATAGCTGAGCTCTAGCCTTATTTCTGGTAACTCAATTTATTAGCTGTCATCATAGTATTTTGTGACACAACATGTTCACCCCTGCATTAGCACTTATGGCAACGTCTAACAGGGAATTTCTTGGTAACAGACAGAAAATGAAAGAAGACAAGTCATGACTTTAAGTAGAAATTTGAAAAAAGTACATGTGAGTAACAAGCGACCTTTCTGCTCGACCTTTGAATGATATAACTACAGAGTCCGGACAGGTCAAAGACCGGAGTGTTATGTTAAATACTTGGTTGGCATGATGTGATGTGGCACACATACTCTAAAGAGACATGCAGGTCAGCCTGCAGACTTCACATGAACAAGCTGTGGAGGGGGGAGAGTTAGACCTTAAGTGGGAAGTGAGTCAAGAGGACAGTCTGGTCGCACTGCAGAGCGCTGTTCTCTCTCCCTCTGAAAGCTGTAAACCTTCAAACCTACATTAATCATGATAAACTATTCAGCTTGGCATATGAATATTCCACAGTAAAACAAGATTAAACACATAGCTCCCACTGCGGCTAACTCCCAGGTATTAATAAATATGGGGGGAAAAAAATCACAGACATTGCATTACTGGAAAGCATTAGGCAAAACAAATGTGCCCTCCATTCAAGAAGCATGCATGCTAATAATACACCAGCATGTAGTTCATTCCCACATTACAGAGGGAGGAAAGGGGACATAAATTGTTGCTGCTACCTCCAATTTTTTGCATAGGCACCATGCAGGACTTTCAAGCTAAGCACTTGCATAAGCAGCAGAGTACTGCAGTCTGTATAATTTACAGTCACAGCTTATACATAGCAGCATACCCCGGGGCTGAGGTGTTGTTACTGATACCGGCTTAAAAATGGCAAGAGGGACAGCTTGCAGCAAGGACTCACTAATGACAGTAAAAAGGGGAAAGTGGTGCATCATGGTCTAACCCTGGGAGTCCTAAAGTGATTATTCATTATTTTGTAAATAAACTGTGTTATTTCATTTTGAGTTATTTCTTACTTTTGCAAAAATCCATGTACTACCTGAAAAAATAAAAATAAAAATATTAAAACTTGGCATTTAAGAGTTATTTGTTTGTTTTGCTCTTTAAGTCTCAGTTTGTGCTTATGAATGCCTCAGTCTTTCTAAATTATTCTATTCAAATGCATGGCAACATCATCATGAGCTGGAGACACAATCTGAACAAATAGTGATTCGTGACTACAGCCTGTATGTAACTTCTGGCTGTAAGCGTGCACTTACATGACACCTTAACAATGTAGAAGTAGTCTATCAACGATTTTGCACTGATTTGGCAACATTTAACAAAAACTTCTTAACAGGTCAGTTTTTAATTTCTAAAGGGCAAATATAACTGATTACTTTTCATTTCTTACTCCATTCACCGGACTATATACGCACAGAAAATGAACGCTCTCGGGGTTTTCAAAGGTTGTGTTGTTGTAACAGAAGCTAAAAAACAGTGGCGGTTGTAAAATCACACTTACCCGATCTGAAGGTCAGACGGAACGAGGCAGTCAGGTTCAGGAAAAGTGCGTGCCCACTTCTCTCGTGCGCTCTGACAAAATCAAACCTGCCTGCCGCGAGCAGCTAAAAGACGTCACCTTTAAAACGAAAAGAGGAACTCTGCAGAATTTTAACTTTTTGTGTACTTTAACAGACCGCAACAACGTGCACGACCAGGCACTTCGGTGGCTAAATTGTTTTCGTTTTGTCCGTCGAGATGTTGTCACAACTCTGAGCGTCTGCGGTCACCTGTGCCACCGCCAATGGCACCGCGCTGACGGGGTTTGTGGGAAATGTAGTTCCCTCATATTTTCGACGGCCTCCGCGTTATTTTGGGGAAGGTGACGTGATGCCTGTTGACTGCATAGGAAGTTATAAGTGGTCCTCTAAGTTTAGGCAGAGCACTCTAAGACCAACACGACTATCATTTTTACCGTCTGCACTTGAGACATCTCCGTCTACTTCTTATGTTGTCGATATGATCTACATGTTTATGAGATGACAATTCAGTTTGATCCTACTAGTTTTCAGCGTTCGGAGACAGTGGCCGGGTTAACTATTCATGAAATCTTGTGCAACACATGATCCAACAAGTGCAACAAGTACAAGTTTGCAATCTTAGTTCACCTTAAATGCAGCAAATATTTTGCATCTCTGGCTTTGAAAACCAACTAATGTCTGACTGCTGCAATTCAGGTTGTTTGTTGTCCAGTGAGCTTTTTTTCCAATTTCTTTCAGTCTTAAAAGAACACGATATGTTGGCTGGTAAAAGTAAAGCACAAAATTTCATACAAATATCTTTTGAGAAGGGTCTTGCGTTGTTACTGGCTGAGCCAAGACACATGGAAAACAAACTTCGCTTATGTGGAGCGTGATTGTCCAACATAGGTAATACTCACGATGGCCACAAGAGGGAAGCAATGTCGAAAGTAATATGTTGGGGGGGAAAAAATCTCAGAATAGAAAACAAGAGGCATGTTTGAAAGGGCAGTTTCAGTTTTTACTTCAGTGCAGTAAGTTTATAAATGCAACTCTTGTCTGATAAAACTAGACCGCCAACTAAGACAATCAACTGTACTAATCAGAACATCCAGCTGTCTTCTGCTAATAATCTGTACAGGTACTGTCTTCAACAATGCCTTTATTTGAGAAGAATGCTATGTGGTAAATTTAATGTTCATTTTTTTCACATGTGCAAATCAATTCAGGTTAAAAGATTTTGACTGTTTCTAATGAATAGGTAAATCAGTGTCAATGGTTGCTACTATCCCCTATTATAGACAAGCATGTGATTGGTATGATTCTAGTTTACATCCATGATTCATTTGACAGACCACTTCAGACATTTTGAGCCATTCAAAGATGAGACTGATCTTCCACAGGAGGCAGTGACACAAAGACAATCGAAATGTTCTGAAGCTGAGAACAACCATAAAGGAGAAGAAACACTGCCCAAGTCAGCAGATGAGTGGATGAAGTCTGAGGTAAATCATCTCTTTGGCCCCTTCAGTACAGAGCAGTTTCATTAATATTCACATAATACTAAGCAACATGTCTTGAATTAAATACATTATGAAAAAAAATGTGGTCTCAAAAGAATAATAATAGATTCTCTTGATACAACACTGTCAAACTTCAATGCAAAATCAAGATGTTTCAAGAGTAAATTTTCAAGTGAGCTTCAAACAAATCATATGAGGATGGTACAGATTTTTCACCCTGCTGAGCCTTTTAAAAAATCTTATAAAAATGTGTCACACATGTATGTTGAACATACAACTGTGGGTCTATAGAACATAATGGCAGATCTGAAATTCTTTTTTTTTTTTTGCAACTGGTGGCTCCACCTGTAAAAATTCCCCTCTGCCATGTCTGTAGGACTGAGCTGATACATCAACATTTACCATCTACTATCACTGTCAACATATCAAAGCATTTCTATAGCGTGGGACATTATGCACTATTGTCTGAGATAACTACGCAAAACAGTCTGAAATTACACTTTGCAAGGAGCAATTTCTTAGATTCTTTAGCACATCATCTGACTTTCATTACTATGCTGTCTAAAGTAAGAAACAACTTCAACACTCAGATGGTATATTTCAGACATAAAGAGTAACTGATTACAAATCTGGTTATCCTGACTTTTAATTAGTTTCTGTATTGCCCAGTCCTACTTCTCAATGTTTTCAGAAAGACTAAAGACTGCTAATATGGAGGAGTGTTGAAAGATTGAAGGACTGCCAATTCCACTCTGAGGACATGGCAGATTTGTATCCAGCTAAAAAGCCCAGTGTCTCTAAGAGTAATGTTCATAATGGGAAATTCTGCAGTATATGATTTACATCCAGTGCCAATGCAGGAGAGATCTATGAAGTTTAGATTGTGGAGGTTGGGGTGATGAATGGCATGCGGCATGTTTGATTTTAATGCTAGAAGGTGGCATCTGCATTCCATCTATGGCCAGTCAATGTTTATTTTCTTTTACATCTAACAATGATGATCCAAAAAACGTTGTCAGAAACATAATCCAGGGTTCTGCAGAATCATCCAGTACCATAATTTTTGTTGAGTGGGATGGGATGATAGCAGGGAGCTGGAACCAAGGGGGCAACACTCCTATGTGTAAGGTGAGGAGGGGTACTGTGGGTGCCACCAATCCATGATCTTCACACTCTGAGCAGGATCCAACACCACCTGTGTCCCACCCTGATCCCCCCTCTTCTTCCCCCGCTGGAGCGGTGAGTCCTGGAACAGCAAGCGAACCCGGTGGTGGCGCATGTCTGTGCTAACGTTGATTGTGAACTATGAGAAAGATGGAAAAAAACAGTTTGGATTTACAAAGGAGTTAGAATACTCAGTGCACCTGTTCAATCACACAGCAGTTCATAATCAAAATATCTTTTTTTATTGTTGGTGCAAAATATATGTTATGCAGACAGTCAGTGAAAATAATCAAAGATTCTTTTTTTTAAGTATATTTTAAGTAAAAATGTTGATCGGAATAATCAAATTTTTTTTATGTGTTGCACTAAAACCACTGCACCTTTCTTTCTTTTTTTCATTGTGAGTTTGTATGTTACTGAGAAAAAGATCCTCAAACTACAACTAACTATAGCATCTTAGCATATGCAACTACAGCCCAAACCACACTTCCTAAAAGAGTTAATTCCCTCAACTTCCTGCTGTGCTCATGCACGTCCACCTCTTATCAATCTATGACCTTCACATTTTAAGCTCATCTAAAAAAATAAAAACTGACATGGCCTCTTTACTCTTACCATTCTAATGCTTCCTTTTATTTCTTAAGTCTTACAAGAAGTGATATATGAACAGCTTACAGATAAGAACTCCTTTGTCTGATCAAAATAAAGAACACAGCTTTGCTGAGTCTTTAATCCTGCCTGTGCCCACTGACACTGGGCAGGGTTTCACTTTGGTTCTCTCTGATCTCAGCACAACTTTGACACAGCAGATTGAACGAGACCCACTGAACATACAAATAGTTTTGTGGCAATCTGAGCTACCGTTCTCACTATAGAAGGATTGTTTTTAATACCAACAGCTCCACCTAATCTTTAGAATCACTAATCTGCAGTGCACCCAGGAACTGACATCAGAGCAGGAGATTGCATCATAAATTAAACCACACTAGTTGGTTGTGTAAGTGATAGCAGTTTCTCATTTGGTCACTGCTATTTTAAATCAGTGTTTTATCACTTAAGAGTTAAAGGTCAGTATTTATCTCCTTCAGTGCAACAAATTTCCCTTTTGATGATCTATTACCTCCAACACATCAGCTATGGTAATAATTAAATACGGGAACAGTCAAAAGAGCATTCTGTGCTCTAAAACACATGCAGTAAAAACCATTAGTTACTAACCAGGCTCAGCGTCATGCCCATGACCACAGGGATGAAGATGAAGTTGAGGGTGGTGACCTGAAGCACGTAGCAGTCAGAGTCTGGGTTCATGTGGACATCTTCGTATTGTCTGGGCATGCGCAAGGCCTTGGCACAGCCATTTTTACCATGTCCCTGCTGGGAAATACACTAAGATAAACATGACAGCAGCAAAACCAACAAGCTTTCAGACTATGTCATCATAGTAAAGTGGAGCGACTGGTCTTTATTGTTTTTACCTGCTTTATAAACTTGAAGTTAAACTCCCACAATGCCTCTGGCCGAGTCCCTGACACCTTTCTGACCCAGAACAGTAAACACTGAAAAAGAAAGCATTAAACACAAAAAATTAACATTAAAATTTAATTGCTTTGAAAATTAAGATAAAAAAAAGGAATCCGATAAATTAAACCATGGGTCATCTAGGGTCAAGCAAGATGGCCTGGATGTCACAAGCTAGTTTTCAACAACCCTGAGCTTTCCTGTATGGTCATTAGTGTTTTTTTTTGTTATCTTCACTGAGCCAATTACATAGGATACTTACAGATCAGAAACAAAATAATACAAATTTTAGCTTCTAATCTGTGGGTGACCTGATAGAACATTGGCTAATGTACCTTAGAGTTGAGCAAAGTTGTGGGCGTGGATTCTGGCAGGGCAGGAATTTTCGAGACACGCAAATCGAACGGCTCATACAAATGGAAAAGGGAGCGAATCACACGGGCCCGTAAACAGCACATTCTGTCAATAGAGTCAGGCTGGAGACGAAACGGTAGATCAGCATCAATCCTGTAGTGTCTGTGAAGGACAGGGAAAGGGTGGGAGTGTAACAATATGTTTATTATACAATGCAAACATACTCTCTCATCTTAACTGTTTTTTGCACCACAATCCAAACATGTATCTTTTCATACAAACAATGGATAGGTTTTCCATCTAACACTACATCATCAACTTTACATATAAAATTTGGTACTATTTTCTGCACTGATTAACAATGCTGGGTCAAGTGAAAGCATGAATGTCAAAGAGAGATAGGTATAATTCCAAGCTGCAGTGCCTCCTTGGCCCTGGTGCTCACACTGTCTCCAGCTCCTGAGTGAATCAGCAAATCGGATTGTGACAGTTTGAATTAATTAACAGATATTTCTTGTATTGCTCTTACAGTTTTATATTTGTCATCAAGAAGTAGGACACCTTTTCAGCTCCTATCTAATAAACTTTTAAACTTTTTTATGTTACATTATAATGAAGGTTTTCTCAACTCACCTTCGATACAGCCTGGTCCAAAAAGCTGCAGTGCAAGTGACTGTCCAGGCATTCCTACAGATCAGAGCAAATCTGCACACATCCTCAGGCCGAATGTAGGAGGCAAGCACCAACCAGATATCAACTGGATACTCCTTCCCATCAGTGCTCTCACTTTCTGTGAAAACAACACCCAAAAATCATTCACAGCCTGTTTAGGTTGTTGTACTTCCAAATACTGAGTCTTCTAAGCTCAGCTCATCCCTGTACATAGACTTTCAATAAATTATTTTTTTTTTACCCTTCCTCCTCTTGTTTTTCTTCTTCCTGGTCACTTTAGTTTCATTTTCCCCACCTTCTTCGGGGTCTAGGTCATCACTGCTGTCTAAAGAATCCGCTTTGACACTGACTGCAGACGAGAGGACTTCCTCTACAGCTCCTTGGGATGCTTCCAGGCCGCAGAGTAATTTTACTAAAACACAAAAAGTTCAGTTAAGCACTTTAATCACCCTTCCAGACAAGGTAAGACGCCTTAAAGCATCAGTATACCGTGGGACCGTGCATCATAACGAGTTGTTACCTTCTTTTTCAACTGCATTTGCAACAGCCTTTTTCACTCTCCCTGACTTCACAACGGCTGGGTCGGCATCAGCATAATCAGCAACTGTCACTAGTAGCAAAACACAACGTTATACAGATATATCTTTCGCGTTACAATCGTCTGCTTTTTCAGTTAACTATACTGGGAAATGTAAATCAAAGATGCATGTTTAAAAAATCATTACTTTAACTAAACTTTAGCGTAAAATTTGAGTTATCTGACTCAATACCTGCTTTCCACTGAGTGCTAGCAGTGGGCGGGCTAGCTTGACGGCTAACGCAAACGTAATCTATTACCTGATTCCGAGCAAACGTCCCCAGCCCTAAATTTCAGCCGTTTTCGGTTCCCTTTCTTGGGCATTTCGACACAAGTGAACTGTGGACGCTTAACGGGCCTGTGAGTCCTGCCATGTCTCTATGGCAAGCTGAGGTAGAGAGAAAGAAAGAAAAATGAGAGAGAAATTGAAAAATGTTCCGCCAGGATCTTCAGCCATCATGGAATGACGTAACGTTGCAGATCACGCGAGAGTATCGTTGTCGTTTTTTTCTTCGCGGTTTTACTGCCATCTGCCGGTGGTTGCGATGATTTCAAGGATTTCTCTATGTCAAAGGTTTCCGGTTATTTTTCCGACTCATTTTAATATTTGCATATGAGGGTCTCACATAATTACATGATATACATTTTTCTCAAAAAAACATTGCATAAACACATACATCTTTTTTTTCATTCCTCACATTTTCTCTCTTTTTTAAAATGTTGTGTTTAATGTGAGACTGAAATAAACTTTTATTACTTTTATATTTAATATAGTGTTTTCTGTGTGAAGGTTCAGAGTGTTACTGGTTAGACTTCAGACTTAACTATGACTATGTTAAGCTTTTCTTTGATTAGCAGTTTATTATTACTGTTTTGCATATAGATTGCTAACTGAAAGAGCTCTGCTGAAGTGACCAAGGGCGATGGGGCACAAAAGCTTTGTCATCTATCATATTCATATGGATGTTTTATTGATCATAAATGGAGCTGTCTGTAAGTGAGAGTTCCAGCAAAACATTTTTTTTTAGTCTGGATGTTGCATTAGCTGACAGCATCAGTTCAGTGACCAAAAAAGGGGTAAATAACTGCTGCCTGTCTGGTTTCATTGAAGCGCCATGCATTGGTTCCCACTTGTTTTAGCTGCCCCTCCACTTCTTAGTCAGCAGTAATGTCAGTAAGTGACTGAAATTACTTGGTCACTCTGCCTCTGACTGCGTTGCTAATGCTCCCCAGATACCACTGAGCCAGGCAGAATTAAACAGTCAGACAGAAAAGAAGACAGTGAAAGAAATGGTTTCACTGACAATGTTATCAGAGCCAATAATCAGAATGCTAAAAAAGATGCACAGCGCCATGTTCACTGACCTTTATGAGTGTTTTATAAAAGTGCTGCTGGCTTTCACAGCATCCCAGATTTGCTGTTGACAACATTGTTCTCAAGACCTTGAAAAGCACACAGCATAGAGGCCCATCTCCTGAGGCAAACTACCATGAATCTAAAGTGAAATTAGTTTTTTCGAGAAAGCTCTGCTCAGTTTAAAGAAGACCGAGAAAAAAACAGAGGTGATGCTTCCACCTCTGGCCATGAGAAATCACTCTCTATAAAATTAAGTCATCTGCACAGCAACTAGCTTTATCTTTTTCGAGTCCAAAGAGATGTCGGGAGAAATTAGATTCTTCTCATTGTGGCTGGAGTTGTCATCAGGCCTTCTGCTGTAATGCTGCCTGATATTATCTTCTTGTTATCCACCTCCCTCTATTGACAAAATATTGAGTTTTATCTGAAAAGCCAAATTTAAAAAAAAAAAAAAAAATAGTATCAATACAGTGTATGTTACCATTGGACCATCACGCTTAAAAAAATGCCATGTGGTACCTTCAGTTAAATAAAAGCAAATCTTTCAAATTTGTGTAGTTAGTTGTAACATTTTAGAGTCCCAATAGTGATAATTTAAAAAAAATGCAATTATTTGCATTAAAAATAAGATTTTTTTATCCTTTGTTGAAATTTACTATATATCTGTTAGTCTATGTAGGAAAAGATGAGTAAAAAATTTACCAGCTATAAGTTCAAAGTAACAATGTAAATATCGGTGTAAATTACTATAAAATATTCTGATATTTCCCAGTCTGAATAATATGTTCTTTGATTTTTGTGGACTACTCAAAGTACTTCTGAACTTCTGAATTTTTTCAGATTTGTAACAGAGCATTTATGCTTTGTGTTTTCTAAGTTTTCTTTAGTGAAAGATCGAGTAACGTTACACCCTTCAGTACCGACATTAGTACAGGAAACATCAAATGTTGATAATATTTAGCCACTAGGTGGCGATATTTAGCCTTGTGTATTCAATCTTATAGATAACATATTTAAGTGTAATGGACTGTTTACAAGCTCAAAATTGTTATAACTGTGCACTACATTAATGTATATGTATGTTTTTAATAAAATATTTAACTTATTGGCAGAAACTACGAAAGTAATAAATCAAGTGATATTTGATATTTCTAATGAGAAAATAATAATTTGATGTTAACAGACCACAAAATATGAACCGTTAATACAACAATTTTGCTTTGATTTAATTTGCCTAATTAAATGATAATATTTTTATGGACATTTTTTAAATTTTACCAGGGGTATATAAATGATTAAACTGTATGAAATTACTCTTTTATAAAATTCACAAAACCTTTTATCTTAATGACGTCCACTCTTTATTTTAACAGCAGTCAGACCCCTGCAGGGCTGTCAGACCAGTCTAATTTAAATATAAATTCGAGCACAGCATGCTCAGCCATAAGTGACTTGTTTAGTCATCACTTTCCCATGCATGCAATTAATGATTTTCTGTTTGAACTCAGCTGAGATGATTATTACACAATTTCAACTCTATTTTTGGAGCTAAACCTTTAAAAACCCTGAGCTGAGGGCAAAGAGAAAAGGCATTGGCACGATTAGGCTTTATAGTAAGATCTTCCTAAACTGCAAATAATTTGAGAAAATCACAGTGAAAGAACCAAAGTATTTACACCACGAAAAATATTTATTCTAAGACACTCTGAAAAAGTTCTGATACAAGTAGTGAAGTCTTACATTCAGTTCTTACTTAATTTACCACAACGTATCATACCCTATAAGATCATCTTTTGTTTGTAGTCACTCAACCACGAATATCTAGCAAGTTTTCAACTTTGTGATGTTACATTTTTTGGATAATCCAAGAGGTTTACAGCAGAGAGTAAAATAACTGCCCATTAGCTGTAAAGAAGTAAATGTACAAAGTTGCTTGAATAGAAAAGACTCAAGTAGTGCAGCTGCAAACTCAGGCTTGAACGGTACTTGAGTAAAAGTAATTTTTATTACATTTACCATTGGTGAGAAGTTAGATAGTCAGTTGTGTCGCACAATATTTGATGATCAGAGCAAGCGAAACTACGACGCAGCGTGCGATTGATAAAATTCAGGGACATCAAACGATTTGGTGAGTTAGACACACAGAATAAAACACTAAAAAAAACCCTGGTAAGGAGACGCCCGCTTTTTTAAGCCGATTTCCCTTACTATTTCTAATCTCAAGGTTCATGTCAGATCCTGCAGGGTGCGCTGCACAACGTGCCTCTGTGGTTTAGTTAAGTCGATGCCTCCAGAACGCGCATCACGTCTCAGGAGCTGTCAGATCATGAACGTGCTTAGTGCTGCTGATGTGAAAAGTTAATTACATTTTACCAGTCAAGGGTCAAGAGTGTGCTAGCTGTGGAAACATGATATTAGTGTTGAGTGTTGAGATTATGCTATGACATCAATGACCGTCCGGCTAATTCCAGTCCTCTGTTTTGTAGCTCACATGCGCGTGTGGTGCAAAATGGTTATAGACTGAACGCTGGGAGTTGGTCCCTTATTTCCAGAGCTGTAGTCTGTTAGTGACAACTGCAGATTCCCGTGTGTGTGTGTGTGTGTGTGTGTATGTGTGTGTGTATTGCTGAGCAACTGTGTGTGTGGGAGGAGGAGTGAGCGTCGGTTCGCTGGCGGTGTGGAGAGAGATGGAAGCGGAGAAGGCGGATGCAGATAAGACTCGCTCTCACTGTCCCCGAGACTGAGGACGCAGATAAAACGTTTCCTCTCGGATATTCTGCTGGTTTTTATTTTCCCTGCCAATGTACTATGATCTCCGTCGTGCTCGCGGGCACCACCCCTCCAAACGCACCCGTCTATCTCTGAGCTGTCAATCATATCACGCCGGGATTTCTACATGTGAGTGCATGGCGCGCCGGGCAGGGCGGATCTGCGCACGGGGTGAAAAAACGCCGGTTGATATGGATGAAAGGTCAACCATCATCTCAGCAATTCAATCACTCTGATTAGGTAAGGTGATGTAAAGCTTAAGGATGCACGTTTCATGCACGAGACGTTGAATGCGATGGCAAGGCGCGTATCAGCGATCGCTTATGCTGCTCGTTGCTGCGGGGCGTTAATAGGCCTTCTTTATCAGTTATTCTAAGTCTGTTGATCAAGCTTGTAACCCGCATTTCCCTCCCTCTGGATCCCAACAGCCACACTCTCCTATAGCGTTGCCCAGATCACAGAGCAGGAAAGATGATGTGCGAGGTGATGCCGACCATCAGCGAGGGAGACTCGGCCGGTCCTCCCAGAGGCACCGGCGGCGTCCCGAACGGCTCGGACCAGGAGGCCAACTTCGAGCAGCTGATGGTCAACATGCTGGACGAGAGGGACAAGCTGCTGGAGTCTCTGAGGGAGACTCAGGAGACCCTCATTCAGTCTCAGACCAAGCTGCAGGGGGCGCTGCACGAGAGGGACGTGCTACAGCGGCAGATCAACGCCGCGCTGCCTCAGGTGAGGAGCAGTCGGCATGTGGAAGGGGGTGGGGGGTCGGTCTGTGGTGTGATGTGGTGTGGTTTGGGGTGAGACGGATAAGGTCTCGGCTTAGGTGCAATACGGAGTTCAGTTGGACAACTGTCTATGCTGTAGAGCTTTGTAAGAAGATCAGTGGAAACCATGGGTGCTCAACCATTGATGACCAACAGGGCTGCTTGGACCCCTGCTGGGTCCCCGGACTCAAGGACCTGAAAGCTCCTTAGTCCGGACTTACTGTGGGTCATACTTTGGGCAAATGTAATTGGAAATTGGACTGGTAGTATGCACCAAATCGCATTATGAGAGCATTAAGGTGGACCCTACTTGTCTTGAAGGGGACCCTGTGTCCCACAATAGATTTTCAGACCTCTGTTGTTTCAGTTTTGTCCTTGGATGTTGTATATTTTAAAAATGATCATTTTTTCCTCACAAATATGCATTGTAACATTATAGCACAGATTTCAGGAGGTTAAACACCTTTTTTCACACACTGTCACACATTTTGTCACACAGCCAGTTTGCAGATTAGTGCTTTCATGTGATACTGACTGATGTGCTCACTGATTTAGAGCAAATTAACTGACTGTATTTATTTTACTTTTTTTTATTATTATTATTATTTCTGGATAACAGTGACAGTTAATTGAGCCACTGCAACAGATCTAGAAAAAAAATCTAGACTTGAAAAAGTTGAATGTGATTGTTTCACTGACAAGGAGAAGGCCAGGGTAGTAATCATTAAGGAAGTTTGGATTTCTGTGGTGCACATCTCTGCTGGGGAACCCCTCTAAACACTCTCTCACTACATGTCCCGGGGTATCACCACGAGAATAACTGTGAAGATGATGGGGATGTACGTGCACATACTACTTCAAAAGCCCATGAGTGGCAGCGTGCCAAGAAGGAGGATCTAAATGTCTAGTAGGTAGAAAGGTAATGTAGTAGGTTGAAGGGTAGACAGGAGGTAGATGGGGTTTTTTTCACTCACTAGAGGAATGTTGACTCAGACTGTCGAGGTCTGGGCGAGATGTTGAGAGTCCTGCTGGTCAGAGAGGAGGGCAGGGCCCACCTATCATTTTCTGGATTAAACAAGTCTCACCTCTGTATGCCATGGCCTGCCGGTCAGTGGTGATGTGAGAGAAAGAGCTGATGGTAAACTGGAAAATCTTGAGCATTTCTGGCATGCGTGTAAGTGTGTATGTTTAAGAGAAAGAGAGCTGAATAAGGGCTGCTGCAGCCACCGAGCATGACAACAATGAAGCCTCAGCACATAGAGCTGTGCTACCCTCTGACCCTCTGGTCTAAAAGCGTGGCATGATGTCACAGTATAGTGTGTGTGTGTGTGTGTTTGTGTGTGTGTGTGTGTGTGTGTGTCTGAGTCTGAGTCTGTGTGAGAGCGAGGGAGAGAACCATGCTGACGATGACAGCCTCACTGCAGCCTCTCTTGAAAGAAACATGGCCGCTTGCTAGTGTACATGGCCCTGGGCTGCTTGCTTCCACACATGCATGCATGTCTCAGAGTGTGTGCATGCATGTATGTGCGTGTGTGTGCATGTCATGGGGAGAGGGGGAGCGAGTGGGAAGAGGCTGTCATGCTTGTTTTCTAATCCTGCATGGTTCAGCGTAATGTTTTATTCTAGCAATAATACAAGTATTAGTTATACAGTCATAGACCTCGGGGACATTATGCAGACATTATGACTGGCGCGCACATGCACAAGTCTGCCCTCTCTCTTTTTCTCAGAGCACCACGCACACTGATGCACACGCACATTGCAAACACAGCAGTGGTCATTTCCACACCAACCACAGAAAGGAGAGATGATGCAAGGGACAGTACAGTAGTGAAACAATACTGAGAAGTGAGAACATCTTCAGTTGGAATTGATTTCTACTCAGTTTTTCTTTGCGCAACTGAGCGGTGAGGACAGTCTGGCCTTGATGCGTCAGTGGAAATCGCATCTTATAATTATGAGGGGGAAGTGTGGGAAAAAAAAAAAAACATACTGTAACTGATGTCTCAAGTTTGGCTGTGATGAATACATTGGAGTAATGTTGGCGAGGCTGCCGACCCCACCATCCTATACGTGTCAGTGGCAATAAGGCAGATTCTCGCCTGCACACAACATGACCATTGTGTTGGTGTGTTTATGCCCCCGACTGCAATACAATATCACAGCTCCCAGTTTGCTTTTCCTCTGCAGCCCTCCAGTCAACAGTGTCTACATGTGTGTTGTCGGCTTTGTGTACTTTTCTCTGCGTGTGTGTTCAGTTCTCTCTGCTCCTGAGGTGTAGACTGATGTATGAGTGTTGGCACAGCAGGACGGCCTTTTTTGCCCAAATCCAACCACTCTTCTCTTCCAGTTTGCCTAACAAACACTTGTCGTCTTCACCTACTAGGTGTGTGCATGTGCGTGTGTGTGTGCTTCTGTATTTTGTTATGTCTTCTGTAGGTTTCCTGACTCCATGAGACTGGTCTGACCCAGAACTGTCAGATCTATGTCTCTCCTCTACATACACACACACACACACACACACACAAAAACACTTACAAACAAACTGTGTGAGCGATTCAAAATTCAGTGCTCTTCATTGTCGTCATTGTTAAAAATACATAAAGTCACATCACCTTGGGATCACTGTTCGAATTTATGTTTGCCTCAGCAGCGTCATAAAAATGGGACAGCATTGCCATTTTACCACACACACACACACACACACACACACACACTCACCCATGCACACATGCTCCCTCGCGCACACACACACAAGCGACTAGGATGGATATGTTCATTAGCTACAGAGAATAGAGTTTCAGATTAACATGTCAGCCCATTACAACACAAAATGCCTTTAATACAGCCTTCAGAGATGGGCTTGCCCGTACACAAATTAGGTTTTGAACACACACGCACACACACACACACACAGACCTATGCATGCATGCTTGCACACATGCACACTGAAACAGATGCACACACACACAGACACACACAAAATGCCCATATCTCCTCCATTTGAGGAAAACTGTTCCAACACTGTCAGATAAAATGTGTTGTGAGGCGAGTGTGTGTGCATATGTGTGTGAAACACAGTGAAAGAGAGCAGACAGTGGGTGAACACTGCATGTCAAACAAAGCAGGTCACTGCTCCTCAACATGTTCCTGTATAATATATTTTCGTATTATCACCTCGTTCTGTTAGGTGCAGTAACGTAAACGGTACCATTATTAAAAGGTCACTCCAGTTATATGGTATTGTACCTATTGGAGGACTCACTAGAGACACAGTTTTAAAACCTCCATAGATAAAAGAAAAAGTACAACATTTTGGAACATAAACTCATGTGCCTCCTTTCTGAGAGTGAGATGATAAAATTCTGTACTTTTCTGTTAATGAGCAAAGTACAGAGTTGCGTTGCTAAGCTGCATCCTGGCACGAGCTTCATTCTTACCACACAGACATGAGACTGGCTTCAGTCTTATTTTAAAAATACTTAATAAGCCAATTTTCCAAAATGACAAACTATTACTTAAGGGGTATACCACCAATTCTACTCATTAAGACAATTTTACTATAAGAAGAGCTACTCAACCTGTGACAGCAGCTGTATGATGTCCATGGCTCAGAAGTAGTGATGGGAATTCAGGCTTTTTTTAATGAGTCACATCATTTGGCTCAGTTCAGCAGTAAGAGCTAGCTCCTTTAGCTCCCAATCAACTCTTAATTTATTACTAGTTCTGCCTTTTATAAGTCAGCCAGATTAAGCAACATTTTGACTTGTGAGTGGTATGTGTGCACAGCACTTAAATGAACACATATACCGTATACATTACCTTATAATTTCCAGATTACTATAAATTCACATTACACTTGAAATAAACCCTAAAATAATGCAAAAACTTCAAACTGTATTGCAGATGTGTATTGACATTTTATTTATTTTAAACTATGCTGATATACCAAAGCCTCATTATGCTTAGGTTGTCATGTTATTACCAAAGTGAGATGTTTCCAAATCCTACTTAACAGATATGTTTTGAGATCATTCCATTATTACGTCTTGTATTCATCTTTTATTAAAAAAAAAAAGAAGATTTCAGCTCTCAGACTGAAATCAAATCCTAGTGTTCAATTTAAGGAGCTGACAAATAGAGTCATTTTATTCGAGACAGGCACATCTCTACTCTGAGGGGAGTTTTTTTCCAAGTCTGAAAAAATAACTCAAGTGATGATATCAGGGTTATCTCAGCTCGGGCTCGAGTGGCTCAAATATTGGCACAAAAGCCTGAGTTACAACAGAGGAGGTGGTGTTTTAAAGAAGCGGACATTCACCAAGCAGGGAGTATTTGTCGCCATTTAGTTGCATAGTGGAAACTGAACAGCTCAGCATCTTTAGCACTTGATCTGTTCCAGAGACTTAATCAAGATATTGCGGCGTCTGCTGCTTTGATATAAAGCTTAAACGGTGTTAGTTTTTCATGATTTTCCCCTGTGACTTAATGAGCCGAGGACAAGAAGATTCGGAGCAGAGAAGCTCACCCGTGGCTTCCAGTCACAGACCTCCACTCAAAACACCAAATATTTGTTATTGAAACGTCTCTGTGAAGAAGAAAACACCATGTCAATAGCCTCTAAATCTCAGTTTTTCAAAGAGGAGTGTGCCTTCCTGATGGGATGTGAGTTTCATGGTGTGTTTGATGGTGTGTGTTGTGATGTTTGGACACCTGTTCCAGTCAGACACAACACTGGCTATTTTTGCCAGCATACAAATACACAGAGAGAAAGTCACACAAACACTGTACACAGCTCACTGCCCTTCCAAACAACAACGGCCTCTTGTTCCAAAAAATTCGTACCCCTGTGCACACTGACACACACGCACACACACACACACTCACACATATTTACAGCCTTTTGAATGTTGTGCTTACTCGACCTCACTCATGCCAACAATCCTTCTCGCCACTTCTCATAGCTTTAACCTTGTACACACACGTAAACACCTATTCACACACACACACA
>JAQNCA010000014.1:17003185-17014207 GCA_029783725.1 Acanthurus tractus
GCCAACAATCCTTCTCGCCACTTCTCATAGCTTTAACCTTGTACACACACGTAAACACCTATTCACACACACACACACACACACACATATCTGCTTATGAACATTCAGGGAGCATCTGTTGAAGACGCATGTGTAAAGTGTTGCTCTAAGTGTGTGAATGAGCCGCCCTCTTTGTCCCTCCACCCGTCTCAAGAATCACAGCATCATTTTAAAAATCTACATGTGTCTCTACTTCATTTCTCCATAGATTGTTTCTCCTGTCTTATCTCAGACCTGTTTATATCTGTTGTATCCCCCATCATTCTTTCACACCCTCTCTGTGTATCTAACTCATCAATAACCCAGCAGTTCTTTATCCGGCCCCTCAGACAGATATTGTCCCCCTCCTACTTCTGCAGCTGACCTTAGCCCAGCGCCTGCAAAGGGAAGGTGACACAAAATTGCTTATTTAAGCTCTGCAAACAGCTCCTGTGTCTATCAGTCAGGTACAGGTTATTCCTCATCTTGTCTAAATAGATTGGTTGAGTCAGTCATAACAATCTGATAGATAGGACAGTTTTAGTTCTCATATGCATGCTTGTGTACAGGAAACATTATAGCTTTACAGAGCAGCAACTGAAAGTCTTGTTTTGCTGACATATAGGGGTTTAACTTCTCACCCTGCTGCAAAGATGTGCAAGTGTGCCCCTGGGTGTGTCACTGCATCGCTATAATGCTCCCTACAATGATGAATACAGCTTATTTACTTCATGAACATATCAACTTAAAAGTTATGCACCGAGCATTTAAATGTGTATCAATGGCACTTTAACAAGAGAAAAACAGACTGATTGATGATCTTTATCAGCCCCTGCATTGCAATGAATTACAAAGGCTCAAAACCCTTTTTCATTTTAAATGGTAATAGCTGGGTCGTCCAATGGAGAGCCGGGTATTTCACACTACTTGAATCAAGGCCAGCAGAAGTGAGCCTGGCAGGCTTGGTACTCAGCCATCTTAGTTACTGTACTAGAGGTGTATTTTGCTTACAGGTACAGTGTGAGAGGGAGTGCGTGTCAAAGCTAATAGACCTTACACTGCAGAGGAAGGAGGAAGAGCTCCGAAGGAAGAGATCCCCCCTGAACTCAGGTTGCCTGAGCTTATCGCCACACACACACACACATACACACATTCAGGGAGGCACAAACACTCTTACTCACATCTGCACCCATCCCCAAACAAATCCACACACACACACATGCACACATTGCCTGTGTTTTATTAAATGTCAGCACGCACTGTCTACATCTCGTCTTGAGTGTGTGTGTGTTTGTATGTGTGCGAGCGAGCATGCCCACAGCTAGTGTTGCTTATGCATGGATGGCTGAGGCAGCATTGTGCGCCATGATAGGGGAATATTGAGGAGGGTGGGCGAAGTTAGTTGAAAAAAAAGGTCCATATCTCATTGGTCGGCTGCTGAAGTCCAAAATCTTGTGCTATGTGTTATGTAAGAACCAAATACTGGAATTTGGGTTGATGTGAGGGAAAAGTGGAGCATGAAGTGAGCGGCTGAATGTCATCAAAAAAACCCTGTAAGAAAAGAGAGGGAGAGAGGCAGAGAGAGAGAGAGAGAGAGGGAAAGAGAGAGGGCAACAACATTAAATCCATGTTCTTACTCATACATTAACTACATTAAACCAACTCCAATACCATCATTGAACTTTTTTTTTCTGTGCGTTTTGGAACATTTAAGCAGTAGAGAGATGAGAGAAAAAGATGAGAGGAAAGAGAAATGCAGGGAGATGCAACAAAGGTTCTCTGTCCAGATTAACACGTGTGATGTTGTGGACAGAATCTTAACCCCCATAGCCAAGAAGGCGCCAAACTAAACTTATTCAATGCAGGGTTTATACTTAAAAATAGTCATTTTACAGGAAAATTAAGTGTGACACAACTTATTTGATACTTTAGGTAAAACTGTAAAGCATGTAAAATTTTGGGTAGTGCTCCTCTTTTGAAATAAGACCAAATCTGGCATTGCGGCGTTCTCCAATTCATTTCACAATTCATGTAAGGCTGCAGTGCTGCTGACTGCAAATGATTCAGAAAAGGTGGCAAGTGGCCCTGCGGTGGGAGCTTAGAGCAGAGTCATCTTCTGGAGGAATGAAACCTGACGTCACACTACTGTGGACAGTCAGCTGATCAGCCAATCAGAATGGACAGAACTACACAACTCGGCCATGAGGAAGAACAAATATCAGAAAAAAAGTTGCCTGCCTTCACGGGCAAACTTTGGGATTTTTGTTTAAAACTAATCCATTTTTGCTTGTGTTTCTTACCTCTTTGATTGTTCTGCACATTTCAGTTACCTAGCTGGTATATACATGTTTACTACTCAGTGAGATAAGCACTGAACAGCAAAAATTAGACCCTACCCATGTTCATGGTTTGCAAGAGATAAACTCAAATAACCTCAGAAGAAGTGAGAAGGGAGTCTAATTAACAACATATCTACCTCCCAGCAGCTGACTGACATCACACCTCTCTCCCTGTCTGTTTCTCTGCCTCCTCTCCTTCCTGACAGCTTTACATCATCTGTCAGTATCTCTCCTCCTCTCCACAGCAGGTCACTCCAAAAATCCTCCCTCTTCTTCCCAAGTATGACGTCCAGTCTTGATTCAAGCCCACCTAGGAGCTCCAATCAGGTTAGACTGACCCTGGCAAGAACTGGTGCACAGCTTTCGGGCCCCTAAGCACTAATAGATTATTAGTGTGCAAAGCTAGCTCCCCCACGCTGCCATGCCACACCACGGCTTCGGCGCTCCATCTCTCGGTAGCATCCATCCCTCTGCCAGCACCATCTGGCTCTCAGCACCAGGCACATTTAGCTCAGCCGGGCGCCAATTTGTCCCCCTGGCTGCCTGGGAGAGAGAAGGAGAGTGAGGAGAAGGAAGAGGAGGAGCGGGAAAAAGGGATGGGTATAGAGAGTAAGATTTAGCAAAGAGAGTATGTCAAGGAAAAAAGCAGAATCAAGCATACCTGACGGTCCCCAGCAGCGAGGGACATGCTCTGGTAATAAGGAGAACCAACAGTCAATGTGTAGGTGTGTGTGTGAGCTCCTGCTACTGAGTAATAAGCGTAGAGTGATTGGAGTTGCAGGACCACCAGAGGGGAAGGCAAGAGTAATGACGGAGGGAGGCAGGGAAGGACAGAATGAGAAGAAGGAGGAGGAGGAGGAACAGGGGCATATGAGATGTAGTTTTCCAGCCAGCAGGTAAGCCCACAGCGGCTCTGCCATGTCTAACAACTACACTATTGGAGCTCTGTCAGCTTGCTTTCCCTCCTGCAACTCTCTCAGAATAGAAGAAAAGGCGGGACATCGGTAGGCAAGAGGAGGGGGTGTGGATGTTAGACCGGGGTTGGGGTATTGAGAAGGACAGGGAGGGGTGTGTCCGTGTGTGTGCGTGTGTTTGAAAAGAATGGGAGGAGTCTTAGTGGCCAAGGTCATGAACTTCAAGGGCATACACACACTCTGAACTTGTAATCACCCGCATGTGCAAAGATACAAAAGAAATAAAGGAGACGATGCACACAGCCCCTCTCCCAAAAACACACACACACACACACACGCGCACACACACACACGGGTAATGGGGCGACATCCTCTAGACCCTGTTTTTTCCCAGCAAAAGACTTAAGCAGCAGCAGCAGAGGCATCGGCATCAGAAGCTAAGTCCCCGGCTGGACCCTTAAAGGGATTTAAAGAACTTCAAAATGCTTCATCTGCTCCATGAAATACAGCTTGTCAGTGTCTCACAACATAGCACACACCCCCCGCTGGTGACTGTCAATAACACCCACCCGCGCGCACAGAGATTCGAGCGAGTGTGGTGGTGCAAGTGAAATGCAGGATTTGGGAAAAGGACACAGTGGTTGGACAAATATTGCTGTATATAGCTAAAGGCTGCGGTAAAGCTGATATTTCTCTATGTGTGTATGCATATTTTGTAAACAGGTGACAGAACACATTCTACACATGTGCTTTCTTTCTATGTGTTTAGTTATTTCTTTTCAGCTATTTTCGGGATATGAATTAGAAATAGCTATCTTTGCGTGACATTTACCCATATTGAAAAATGTTAATATTATTCATATTTCTCCACACAGTAGCTCTTATGAAATAGCATAATTAGGGACAAAAACTGGAAGTGATACAGACTAGTCGGTATTCGGGAGTAGTGTGGTGAGCAAAGTTTTTCTAGTATCACCTTATGTGTTAGAATGGACAGGAATGATTCAAACTGGGTTACAGTGATCTGCAACTGAAAATGACTGTCAGCCAAAGGTGTAAAAATGGAGCGTCTAATGACTACTTCCTGCCCCCCCCACTTACTTTGACCACACCCCTCCTCTAACTCGACTATCAGTTTGTCCTTCACCAAACACTTGTGAGGTTACATGACAGCATCCTGCATGGTCGTGATGCTATTACCTTGACAACATCTGCCCACAGACGTATAAACACCTGGCAAAGACCTTAAGACCCTTTCTGTGGTGGTAACTGTGACAATAGGTGTTTCTCAGACTCAGACTTACAAGGTGAAAACAGTACCAGCTGTGCTGTCACAGCTAGCAATGAATCTCAGAAGACTACAGAGTATCTATCCATCCATCCATTATTTGTAACCGCTTATCCCTTGCGGGGTCACAGTGGGCTCAAGCCAATCCCAGCTGACATTGGGCTAGTGGCAGGGTTCATGCTGGATAGGTCGCCAGTTCATCACAGGGCTGACACATAAAGACAAACATCTAGTCATGCTCACATTCTCACCTATGGGTGATTTCGAATCACCGACCTTTGGATAGTAGGTGCACCTGAAGGGAACCCACACAAACACGCACACACACACACAAGGATAACATGCAGTGTCCACAAAGAGCAGGTTCAAACCCAGAACCTTCTTGTTTTCAGGCGACAGTGCTAACTACTTTACCACCATGGCACCCAATACTCAGTGCAGTAAAACAATAATATCTAGGTTAGAAATGTTTTTCATGAAAGATAACAGTTTTCTTTATAAATTGGTTAATTATTCAGAATTGTAAATTATTGAACCCTTTTTTATGTAATCATTTTACTCACCCGCTCAACTCCATATTGGTATGTACATAAATTTCAACCCTACTGATCATTAACAGATTTTTATTTGTCAGTTTTCAAGTGATTAAATTTGATGTTGCTAATGTGTTTAGCAAACAGTTGCTAAATCACAAACTTAGCACACTCTGGCCAACATTTACATTTATTTGGATTAGCACTTCTGTTAGTCAAATAAGTGTATGCACAGTATTCAACTTTCTTTTCGCTCTGTTTTGCAGTCCACTAACCCTTGAGGAAAATATCTGTCTCTTTAGCTGCTAGATTTTTCCACTCCGCTTGCCAGTTGGTAGCTAACTTTGTCTGCTCTTTGGTGAGGAGCAGGTATTTTAGTGCACAGAGAGTTCATTAGAACATCTTACTGAAAACATCTGTCTGTCGTAAACAAGATTGAGGAGATTGGTGAGACTGAACCAGCGCAGTGAATTTGTGGGCTGTAAAAACAGCTAACTAAAGAATGCTAAAATGCCCTGTAGAGTTTCAAATCACTGCTGAGTCTCATGATAAATATGCGTGGGACAAATAAGCCATTTGAGCCTTTGCAAATATAAAATTTTTTTTGACTGCAGCTTTAACATTTTTATCCAAACCACCTATTTTGAAGTGGCATCAGGGGTCAGTATACCTGAAGTGCTGAGACCAGAATGTATCGTTGCAGTGCCGAGAAGTTTGGGTGATAAATTCATGTTCAGTTTTGTTTTCTCTCCCAAATAAGTGGTCTAGAAGTGCACTAGATGATCATTTTTGTCGTTTTTGTCTTTTGCTCGGTCACCAGAAAGGAAGTGAATATGTCGATAAATGTTCATACAATTGGTTGATGGATTATTTAAAAAGGCAAGCCAGGATGAATGACACAGCTTATGATCATCTGCTATTAAGTCCTGAAGTAGTTACTTCAGATGAACAGATGATACAGGTGTTGACTTCTTGCATAAGAAAATGGTTCAAGTGATGAATTCTGCCCGCCGAGTCAGCACTTCTTGGTATTGTGTCCGACAGGGCTGACACATCACACACATGCACATGTGCATCAACAAGCACACCTCAGACTTGGATGTCTCATGCAGAGAGAGATGTATGTGCTGATGTGAATGAGGAGCTATGCAGCCTATCACGGCCCATCAGACATTAAATACACTGTGAGCTTTGATAAATACGCGATGACATACACTGCTGAACAGACACTATCTGAGGCTGATTTAAACAGCCTGAGTTCACTGAGCAAAAGCTGGAGAAACTAATAAGATATTTTTGGTGCACGTACGTCCACAGAAAACTCTCAGATCGTCTTGTCTCTCTGAAATCAGGACCCGTTTATTCAGCACCACCTACAAACATGCCTCAGTTCTCAGCTGCAGTCTGTTATTCATTTACTTCCAGCTCCATTCACAGACACGTGGGTTGGTGCAGACACTCGAACGTGTGTGTACAGTTTTGGGCACACGCACACACGAGCCCCGTCCCTGTTGCTTTAAATTTGTGGCAAAGTTGTTCTACCACTTCTTATTATCGTCTTCTTTTTAATTAGTTTTTGTGTCTCCTTGTTAAAGCACAAGAACCTGTTGTTGAGAATCACTCTGTGAATACACTTGAGTTGACTCGGGGAAGATCCAATATCCATATTAAGATTACCGACACTCTGATCTGTTCTCTCTCTTCAAAGTCTCACTCCTCCTCCTTCTTCCTCTTCCTCAGACTCACTGACTATCTCTCGCGCTCCCTCGCTCTCTGTCTTATCAGTGCTGATGGCTTTAAGCGTGTGTGCTGAGAGGTCTATTAGTTAGCTATCGTTCTGTCAGATAATGCTTCATATCTCTCTGCCAGTTCACTGTACTTACAGCTCTGCTGTGGCTGCATGACTTGAGAGTACAGGAATACGAGATTGGAGCACAAACTTTAACATTATTTGAAAACATATATTTTTGGATTCAGCTTGTTATTATTTTTTTTTTTAGTCTCTTAGCTCCATAGAACAAAGCTGTATGAATCTTACAATGTCGCATCATTAAGATGCTGGAATGTCATGTGGAGGTGTATGCGTGTTTAGAAAATGTCCTTGAGCAATTGTGTGTGTGCATTTTATTGACCTAAATCAGTTCATTAAACTTGAAGGTCTGGTAAGTCTTCACATCTCCATGGTTGCCTCAGAACATTTTTTTATGTCTACATGGGGGTGTCCTTATACATGCATGTGTGTGTGTGTCTACATGTCTCAGTTCTGTACTGTTCATTTGTACCAAGGAAGCATTTGTGGTGTAATTGCATTTTTAAAGCCCCTGTAGTACACCTAATTACAACGCTTATAGCATGCACTGCTCCCACATATTGTAATTGTATGAATAACTGATACACATGCACTCACTGTCGTCTCTGTGGTCAGCCCTGTCTGTCGATGATGAAGGTCAGTAAGCATTGTGGTGCCCCATTAGAATAATGGGGGTTGTGACGTGGCCTGCCCCAGTGCAAGAAGAGCATCATTCACACTTAGCTGCTTTCCTCTCTCTCTCTCTGTCTCTCTCTCTGTCTCTCTCTCTGTCTCTCTGTCTCTCTGTCTTTCTCTCTGTCTCTCTGATGCCGTATGCCCCGCACCATCTCTTCTTGCCCTCAATTCCACACTCCAATAGCCCTTTCATTTACTCATGCTAACTCTGGCACACTCCATTTCTGTAACACACACACACAAGCACAGCCACAATTAGACTTAAATACACAAACACAGACTGCTTGTCAGTGACATTGGAGACATTGGTGAATTCGGATTAAAACTCAAGCGATGCACTCAATGTAAATACTCTAACAGTGGAGAATGTTAACAAAGAATATGGGTGCACAGAGAAATGCTTGTGACTATTTAATTGGAAATGGCCTGCAGTACATGCAACTGGTAATGGCCTAGATCTGGATAACTATAATTAATTAGACACCTGTAGTCGACTGCATTCTGTTCAAGTTAAGGTGGACTGTAGCTTCATCTGTTTGCGGTTACATAACATACAGTACATTAACCCTGCTAGGACGTCTTTAATAAAAGTTTTTCTCAGACTTTAGATACCTTTAAATATCCTGTGCACTATGTTACTCAAAGAGGCTAAGCTTTTATCACAGTATGACAAACAGTGCTGGGGAGCATGGCCACCCTTAGATATGGAATAAAAGTCTAATCTGTTAACAAATATGCTTCATAACATCACTAAAGGAAATAGATGTATTGCAGTCATGTTGTACTTTTACTGAAACAATTTTTACGGTTCATGAAGAAAATGTAGCGTAATTTAGTTTATGAATGTCTGTTGTATATTTTTGCACAACCTTTGAATTAATTTGGCCCTTTCCTGCTACTTTCTATTGGGAATAATTTTCCCAGAATATGAACAATGCATTAACTTTACCATACATTTTATAATGTAATCCGTGCATCACATTTTGATTTGCTTTCAAGATGTATAACTCAAGCTTTTATAAGAAGGCTCTGAACATGAAAGTGGTAAAATTTTCTTGCAAGTGAAAATGTCCCTGAGCTTTTTGAGAGCTCTCAGATCCTAATGGAGCTCTCAGTTAGTGCTTTATTAAATGCAGGTGCACAGGAAAGGGCAGCCACTTAAGCATATGTATCTAAAATACTGCACTTTCATGAGACAAACAGTGTGTTGTCGGTTCCAGGTGTCTGTTGTCTAATAATAGTGATTCAGAGAACTTTGAATAGAGTTGTGAGGTGGGAGGAGTTTTAAAGTTTTCTTTTAATAATATGTTGATTGGCATACAGGATTTTAGTGTATATTTCAGCTACAATCATCCATCACTTTTGGCTATAAGTAAAAAATGTTTTTCATTTTAAACCTGAGATGAACAAAACAGAGTAAAAGAAGAACTCTGACTTTTGCTTGTCCAAATACATAAAAATAAGTACATAATATGTCATTTCTACACTTATCCCCCAGTCTGTTGTACCTTTTGTTTTCTCAATGTTACTAATTTTACAATTAGTACACTGATCTACCATTTTCTTTTATTTTATGCAACAGTTATGCTAGAGTTGCATATCATTATGAATTAGGTGAGCATAACCTTGGCAAAATAATTAATTCATGCATTTGCCATACCCCAGCTTTGAGACAGCTGTGAACTAACACCTTTTAAAATTTCATAGGGGAGACATTAAAATTAGATTAAAATTTTAATTGCAACTACCGTGTACAATGGAGTGGGAATGAGTGGAGAAGTAAGTATGCTCAAGTTTAGCTGCTAAAAGCCCCCATGAATGGCCGTTTTAATTTTGACACCGTTAAGCTTGTGTTGTCGTAAATGAGTGAGGGAAGGAGTGAAGACAACAGTGAATGAGAGATGGACTGACACAGAGAGGAATCGCCTGTAGTTGAGTTACATAAAGGTCATATGAAGCTCCTCAGCTTGCATCAGACAGTGTCATCTCCCCTCCCATCCCCCCGCCTTTTCACTTCCGCTGCCATCCTCCAATATTTCTCTCCATCCTGTGCCTCTCCAGTTTCAGTTGCATCCGTTTGTCAGGGTGATCTGTTCATTTTTGCCGTCTCCTATGTGATCCTGCATTACCTCTTTTCCAGTCCTCACGTCTCACCTTGTCGACCCTCTCTCATCTTCTCTTCTCTTCTCTTCTCTTCTCTTCTCTTCTCTTCTCTTCTCTTCTCTTCTCTTCTCTTCTCTTCTCCATCTTGCATGATGGTATGGAGGCTTACCCTGGAGGTAGTGTACACACACACACACACACACACACATGCATGCACCCACGAGTCTGTGCTTTAATTGGTCCAGAATGGCTGTGGACTTTCTGCCAGCACGGTGGGTGCATTGTAGCATGTGCCACACACACACACACCCACACACACACACATAGTACTATCAGTCTTATTGTAAGGACTTATATTAGGTATTTATTTCCTATTCTCTCCCTTGTAAACACATATTGTGGTCTGCAATCTGTCGTTGCTCTGTTACATTACTGTTTCCATGGTTGCCATATTACAGTAATAGACTTTCTTGTTCATGTCTCTGCTCATGCAAGTGATAATAAGAGCACACAGAAAGCAGCATATACAATAACACTGATTATATATTAAATATTTTGACCTTTTGTATTATTTTAGAGATTGTTGCACTATTGATATCACACTCAAACGTGTATTTAATGGAGACAGTTTATTATTCCTGCTGTTTTAATGAGCCATCCATCTTCTCAGCCAGTCACACATAAACAGTTAATGCCCCACAACTGCACTTGCTCTTGATTGGCAAACCTCCATAAACAGCTGCAACAACATTAAATCCTTCCAGTCTGACTGATTTAGAGCATTTGAACTTACACACCCTGGGGAGCTCAGCAGCTCTGCAAGCAAGAGGTTATTCTTTATTTTTCATTCATGGAAATAAGCTCATAACTACGCTAGTAAAAGCGGATATCATGGCTTCAAATGCCAAACAATGTATATTAAATTTCTATATTAAAAATCTAAATTTATCATCTTGTTATTTTTATTCCTATCATGTGCAAACCATTTCTCCTTTCCTTTCCTTTCCATGACAAATGACATTTTATACCTGCTGTGCAATCCTGCAATCACACATGTCCGCGCACACAAACATAAAGACAGCACACAACGTCCCGGTGGGAACAGATCCAGTTGGAGCTTGTTTAATGCTGACCCAACGGAATATACGTGCATCCCTCCAGTGTTTCCCTCTCACCCTGAGGGCTCATGGCCAAGAGTCCCACAATCACCCACGTCCGCCCACGCACACGACATATAATGGATTTTCATCGCGATCCTGCAGTCCCCTCTGTGCTTTTACCTGTTCCACATTGGCTATTTAGACTAAATGTATGCTTTAAGTGTGAGAGAGTGTGTGTGTGT
>JAQNCA010000014.1:17023934-17034740 GCA_029783725.1 Acanthurus tractus
AACTACATTAGAAAACTTGGTCAGTGTTGTGCTAGCATAACATCAGCATGTTAGCTTTGTGGCTGTCTGTAAGAAAGCTAGCATGGATATTTTGGGGCAAGGGTTACAGACTTTTTCTTAATTTCTGCAAATTATTCAGGATGAAAATAAATAAAATAATTAGCGGTCCATAAAACATAATGGCGCTGGTTTTCTAATTATAATATGCAATATATCTTTCGGTTCAGTTCTTTATCAGTGATACTAAATGTTGTTTTAATGCTAAGGTTAGCCCATAACATTGCTAATACAGAGGAAAAAGAAATTGTGACCACTTTCATTGTAATGTTATGCTTTTTAAATTTAATGAGTATGCATGTCTCCATAAACAAACATAAGCCTTTTATCTAATACGTGTGCATTTGTGCACACTGTAGTTGTGTATTGTATGTTAAAGAGGAGGTGGTGGAACAGGAGGGGCTGCCCTCTACTCCATGTTACGTTATGAGGTAAAATGGCTGCTTTTCATTGAAGCAAGGTTCAGCCGAGATTAGCAATGCTCAAGAAAAATAGGGAAGAGAGGAAGAGCGGCACAGGAAACAAAAGGATGATAGAGCCAACATGGAGGTGTCTGGAGTGGATAAAGTGTGAAAGAAGTAATCAGGTGTAGTTAGGAGAGAGACAGAGGTAACAAGAGGGAGAAAAAACTGTGAGAGGTTGTCAAATAAAAAATAGTCAGAGGTCTATGAATTCTGCTGCAGAAAATGCTGATTTATCAGGTCAAATGTGTCAAATGTTTGGTATTTTTTTTTCAGGGCTGCTGATGTGCATGAGTGCTTTGTGGTTTGTTTGCGTGTGTGTGTGTGTGTTTGGTGCTTGTTTCAGTGCTCCTTTATTGTTTCAGTCTCTAACAGCAAATATCAGGTTCTACCAAGTCTAGCTCCCACTGGTGTTAAGGGTGAGAACTTATTACCATACATGAATTTTTCACAGCTCCTTTTGTGACTCTTGTTTTTCTGCTTCTCCTCTTAATCAGGGAGCTTAATGTCTGCATGTATAAGCAGTCAAACAAATCTCAGCGCTGCCTCCCTTTAAAAACCACAAGCCACTCTTAAGCCTATAAACTGACCTCCTTAGGTGCATATTTTGCCTATTTTTGTGCAAAAGTGCATAGCGGGTTGTTTCTCAGGTTGTTACTTTTTTGTGTGAGTAACTTGTGCTGCCATTAGGGGTCTCTGTCTCTCCACTAACCCAGATGGCAGCAGGGACTGGTGTGTTTGGCTACTCGGTGGTTGTATCGCCAGCAGTGAGTTGCTGTCAGTTAATAGTGGAAGTCACCACAACCACTGAGGAATATTTGAATGTGTGGGGACTCGTCCGTCTTGTTTCATCTCTCTCTCCCCTGTGAACCTTGTTTCCTTGACAACCAGGTGCGAGCAAGCAGACCTGCAGACAGGAACCGTTTTCTTTTTTTATTTTCTATATTTATTCTCAATGGTTATGATGTTGAATAAGTGTTTCAGTTTATTTTTCACTGTCAGATCACAGAGCAAAGGATCAGTGAGTGGGAGAGCCCAGTGCATGATGGAGCACAGGAGAATAAGAAGGATGAGAAAAGATGAATGAATAAGAGGGCAGAAATGCAGAATACAATTAATGAACAGTCAGATCAATTGTAACTAATTAGATTCTGTTCATGACTTAATCATAAGATACAAGCTACTGTAAACACAGAGAACAAATTTAAAGCATGATGCAGATACAGACATGCATCTACAGAAAGATTTAGAAAAAGTCTTTTTTTTAATGGAAGATCTACTGTTGTGTAAAGGCAAAAACTGAACAATACACTGTCTATATGGTCAGATTTTTACTGAATTCACAGTGTAGTGAATGAATAATATGCTCCTCTATTTAAGTGTGGGTTATTGGCGTATATTAAGTTTTTCTTATAACAAAAATCAATGTTAAAATTGCAATTTTTGAAAGCATTTGGACAGAAAAGATGTGATTAGAAAATGTGTTTTGTAAAATATTCCTTACACCCAATGGTGGGCTTTATGATGATGTCGCCACATTTTGGTAGCTTCAATTTTTTTTTTTCCAAAAATCACATATCAGAAGCACAAAAATTAGGACGATGCATGGTGTTGGTACATGGTGTCGGTACATAATGACAGGCAGTATCAATGTCAGTCAAATTAGAAAAAAATAGACTAACGCTGAAACATGAAACCAAATTCAAGTCCTCTCCAGCGATAAAGTGTTGCATTTTGAGGCTTGGTGACTTGTAAGAGGCTGATTTTTGAAAATGGAATGAATAAAATCAAAGTAACATCGGTCATGATGTTCTGAATTTTAGTCCCTGTTATGGGTTGGGCTATCTAAAGCCTGTGTCCCATGATGTAGGACAAAAGAGTCTTTTGTCAGTGCCAGTTAAACATGTCTTTCAAAAGCCGCACACAAAAAAGAAATGCAGGTTGCTATTTAAAAATTACAGTTTGTTTGGTCCCAGATTTCCCAAGTGACATGATCAGGGTTAATTTACCAGACCTTGTCACCCACAGAGGCATTGTCACTTGTTTTTGGAACTGGTAGTAAAACATGACCCATATAATGACTTGAATGACTTTTCATTTAAAATCATTAGAGTACCCTTTAATAACCTTTAAGAACCCTTTAAATATGCTGCTTACTATGTGTAGTAAAAACGCTCTGGTATCACTGGCATCCTAAATATGTTACAATACTGCGATCATGAAAATGTGACCCACTAATGCAGAATCAAATTAGACTTTGTACCAGATTTCTTACACCTCAGTAAACATGTGTGATTCATGGTGATGCTCAAGTGTGTCATGGCATCAAAAAGAGGTTAAGATTCACAAGCCCAAAGACATTCATTCTAGAGCAGACACTATTAGCAGCATGAAGAAAAAATAGACTTAAAATGCTGTACTATAAGTAATAGGTGTCTCAGACTGCAGTCAAGTGCATGCACTGTGAAATCCCACTGAGAAAGGAGGTACGAAACAGGCTGCCATTTATAAATAGAGAGAATCAGCACGCACAATGTCATGCTGGAGGAAAATGGGTCTCTTGAATTTGTGTTGAGTAAGCAGTGACTGGAGGTTTTATTAGAGGAAATAGAGCGTTTAATTTCATGCTAATTCTTGGCATTAGCTCCAAATTTGACTTAAAAACTCCATCTGAGTCCCTGAACTTTTATGTACCCGTGTGAAGATTTGAAGGGGAAATGTGTGTGAGTGTGTGTGTGCGTGTGCGTGTGCGTGTGTGTGTGCATGTGTGTCTGTGTGAGTGAGCAATAAAGAACAGGTGGCCTGAGCCCCCAGCAGTCCTCATCTAAACCCTGCCTCCTTCCTCTTTCATCAGCTGATCACTACGAGCTGCTCTGTCTCCTCCTCCTCCTCCTCCTCCTCTTCCTTCTCCTCCTCCTGTGCCTCCTGCCATCCTCATCATTTCTGTCTCATTTTATCTTTCTTTCTAATCAAAATCATCTATGTTTACATCACAAAGACCCTGTTCTCCCCCTTTTTTTCTGCCTGTCCCTGTTTATCTATCTCCCTACCCTCTCTCCCTCTCTCACTCTCACTCTCTCTCTCACTCTCTCTCCTCACCCCTCGTCCCTGCTGTCTCTCGTCCCGGCTGCAGTTAGAACAGGCTGACTAGCGGAGTGCTGTTGTTGTCCCCGACGGAGGGCAGAGGGAGCAGCACAGGAATCTCATCTAGTCCCGCTGCACTCAATGTCAACCCTGACTCAGAGGAACTAGCCCTCTCCTCCACCTTCGTCGCCTCTCTCTTCCTTCAACTCCTCCTCTTCATCCCCTCTGACTGTTTCTTTCTCTCTTTTTATGGGGGGTCTGATTGAGAGATCTGATATGTTTATCCTTCAACATGAACCCAACAGTGAAGATCCACCTTCAGAATGGGACCCACTTTAACACCTACATGTACCAGGTAGGGACTCAGCACCTGTGCAGTATGTGGATGTTACCGGTGAGGGATCGTCTCCAGCTCAAACAGCTCTCTCTGTGGTTTCCACATGTCCTCGCCTGGGTATCGATTTCAGTGCTGATGGCTCTTTTCTGGAACTGAGATATGGCCTCCATTCTAACTCTCCCTCCTGCTCCTCCCTCCTTTTCACCACCATGTCTCAATCAAACTGCAGGAATGATTAATGCTGTGCACTGATGCAAATTGCATATCGGTTTAGAAATGTGGCCACACCTCCTCAAGTGAGAGGCTTTTCACTGTTTGATGTGTCTTGCTGCATGTTTTCAACTTTCAATCGTCCAAGAAAATAAATAAGATCAATATCTATTATACACTCCCCTTCTCTCTCTGTGACTGCTGCGCGTGTGTTTGATTTACCATATGTATATTACAGCATGCGAGCGAGAGGCAGACTCATCTGATGCACAACAAAAACTCTTTGTGTTTCTGCTGTCATCCGAGCAGAGGATGAGCACTCCCCTCTCTTCCTTCTCTTTCTTTGTCAGTCTTTCTGGTGCAGGTTTTGTTTTGCTTTAATGAAGAAAACTGGGGTGCATGAATGGATGCTATTCTAGGCTTAGGCCTTCAATGCGCACCGGGGAGGAGAGAAAGTTGGAAAAGTTGCAACTCGATTTTGACACCATTTGTCTGCTGAACTGTAAGAAAATGATATTCTGAAAACAGCAGGAGAGACATATTTGATTTGTCAAGTGTAAAAATGCTTTCAGCGCATAATTCAACTTCATGGTGAGTAATCAAGGTATTAAATGACTTTTGATATGCATGTTTTCACAGTGGTTGGTTGTTGAGCTTTTGCCGGGTGTCATTTAAATCTTTGCCAAAGTGATTTTTAACTTTTCTAGATTCACTTATGCTTGGGGTTTTTGTGTAGAAATCCCCCTTCTTTTTCAAGGTGTTCAGAGAGGGATTTACTAAGGTGTATTTACACCGAGCTGTTGGCTCCTGTGTTATCAGCGTTCCAGAAGTGAGTCCTGAGCTGGCATGGCTTCAGTCACTCTTGGCATTATCCCTAATGTGCTTCACTTAGGCTGATTTGCTCCTGACTTACTATGATTACGCAGAAGTCTAATTTGACTGCATCTGTCTCAGCCGTGAAATAAAATAAATAAATGCTTCCTCTTCGTATTATTTACTTGAACGTTATCAGTGAGAGTTGTTCCTCCAAGGAGTCGGTCAGGGTGGAGGTCTGTCAAGTGCTGCAGTCAGCTGCTTCACTCCACACGTCTCTGAGCTGTCATCGCACACACACACAGGGAACATCTCTCAGCGGGCTCCGTGTGTGTATGCGTCTGTGCCGATGTGATGAAAAAAAAAAACGTTTACGCAAAGTTTGCACGCTGCTCAAACGCTTCACTGTCATAATGAGCCATTGCCATGGTGACGGCCTCCGAGTGCCGGCTGGCCTCATGGCAACAGATTACTCACTGTCTTCTTAGGGCCGACACCCATGGAAGGCGTTATGGTGGTTGGTGGTGGTGTGTGTCACAGTATTTGAGTGTTGTATATGTGTGTGTGTGTGTGTGTGTGTGTTGACTGTGATTCGTCAGAGGAAGGTCGAGTCCACCTCTGTGCTGATTGCCGCCTCGCTCTCTCTGCAGTGGTGAAGAGTTACAGAGCTGTGATATCTGAGCCTCCCTGGGGACTCACTCATTCTCCAGTCCACGACTCTGCATTCATCTTCAGTGTGGCACTCTGAAGTGAATAGCTACGGTTTACATCGGAGTTCATTTAGTGACTTTTGGTGCGTGCAAGTGAAAGCACCTTGGTGAATATACACAATCCCCAATGAGGTGTCTCCTTCTACATGTGTGCCTCCTCACACTGAATGATCACTTCTATATGTTTGCTGATCTTTCCACTGATTCCTATCTTGCTGTTGCATTTTAAGACTTTCTGATCTGTTTACAATACAGCGATAGGGTTCATTCAGCCAGACTTTGTTGAAATATTCAAGTAATTTTAACTTTGTTCATAGTTTGTTCCTGTTTACACAGATGCTTGTGATGCACGCTTGATCCACACAAACCCTCAGATTAGCATAAATGATATCACATATCACAACCCTGCCCTGTGAATCATATGATGTGTGAATGAGTTCACTGTCATGTTTACACTTTCCATCTCTTTCCTCTCTTGCTTAGTCACATATTTTCCTCTTCCTCTCCTCCCACCAAATGACGCTCGCAGAGACGCTGCCCCGCCTTGCTGTTCTCATCTATTTATATTTGTTTTTGGCCTCAGTCTCACGTCTTGTTAGTCTACCCACACACAGCAGAAGTTGCCATAAAGTTAGAGGCTGTTTGTTGTTCAGGGTGTTTATCCTTTTCAAGGTGTGCTGCTATCTGTAATCTCCAACACTTTCTGTACTTCAATGGAGTGTGGAATATACAATTCCGTAACCTTTCTTTTTTGCCTTGTCTAAATCTACTGTCGTGAGTGCCTCTCTTTTTTTTCCCAAACAACCTTCAACAACTTGCAGAGAACGGATGTGAAGTTGTTAAGAGTCATTGCTGAGAGTTGGACTGTTTGTGTAGGCAGAGAGAGCAGCTGTGAAAGTTATAGAGTGGCAAGATGGAGACAATAAATCTTATATTTAAAACACAGCAGATGCATCACGGTACAGTTAACACCTGATAAACAACATCCAGTCAGGAAATCTGAAATTATTAGCACAGTAGCTTCAGGAATTAGGAAAATTAGGAAACTCTATGTATGTCATTAGGAAATTCTATGTATGTTAAAGCAGCTTACAGATGTATCTTTTACATCTTTATTCATTCACTAAATCTCTCTCGTATTTGCCTGTGCTTAGTTTTCTCACCCCAAGCTTCTCCTTTGAGTGACATTGTGTGTCCTGGTTTCCTCATCTGGCCACCTTTTACAGCCTCTGTCCTGCAAAAATAAAACCAGGGGTAGACAGTCAAAGTCTCATGGTCAGGAGTTCAAGATACATGTTCCAACTTTGCTCGCCACTGTAGATGAGTACTTTTGATCACACAAACACTTAGTGTATTTGCATCAAACAGTACAGAAGTAGTTGTGAAATTTTTGTATTAATATAATGTGATATTAGAGTATTATAATGCATAAAGGGTCCAGTTTGTAGGATTTAGTAGCACCTAACATAGAAGTTGCAGATTGCACCTGACTGGATATCCCTCTGCTCACCCTCACCTAACCAGTGTGTAGGAGTGAATTCCATGAAAGACCCTTTGTAGAGCCAGTGTTTGGTTTGTCCATCCTGGGCTACTGTAGAAGCATGTCAGCACAACACAGTGGACTCCTCAGAAGAGGACCTGCTTCCTCTATAGGTATTAAAGACTCCCACTAAGGATATAAAAACTAAGAATTATTAATTTCAGGTGATTATTCACTAATGAAAAGCTGCATATGAATTTTAGATGACATTTCTGCCATTTTCTACAGAGAAGCCCCCCTTAATCATACACAGTGGACCAATTATTGATTATTTCTCATGATTGTTTCTCAGTGTTTGTATTAGTAGTGCAAAATATATACACAGCATTAAACAGCAAAATGGAAAGACATTAAACCTGGCAGGCCAGATTTGTTAAAAACTCCATGATGCAGTTCTTCACCTTTGTTTAAGATCACACTGTAGATATTTAGACACTCTAATTGATGCTGATTGCAGCGTGGAGTTGTTCTATTCATATTTCTTATCATGGCGGGAGATTTTAGACATAGTTCTTGTGTGTGTTGGACGTTAAGTCTCCACTGTGTTGACCTCTAAGCATATTACAAACACACACACACACACATGCTCTTGATAAAACTTATATTTTATGAATTGTGTGTGTGTGTGTGTGTGTGAGAGAGAGAGAGGGAGACGGGGAGAGAGGGACTTTTTTATCCCACTGCACTTCAATCTCTGTCCTTCTCTCTCTATGCACATTTACACACACACACACACAACACACATACACACACTCACACAGCATTTTTTTCATCCTTTAATCCCAAACTGCTTAAGGAAGCGAAGGGGAGAAATCCCTTTACAATGTCTGGGCTCAGCAGTGTTTGGTAACCACTCGCTATCTCACATTGTGGTTGGAGGCAGAGAACGGCGCTCCTCCATACGCCCAGAACCTTCTCTGCACTCTATATATGATATACTGTGACAGATGTCGAGGTGGTGTTGTCAAAGAGCCGCGTCTGTATCTGACTGTTGTGTGAAGTTGAATAAACATCCTGGGATTTTTTTTTTTTTTTTTTGCATGGTTTTGGGGGGGTAAGGATTGTATAATGCACAAAATGATACAGTGTGTGTGTGTGTGTGGTAAAGCAGCCCGAAAAGCTGCCAGAGGGACGGTTTCAGACAGACCTTAATAAGAAATTGAATAGAAAAGTTTTTTTGTCTAGACAGCGTGGTGTTATATTTTATATATAACATGTCTCTGTTCTGTTATATAATTCTCCTAACAAAGGAGATGTATTCATACCTTCATCTATTCTTAGTTATTTGTCAGGTTTTATTATTTTTTTTCTGTCTTGGAGCTGTTCATGGGGAGATGCAGAAAGCCTCCAAAAGGCAGAGGGATGAAGGGATGAGGAGATGAAAAGGAGAGCGTGAGAGGTGGCCTGTTGAGCCTTTTTGCCACGATTGAAAGAGACAGTGAGCTCAAACATCTGTTAGTGGATTTGGGCTGAGCTCCTGTCTATTGGTGCACGCCTGTGGAATAAGGGAAAGTAAAATGAACACACTGACCCATTTTCCCCCTTTTACTCCCAGTACTTATGCTCTCTCTCTCTCACTTCCCTCTGACTTGTTTTGTTGCCTGCAGCGTGATGTGCAGGGTTAACAGAAACCCATACAATTTTCTTAGAAGTTTGTACGTGCTAATGTGTTTACAATATGTCCGTCTAAAATCTGACATAGAATTAAAACTATTTATATTATTAACTCAGTAGGAATAGTGTGAAGTTATTTTAATATCTCATCTGTAGTCACCATTAGAATGTAAGTACATTTACACAAATACTCCACTTTAGAAGTATTGATAAAAAGTAAGTAAAAAAAAAGATAAATGATGAAATCACCAATAAATATTTAGATTAATTAAAATGTGCTTCATCTTTACTAGCTGCAGCATTAAAATGATTATCACACGGATGCATCAAAAAAAAAATTCAATTATATGATACACACATTTTCCGTATGATTATTTTTATTTAAGTACTTGGAGTGTATTGTTCTTCTTGTACTTTTGTGCCTCTTTACATACAAAAATTCAAAACTGAAATGTAGGAACCTTTTGCTTGTAACAGAATATTCTGATACTAACAGTTCTGCTTCTTTTAAAACTTAAGCTTGATATTTGTGTAGTTCCTTCACCCCTTTCTGTTGTAAAACACACTCAGTCCATTTACAAAAAAATTATATACATTAACATCTACATTTTTCGCAGGTAGAATTAAGAAATGTGCATTTTTTAATGAAATTCAGATTGTTTCTTTGGTTGCAGGCAGACTTGATTTCAGCCTGGTTGATAAATACCAGGCAGGGCATAAGACACAGAGTTTCATGGAGTTGTGAAATGTGAGCAAGGACAACATTAAAAAAAAACTTTAAATATTGGGCTAGTTATGGATGAATTACAAGATTGTTCAAACAGTCCTCGTTATTCTGAAAAATACAGTAGCAGCCCACAGTGAGTTTGATTTTCTTTTTTAAGGTTTCTTCCACACAAGTACAACCGCACAACAGATACTTGTACACTTGTCTATATTAGTCTAAGCTATCTTTGTGTGCTAGTTCCCTTTAACAGGAAAGAGGGACTATTCAAAACACACCCTTTTCAGGATCAGCACAGCCACCTTGGTGGTGTGAGCCAGCACGAATAGAAACTGTCAAGACCACAATGTTATTGGCTGTTATGACGAATTTACCTTGAAACTAGGGGCCACAGTGTTTTTCTACAAGATGTACAGTATATTTTTTACCACAGAATTGGAGTGAAAGACAGACTGTGGCTTTTTCAGCCAGGTAGGGCACATAAATCCTCGATATATTTGCTACTGCAGCAAAGTGGAATGTTCCTGAATGCTCAGTTACAACTTTAAAGAAGCATTTCTTGCCCAGCGTTTGGGCAGTCGAGAAAAACATGAGACCAAGAGTGCAGTGCCATGGCTGCAGGGAGTACGAGGACTTTGTGTGAGTGTGTGTGTGTGTGTGGGGGGGAGAGAGAGAGAGAGATAGAGAGAGAGAAGCAGAGAGACCAAGAGCCTCTGGGTATTGGTTTGGACTAAAGCCAGGCTTACAGGAAATCCCAACAAAGCACCAGGAGACGTTAAAACAACTCGCATAGTCACTCATGCACAAGCAAGCACAAGCAAGCACACACACACACACACACACACACAGATGTACAGTTGACACACAGCCGCCCATTCTCTGCTTTAGTGAGATCAAACCACAGAAAATATTAAAAATCATAGTTAGGTAGAAACTGTTTGAGTCAACTTCATTCTCAGTAGATTCCCATCTTGTGTAAATCTAATCAATGACAAACAGAATAATAGAAAGTCATATGGATGAGTGGATTGAGCATGGGCTGAAAAATCTGAATTACAGTTTTTTTTCCAATTGCTAACAAGCATTGGTCGAAACTGAAGTCACATGTTCAAAACTCTTTACACAGCCTGCATTTCCATCATGCATCTCAGCTAAACAGTTAATCTAATGCCCAAAACGGTTTCTCACCAACAAAACACTTCATACATGTCTCAAATAAGCTCATTCAACCACAACACTAGCAAATAGTCTCACTT
>JAQNCA010000014.1:17051472-17063862 GCA_029783725.1 Acanthurus tractus
ACTTGACTCAGCTGTCATGTCAAATCACAATCCTGCCCTGTTTATACACAAATGCACACACACACACACACACACACCGCCTGTTCCAACTTGGAAACTGGCTGACAGCTGTGCTTTAAATGAACAAAGGGAGTGTGCCAGTGAGTTGACACTATGTGGACATGCACGTTATCGCTTCATCTGTCTCTCTTTCTTTCTCTGTCTCACTCTCTTACTTGAAATCAAGCTTCTCTTATTTGCCTGTAATGGTTATGTGCTAACATTGTGCGACAGAGTCAGAATCTGAGCCACTCTCTTTGACTTTAGATGTGTTGGTGTGGACAAACGAGCAAGTGATCCACTGGGTTCTGTCCATTGGTTTGAGGGAGTATAGCAGCAACCTGTTGGAGAGCGGCGTCCACGGAGCGCTCATCGCTCTGGACGAGACCTTCGACTACAGCAGCTTAGCGCTCATCCTGCAGATCCCTATGCAGAACACACAGGTAGTTAAAGAGGGAAACACGACTGATTGCACCCAGAATGCAGTGATTGAACTGATTTGAATATGAGAAATAAATTGCATGATTTGATTCTGGAGGGTAGTTTGGTACGTTTGTAGTCTACAAATCCTAAATTTGTACCAATAACGTTTCGATCGTTTTGCATCGTAATATCCTACACATCCAATGCTCTCTTTCACAGTGCTGTAAGCTCACAGCCTCTCTGCAGCCAGTCCATCTTCCAGCAGTCACACTTGTTGAGGTTTTTATGAGATTGCTTGATTTACTTTTTAGTGACGCAGGGGTTTGTGTGCAGTCAGCATTTCCTCCTGCTGCTGCTGGCTACATGGTGCCAACATTTCCTCCTGCTTCAGATTCTGTATCACTTGTTCTCTGATAAAAATGGCTCTGTTGTTCCCTCTTAATTCACTTAAGAGAGAATTTCCTGGCCATGGGCTTCAGCACAGATTACTTGCCCACAGTTTCATATTAACGGGTGAGAAATAACATAGAGGTTACGTCTACCTATCAGAGGAATTGTGTTTAATTTTTTAGAAATATTCAGATATTTTTTTCATCAGATCCTGTTAATTTCTCACACAAACTACAGTTTCGGTGAGTCTCCTGCTGACAGTGGTTGTTTGTGCTGTTTTTTCAGGCAAGGCAGGTTCTAGAGAGGGAGTTCAACAACCTCTTGGCCTTGGGGACCGACCGTCGCCTTGAGGAGGTGACTTTTGAGAAGCTGATGCTTTGATCAGTACAATATTGTTGAAAAAAGGGGGTCAATTCTGTGACCTCACTCTTCTCTCTCTTCCCCTGCAGAGCGGAGATGACAAGTCTTTTCGACGCTCCCCATCGTGGCGCAAGAGGTTTCGAGCACGTGAAGGAGGGGCGGGGCTGGGCATGATGGCGGGCTCCATGGAGACGCTGCCTGCTGGTTTCCGCATGCCCTCCATGTCAATGCCGCCCTCTGTGAATCTGATGCCCAAGAAGCAGCTCCAGCCTGAAGGTGCGTAACTACACTAAACAAGCACCTCTATCTTCGCCTTAGTATTTTTCTCTCTGCTTGGTCTGACTGACTAACTGCATGCTGTGTCTTCTCTCTACTCTGCACGAACGTGTCTGTGCCACGCCCACTCAAGCTCCTCCCCCAGCGCCCCCGAGACTCGACCCCTCGGCTGTGCGGACCTACTCATGCTAACCTCCGTCTGCTTACTAACAGGGGCGCTAATGCTAACAGGTAAGCTAACACAACACTACCAGAAACTGCTGAATTTACAGGTCAGTGTTCTTTTTTTTACCATCACTGGCCGGCGGTGGCATGAGGTGGCAATGTTGTACTAACTTTACAGTACCAGGCTAATGTACTGATATGTGTATCAGGCTGATTTGAGCCTTTTAGCTAGTATGCTAGCAATGTGACAACATTGCTTGAAGTGACAAACACTTGGGGCACAATTACCCACTTTTGTATAGTTCCCATTTTTATACCTTTAATTGATAGTTGTTTTAGTTTTCAGAATGTGTCAAGTTGAAGAGCCAGATATTTTTCTTATGAGTTGGTTTTGACCTTGATACAGACAAGCGTGGAGTCAAACCCCTATATATGGCACATGGTATCCTCATGCACAGAATTTTTTATGATGATTATGTTAAGACTAAATTATGGCTCTGCCATAGTTTTTGATAAATTTATTCCACTCAACCATTAATTAACAGGTGCAGGGTAAATTTCTTCATACATGACTTGTAATGTTTTAGGAAATTTTTACCAAAAATTCTACTTATTTCTTATTTCTAAAAAATGATATAATTATCAAAGATATTGACATTTGGCATTCATAACCTGTCACCAATTAATGTTGTGTAATTTATATATTTGCTTGTATTGTAATTGTCAAACTCTCTCCTTTTCTTACTTCCTTTATCTCTTTTCTTACCTTTTTCCTCCCTTCCAGTGCATTCTCATTACCTATACGGACACATGCTTGCGGCCTTTTGAGAGTGATATGCCAAATCTGGAGAGGGAGTCCTGTGTGCCACTGAGGGGGGGATTATCACCCCTTTGTTGCCCAGCCTCACCTCCCACCTTTCATCTCTCACCTCTCCTTCGGACACGTGCAATACAGAGGCCAACTCTGACCTTTGAACTCTGAGAGTGCTCATTGGCTGCGCTCGCTGCTGTAAAGGAGACTCGTCCCTGTCACTCCCAGTTGACCCCAGTGCTCCCAGTAGCCTTGTTGTTGTGGTGTTGTGCTCCTGCTCCCCTGGTCTCAGCTGTGGGTTCTTGTCCTGGTTCTAATCTCTCAACATGGCCAAGTACAAACCAATCATCCTGTCTCACCACGTCCAATCAGTTAGTGTAAAAAGAAAAAAAATGAAGGCATGGTGACAGGCCGTTGATTTGGATTTGGGAATGATGAATACTTGTATAAATGGCAGATCCCACTGCACATTGCCCCTCTACCGGTTATGCAAGGTATTACTCATTTATCGTCTCTGTACATAAAATGGATGACTTATGTTTTTTATAGAAATATTATATATATATATTGGAAATATATATGGAAAATAATCTAATATCATTGCTGTATGAAACCCAATGCCCTGTATTCGATAGTGACTGTTCTCTCTCTCTTTCTCTTTCTTTCTCTTTCTCTATGTGTCGGACCTTTGTGTGTCTCTTGCTGTATGCTGTAAGTGTGTGAATCGTTAGTGGGAGGGTCTCACTAAAGGAGGGGGTGTGTTTACGATAAGGACTCTTCACAGGTTCATGGGTCCAATTCAGACTTCTTCTCTCTTTCCCCTCTTCTCCTGTTCTTTCCTTTTCCCTCCTCCTTTTTGGACACTATGTAGCCGTTACCTCTCCTCTCTTCGCCTCTCTCGCCTTCAGTATGACACTATGTAGCCTAGTATAGAGAGAATCCTTTAATATGATGAGTGAGTGTGAGTGTGTACGTGCGTGTGTGTATGTGAGCGCATGTGTGTGAATGATCGAATGAGTCTCTCTGATCAAGACTTTGCTGAAGAGTTGTTAGTGAAAGGCCGACCCCAGCCATGTGACCATGACGTTTCTCTGTGGACGGGTAGTGTGAACACTGTAGCTCCTCTCTGTTGACTCCTTACTTTCTCTCAAATCAAACTGTAAACTGCTGCTCAACATCAGCCAATGATATAAACAAACAAAAAAAAAACTGCTTAAAGTGATGGACTCGTCTGATCCTCCCATTTAGTTGCCATGGAGATGTGCCAGTGAGCAGTCAGCACCCTTGGCTGACCAACTCCTCATCCAATGAGAACACAGCATATGAACCAGTGGAGTGCTGGATGGGTGTACAATCTTTAATTTTTTTATTTTACAGTTTTTCCAAGGTGTCTAAAAGGTGTAATGTGCTATGTGGCAGCTATGAGTACTGTGTCTTTATTCCAGGTGTGAAACAATGCTGACAAATCAAGATTTTATTATTTGGCTATTTAAAAAAAGTGAACTGTATTTATGACACTATATAGACATAAGTAAAGCTGTTTTTTAAAGATGTGGGCGTTGTGTTCATTTTGAGGTTGTAGCAGTTTAAAGTATCCTGTTGTTTAGTAAGGAAAACTGTGAAGAATGTATTGAAAATGGTCTTTATTGCAAGAATTGGACAGGAAATATCAGTTTTCAAAACATCTACAAATACACAACAATCTTATTATAAAAGTCAAAAATAAGTTAGCAAAAAAATAAAAAATAAAATGGCAAAACCACTCTGTAGAAAAAGGGAACGTATTTACATCACTAGCTTTCATAACCAGTTTAAATTAAGCAGATCTTGGTCAAAACTGCCATGGTACATATTGGCCCCACAAATAAACTCATGTATTTTTTAAGCAAAACACACACACAGAAAGAATGAAAGAAGGTCAGGGAAAGGTTTCGAAAAGTTGAAAACTTAAATTAAGTAAGAATAAACACCGTTTTTTACCATTCCTCTGTGGTTCTACCAGACCGAGCCTAACAGAGATCCACTCTAGTAACTAGGTGTTGGGTTCATGCAGTGAAATCCTTGAATCTCTAGTTAAACAGAGCTCATGTAACTCTGACAAAAGAGGTGTGGACCACGGGAAAAGGCAGGAATAAAGGGAATAAGGCCTCATTGGGGACAAGAGGAACTTCTTTTGGCTAGCAGACCCACTAATCAGCAGTGATACAACTCAAATAAATCACTCCTTTTAAATTTCATCATGAAACCCTGTAATCGGTAGAGCTAAAAATTTGCCAGATGTCATTTTTCTTTTTGCCTGCGGCTCTCTCTGCGCCTATGGGTCCGCTGTTTGGATGGTCTACTTGGGAATGTCCATAGGAAAGGCCACAGCTCCGTCTGCTGCGGAAATGCTGTTCACGATGGAGGTCAGGGCACGCATGTTCCCCTGCTCTGGAGAGTCAGCAGCGCTCAGGAGATCTGCAAAGAGACCAAGTCACACATTCAGTGTCTGAGCGAAGGTGTAATCAACTGCTTGTGCTGTCTAATGGGACTATGCGTGAGCTGTACTCACCCTCACTGCTGTAGCTCTGTGTGCACTGCTCGGGAGTGCTGCTCCACTCGGGGCTACTGCAGCAGGTGCTGCCCGAACTGGGCTCGCTTGACGACGACACCTGTTACCATGGAGATGCACACACAGACATTGCTGTCAGTCACCCTGCGTTATGACATGGCACACTCCGCCCCACACAGAGGCACAGCACGCGCTGCAGCTCAGTGTAAATGAACATAATGACCCCAACCCAAAAAGAGACACAGGACTTTTCCAATAGACAATAAGGCTTAAAAAAATAAAACAGATCTTTAACAAACCATTAGACAAAGACAGTCCTTAGATTTTGTCCACTGAACTCAAAGAGGCAAAAACTGTCTATATTCTGGCAAATTCCAACCAAAAACTGCCTTATGATCTTTAAAATGTTTTTGAATAATGAAGATATCATGATTGTTTGATGGATACATAAGTCTCGAACTGAAACCTCAAAACTTTGTCCAATTCTTCAGTCAACTTTAAGGTCTATCAGTTCTTTAAGTCAAACGCTGTCAAGAACATTTTTTATCCGAACAATGACATTTTTTTGTCTATCCGGTGACTACCTGCCTCTACTTCACATAAATCTTTTGCTTCTTTCCAGTCTTTTTCCTGTCTGTTCTTTCTGTTTGCCTTTTGGGTCTGTTCTTCTAATCATCCCTCCTCTATCCTACTCACTCTGGGTTGGGCGGTGCTGGGTCGGTAGTGTAGTCCCTGCTGTCCTGTCTCAGCTTCTTGTTGGTTGAGGGAAGACACCAGGGCCTGCAGCCTTTCGATGTACTGGATGGCGCTGCGCAAGATCTCAACCTTGGGCAGCCTCTGGTTTGGATTCATCAGAGTGCTCCTCTTCAGAGCATCAAAGGCTTCATTCACCTTCTTCAGACGCCTCTTCTCTCTCATTGTGGCCGCTCTCCGACGGTCCATGGTAACGGTCTTCCTTTTACAAAGCTTACAGGCCCAGGGCAGGCACTGGCCCGGGCAGTGGGGCTCAGAGTGAGGAGACAGGCTGGATGGAGAGGCTTTGTCCTCTGTTCCTGTCACCCCAACTCCAACACCTCCGGACAGACTCCCACACAAGCCCATCATGGAGCTCCTATCCTGGTAGGCGCCTTGGTCATACGCCCCAGGCAGGCGGGAGGGGAAGTAACTGTCCCCTCCGTCGTAGAAACGCTGGTCAGGGAAGAAATAAGGGTTGGTCTCAAAAAGCTCCATACTGGACAAAAATGTGGTCTGAAAGGGGACAAAGATTCCTGCTTCCCCTGGAACTGCTCTACTGGATGTGGTCTTCGGTCCTGCGCCTGGAGCGTATGTGTCGGAGTGTAGGTGTGTGTGGCTGTCTTGCCTGGGTTTGTGATGAGTGGAAGACGTGTGGGGAACAACTGGTGTGGAGCAACTGTAGGCTGGCATTTAAACCCCTCTGCCTGCTGCAGGATCACAGGGTTAAAATTAGCACGAGCCCCCAGAAACCTGACACGGCGTTTAGCTGTTGCCGCACATCTACACTTCACATCTCTGTTGGGCCCTGTTCTCCAGGGCTTTAAGGCCCGTTTGTGTGTACGTATGTATGTATGTGCCCTTGTGTGGGTCTGTGCGCTCGTGTGTGTCTTAAGGGGCCAGGATATGATCAGGTTGCTGTGGAAATGGGAGAGATAACCTCGGATCAAAGATGTCTGTCTTAATGAGCTAATCCCGCACTTGCGTCTCCCTCCATGACACCATACATGAAGTCCCCTTCCATGGGGATTGGGGGGGGGCAGGCAGTAGGGACAGACTAGAGACAGCTGTCACTTCTACTAGCCAATGATATGCAATGACAAGAAGTTGTTTGACTCTTAGGTCTAGATGGGAAGGAAATGAGGCCAGAGTTTGTTGTTTACCAAAAACTAGGTCACAGAGATGAGCACTTGTACTCCGCTATGACTAAAGGTTCAGAACAATTGACTTGGTCCATTCTAAATATGTTACAGCTGAGGTGACATTAAAGCTCATGCCATGTTGGGTCTCGATTTTATGGAACCACATTTATATCCACTGACTTCCGCCCTAAGATGATTGCACAGAATGATGCAAGTGCCCTTTGGAGCTAAACTAGACTCAGTGTCAGACAAGCCTGTGCAGGAATGGACAGAGTATAGTAAGTAAATCTAGAACCAAGTTGACACCGGCTCCGGTTACTCTCAGAAATCAAGGGACAATAATCAGACGACCATGCAGTGGTATGGCCTCCGCTGTCCTGACCTCTTCCAGTCAGGTGTGGTGTTAGCCTAGCCACCAGGTGTAAATCCTTACAGGACATGTTTTACCTCATAGCTTACCAGCTAATTCAGACCGGCTTCCGTAGGTCGAGACAAACAGCCAAAACACACACTTCTATCCGTGGAGAAGTGGCCTTGAATGACAAGCATAATATGGGATGTGTTACTTCTATGAATATCCTATAACTCTACTATAATTTTATTACAGTGATACACATAGGCCTATCTGGCAGGATGTGTTTCCTGGATTACGGCCATAATACATATTCTGTACAGTAACATGCTTGCTGTGTGGTGCATACCACTGCTAATAACATACCAGGGCTGGGACAAATGTTGTTCCACCTCCCTCTGGATATCTTTACATCAGCTCACGAATAGTCTGTTTGATAATGAAAAGCAACTTTTAAAATTACAACATAATTGAACAACTAGTTTATGTTTTATTCACAATTACTAATCTCATAACAAGAAGACAAAAACTTAGGAGAGAGTTATTTTTTTCTAGCATCACTTTACCCCCAAACCAAATGCTGTGAAAAAAAAAAATCAGATGGGTCAAAAATGTCAGTAAATGGTTATACACCAATATATTAGGTCACTGACTGTAACTATTTCAGTATATACTTTTCTATCTTCCTTTACCTAAAAATGTTTAGTGTCATGATATTGCCCATCTAGCCCAAGGGAATAGTTTGCCTGCACAGGTAACTGGAAAAGACCTGAGATTGTTGTAATTAATAAAACCCTGCCTATTATTCTACTACAAATGTAAAGGGTGATTCCATGGGGCTTCCAGGGATTTCATATCTTAGTGGGACTCTAAATTAGTTTTTTTTAAGGGCAAGTGCACAGAAAACCTAAATTTTATGTGAAAACATAAAAAATTGCTAATGAGAAAAATAAATATACAGCATGCTGGTACATCTGCTAAAGGTGCCTTGTTCAAGTGATAAAGCTGCTACTTAAAGAAAAAGTTATTTCTCTCAATTTACTGTTCTCTACTCATATTTTCCCTTCTTACCTATATTCTCTACTTTTATTTTTCTAAGTTTAGTGTATTAACAATGAGGTTACAATCAGGTTGTCTATAGCCCTTTCCCATCAGCAGTGAGCGAAACTATCCCTTTCAGAGTTCAGTGAAATGACTTGGTGATACAGACAGAGGGTTCAGCTTTGGGACCAGCTGCCAGGCAGTGATCTGGCAGGCCTGGACAGTGGATTGTGGTCTCGTCCTGGGCTTTGGGCTCGGGTTTGAGGTCGAAGCAGAGTGCAGGGTTGAGGCTTGGCGCAGGGCTGCGGTGGGCTGTCAGGTTAGTCTGTGATGGATCGTCACTGATGGTGAAGCGAGTACAAAGACGCCTGTGTTGCTCTCAGGGGTACAGCAGGGAGGGGGTCTGCAGTGTGTCAGAGTCACTCATAACCCTCTGTCATCTTAACCCATTGTCAGCAGAACCAGAGAACTGTGTGTGTGTGTGTGTGTGTGTGTTATGTGGTAGTTTCAGTCACACACTTGTGTCTTTTTTGAAGAACAAGTCCCCTCTCAGCATTTTTGAAGTGGACACTTGAGATGCAGTAAAGCAGAGATCAGACGTTTGTTTACTGTTTACAGTTACTGAACATGTGTGATCCATACTTAAGTCAGCCAGATTAAATGCAGTTTTGACAAATCTTAGAAAATATAGATCACATCAAATATTTATTCAAATGATAGATTATTTTTTAAATAATTAATCATTTTAGAACAGTACTTCTATAATAAGCTATTCATACCAAATCACCCAAATAAAAGCAGCAAAACAGAAATACACTTGCTATATTATGATTACATTTGATTTTTATTCTGAAGAGAACATCTACTGAACAAGAACAGATCTTAGAGCAACCAAACAAACATCAATAATACTTTGTTTGTTTTTGTATACCAGTTTAAAATAAAGATAGCTGGTCAAATTAAAACTATAAAAGTGAAACTACTCACACTGAAAAAATAATTATAATCAAAGTACATATTCTGTCTGTGCACAAAGTGTATGTGTGTGTGTGTATGTGTGTTTATGCATGCATGCTTGCATGCTGGTGTGTGCATGTGTGTAGCAGGGATTGCCCTGTCACTGGCAACACTGTTCCACTTCTCCTCAGTGACAAGCAGCAGCACATTGTTGGACAGCTGAGCAGGAGGAAAGAGGGAGGAGGGAGGAAGGAGGAGAGAGGAGGGAGGAGGGAGGAGGGAGGGATCAGTCTTCCTCACCCCAGGTTAGCATCAAGATCATCACTGACCTGAAGAAGTGTCACCCGAGCGCAGTTGAGAAATCTCAGATATGTAAGAGGAGAATAACATAACAACAGTGAGGGTGTGTTGATTAAAGATGGATAAACAAAGAACTCCATCCAGTGAGATACAGTTAATATACAACAACAACCATGTAAACTACATATTGGACAAATAATTTTGGAAAATAAGAGACGATGTTCTAAAGATGTTATATGAGTTGTATCCACTTCATATAAAGAAAGCTTCTTTTTCATCATATTTGTTAAAACTGTATTTTTGCTTGTAGACAAAAAATTACATTTTTCTGTGTTCAACAGTGTTTTCATGCTATGCAGTAATGAAGCTAGCTAGCAATTATTTGGAGTTGATTAGTCCAAAGTATACCAGTTGAACACAGTTCACAATTTATTGTAAAGTATTAAATATGGTATCAGTGCATTTCTATAAAGACAACTGGGAAACTATGAGAGTTTGTGTTTTACCATTTTAGGCAATGTTTTTTTGACCCTTGTTTTTTGTTCATTTATATTTAATGCAACTAATGGAAGACATTACAGTTTTTGTAATCATAAGAAACTTGGTACACCTCTTTTCATTTACCAAAACAATAAGAAGGTGTAACTTTGTTATTCTCCACTAAATCCTTGTAAATATAGTGTAAGTGGTTGTGGTAGGAGGACCATAAACATGGAATACAGATTGTAGAAAATGAACAACAGATGAGAGAAAGAGAAAGACAATGTTTCAAAATTCTCTATTTAAACTCAGTCTGTGTGATGTGGAGGAAAGCCAAATCCATACAGTAATTTCTACAAAGTGGGCTTACTGCTCAGTTGTGAGTCCAAGCTAAATTTGAGATGTCTGGGCAATATAGGAAATGTCAAATACCAGAATACTTTTACCACTTACCCTGAAAATGATATTGTGACAGTATTTTAGGGATTGTGGTGCTGCATTTTTGATATTTTGATATTTTGATATTTTGATAAATAATCATCAGTGATGTGGATATGATGACTAAGTGGATAAAAGCGAATGTCAGAACAGCTAGAAAAGTCCAGTGAGTTCAGAAAATGTCATCACTGTACTGTAATGCAGCCTTTAAAACCAGAGACAGACAACACTAAAGACAACATTAAATCTCATGTCAAATACATATATGTTAACTAAATACTGACCGGCTTTAGTTTAAACTGGAGTGTTTCTCTTTTACTTCTGGAATGCATTTTTCTGTGTAAAGTCTGGCCTCATGCAACAATGTTGTGGATTGGCTAAGTGCCTTTAGAAGAGGACATGGTCACCATAGTGACAGCAACAGATGCACAAGTGTGTCGCCATGATAACTGCACGTCCATTACAGGACCCTCTGATATCAGTTATTCATACTTCACAATGCAGAGCTCTCCTCTGACTATTTGTTACTGACTACACAACATTAATGGTGAAAGGAGGTAAGAAAAAAAAGATGTGTACTCCTCCCTGATGATCATCAACATAACACAATTACAGCAAATCAATCTGTTGTGAGGCTAATGACTGGGGGCCGTTGGGGTTGATTACTACTCATCCATGCCCCACTATTTCTGTTGAGTAATGAACCTTACATAAGCTGCAGCACTGTATCCTCTGACTGATGTCTAAAGGTGATGTGACACTACTATGGCCCGGCTCATCAGGAGAATACTCCCATTCATTCCTGATCAGAATGTAGTGCCCCCACCTGTGTTTTTGCAGGGCTCTGGAGGCCTGGAGAAAGCTTTCTAAGTCAAGGGGGGGGGGAACAGTAGTTCTGTAGCCCAGCCATGCTTCTGCTCACTGGGACTTTTATCACAGAGTAATCCCCTACAACAAACAGAATGGCCGGCATGTGCATACGCAGCTGTCGCAGTCTTAGTGCAAGTGGTGTCATGTTAAATCACAGGAATGGACTGAGCCCCTGAGCCATCCGCTGCCCTTCCCTTCACTGGCATCCCACTCACTGCAAGGCTCCAGCACACATGGACAAACAACCATACATACTCATACCTACATACATAACCCACTTCCCACTAGCATATTTTTCAGCACATGGTAGCCCCAAAGTTATTCACTGTAAATGACCTGTGCTCCGATGCGACCAAACAACCAGATTGTAAACATGACGTATAATCCAGCATTGCCACAGGTTGTAAGATAACTCAAAATAGACACCACAGCTAGAAAACAATCAGCATTTTTTTAAGACCTGCCAGTTTCTCTCACATTAATCAGGAAGGTATCTGACATGGCAAAGCTGCGCCCTCATAAAATCTATCCTGTTTAATTTGAAGGCAATTTACACCCTGACATTGCCCAAGTGTAAACCACAATCAGCATAGCTCCTCAAGGAGATATGGTTGAATCCTGTCTGAGACCAGTGATGCATAAAGGAGTGCAGAGTGTTGTGAGATCTGAGTGAATGGCTTTGTGGAAACTATGCCCTGATCCCACTCACTTTTCAGTGTCATCTTCCAAATCTGGCCTCCTGCTGTGGCTACAAGGAGAGACAAGCTCCATTACGTTTCTCCTCTAATCTTGTCCTAATGAGTCATATTTCATTTCCTGTCCCCCTTCTTAAGTTCTGCTCTTATTTTGAAATTCTCTTTATCTTAGTGGCTTTTTCCATATTCCTATCTTTGTTTTCCTCCGGCTTCACTGACCTTCTCCTGTGTCACCAGGGGGACAAATTTAGCGGCCTGGTTTCTGGAGTGACAAAATAGTCCGACACAACAGAGGGAAAGTGTGTGTGTGTGTGTGTGTGTGTGTGTGTGTGTGTGTGTGTGTGTGTGTGTGTGTGTGTGTGTGTGTG
>JAQNCA010000014.1:17063962-17075220 GCA_029783725.1 Acanthurus tractus
TGTGTGTGTGTGTGTGTGTGTGTGTGTGTGTGTGTGTGTGTGTGTGTGTGTGTGTGTGTGTGTGTGTGTGTGTATGGAGGTGATAGAAAAGACAGTTCCTGGCCACACAGATAAAGTTTCAGATATTCAGACACTCAAGCAGGAGAAAGCAAGTGGGTTAAACAGGCTAAGGCTCCTCATCCAGGAAGTATGCAGACAAATGACACAGGAAGACAGAAATATGACCGATATCTATAAAGCTGCCACAAAAGTACAAGAACAAGAGATTAAAGTCTGTGGGAGAATTAAAATTTTAAAGTATGAGCAAAAATATGTGAGCATTGTTCAACACAAAGCTTTTCTCCTAACTATTTTCCCTCTAGGAAGTATTGCATACGCCATAGGGGATAAACGGAGAATGTGTTAAGTTATTCTGGGATGTTGGGATGGAGGTGCTGTCGGCATGGAAACATGCAAATCATCCACCACTCCCTAGACTATGCCATTCTAAAGCTGTCAAGCTGTGGTTGCCATGTCACCAGGGGTGTTATGCCATTCTTTGTCTCTGTGCTTTGTGACGCGCCAGACGCCGCGGACAAAGCAGTATGCCATTCTCGAATTAGACGCAGAGTGAGGGAAAGCATTTTAGTATGGCTGTTATGTGCATTAAAAACTGCAGTGCAAATCACAGGGATAGCGACACCTACCCTCCTCCATATTATGGGGTGTTTGCCAGTTCTGGGATCAGCACTGAAGAATAACAAAATACATATAATAGTGATTATGTAATCAGATGGAAAAAATTACCCCATTAGAAAAAAACATTGGCTAACTGAAATCCCAAATTTCATTTGAAAAATGTGTAATTAAATTACTGACTTACTTTGTCGTGGATGAAGTGCTTAAAATTTTTGCTTACATCTATAATACATGGCAGTTTTATAAAAAAAACAATGCTCTAGGAACACAAAAGCAAAAGAGAAGAATTCATGCTTCCCCTAGCTTTAATTGCAATAAACTTAACAAATTGGAGGCATTTAGATGGTTGGACGAAATAAGCAATTTGAAGTTGAAGTCACTTTTGGAGAATTTTCATGACGTTTCTTACCATTTGTTTGAGTTTAACAACTCAAACAATTTATGAAAATAATCAAAACAATCATATAGTCAAACACCAACTTTTATTTACTTAATAAGCTAATTATCTTGTACTTGTACTAAAATGCTCACATTTAATGGAAATGTACAAGCTTTTCTGTAGACTTTGGTGAATCTTTGCGTCTTTTAGAAGGCGGAGAGTTTCACAAGGGACTTTTCAGAGAATGTTTCCTAATGAGTAATCATTATCAAAATAGCACCCTCGGGTGACACAGTTGCAGTGTTTTTACAAAAGCTACATAGCATCACTGCTACAGCAACAAACAGTGCACTGTAAAGGGTAGGGCAGAAAATGTCTGTCCCATTTCTAGACAAGAGGACAAAAGTAAGACAGAAATTTAGAAAGAACAGAAGTAAGTAAGCAGAGAATTGCAGGTGCTGAAGCCCAGTCAAGAAGGAAAGGACACAGGACAGCTGGCCTGTCATACAATGACTTATTCTTCAGCCAAGACACACACATCACACCCACACATATCTTTCTTTACCAGTGGGTACAGCACATCAACTGTCCCGTGTGGTCACAAAGGGAACTTAATGAAACACTTCAGTCACAACTTTTTATTGCTTTACAAAACAACTTTTTATTCCATAACAAGTAAAAAAAAAAAAACTATATTAGCTGTACCATCTTTAAGTACATAAGTCTTAATGTCAATAATTGTAATAATTAAATCTGCATTCTTAACCAGTATTAATGGTATAATATTCAGCAAGCCATTTTCATGAGGTCTGTATTTAGTGGAAGTTTGTCTCTTTTGATTCACAATAGTGCTCATAAATACAACAGGCTACATTAATTGATTATAGCTTTTAGCTAATTTGGCTCCACACCAGCTCAATGCTGGCTCCACTTACAACAGGAGGCATGCTCTACATACGTATGCAATATGTGGTTTCATTGGCACAGTACAGCTTAAGTGGGCACCAGAAACAATATTGAGACTTCTCCCCACCTGCTGGCAGAAGGATTAAGCGCAGGTAAAGAGCAAATCAAAGAAGTCATTTTCTCTGAACGCTAAGCAGAGCCAAGAATTAAATGCTTACTGTCACCAGACATCTTACTTGTACAGCATATTTGCAGCTCACATACTCAAAGTTAACGTGCTCCAGCAATAAAATCTAAAAAATGCAGAACCCTTAAAATAAAATTTGTAATGAAAAAATCAAAGTTCATAGTCATTACATGGCAGTGTAACGCTTTAAATCAAACTCCCAACTCTTAATAATTACGACATAATAATTTTTAACCAAGGATGCATTTGGTAACTTAGCCTGCTTCCCTAAAGACTTTCTGACTTCCTGTCTTTCAAAAATTTTTGCTCCAAACTACACATTATAAGTCTCTCACAAATGCAGCACCTTTCAGTTTAATAATAGGTGGTTACCTAAACAATTAAACAGATTTATAAATAAATTAAATACAAAATATACAGAAATTTTTCATTTATCATAAGTTCAGGAAGGGGTATTGGGAATCTCTCTGAATGGTAACATTTAAACTTTAACCAGAAATTACATGACATAAGTTACTGCAGGCATTACTGTCGAGGGTTGGCAATTGCAAATATCGAATACATATTTATATGGAATTCCTACCTCGAGATAACATTACAGTAAATACTTCAGCTGTTAGCTGTGCATTCTCAAGCAGGTTAAATTCTACATTTTAAATCTTACATTTTAAAATACCACGTTGAGAGGACAGGACTTTAGTCACCACAATTGTATTTTACAGTACATTCATTTAAGCTGAGAGAACACACTTTTTAAAAGGAAAAGATTAGGAGTACTATGATGGAGCCACAGTTACTAGTAACAAAACAATGGATTAAAGACCACTAGTTTTCCTTCAATCTTGTCTTCATAATGCAAATCTGAGCCACGATTTCTAAAAAGATACACACAGGTGAATTTAAGAAAAAAAAAATTGGCCTGGAAGATGTTTCTAGAAATATTCTTGTAGTCACATACCTGCTCCAAGGTTTCCATTTTTGTTGAGATGTGTGATGTGTATCTATGGGGAATAGAAACACACAGAACTAACAGAACTATGGTGAGCAACATTTTTTTTCTTAAAATGGCACATTCAACTAAAGTAATGGATAGTCACATAGCCTGAAAAAAAACAAGCCTTCATGAAAAGACAGCTCACACAAACCACACCCTTATGCAATCTTCTAATAAATAAATAAATACTTCTGCCTGTATGTGTCCCTTGCGTAATTGTTGTTCCACATATTAAAAGAAAAAAAAAGAAAAAAATTGGAAGGTCAAACTCTTGTGTTTCCTTTAAAAATACTTCAGAGGCAGTGAGATGCAAAATAAACCATGCAACCAAGAGCACGCTTTACCAAGTGCTATACTTTGTATACATCTGTGTAGGCTATGAGGGTAAGGTGCACATTTGTGTGTGTCTGTCTAAAAGCAGAGTGTGCGTACCAGAGTGCATGCAGCTGTATGTTTGACTGTGTTTGAGGATGAGTGTTGTGTTATATGTTTTTTATGTCCCGAGAGCCTGACAGGTGTGGGTACACGAGTGTGAGTGCGCTTTTTAGAGGATGAATATCTTAATAACTTTCTGAATGATCTTCCCACATCCCGGACAAGGAGCCTGGAACTTGTGTAGCCTCCTTGCACAAGGGAAACAGGTTAGCAGGTGAGCTGTACGTCCGTGTATTATATTTCCATTGCGTGGTCGCACTCGACAGAGCTTACAAGGCTCCAAGAGTGCCTCAGGCCTTACTTCTTCAACTTCCATGCCAAGACTTTCCTGACTCTCCCCTTCAGAGAGCTGCTCATCTTTACGGAAGCAGGAGGGCCAAGGCCCCTTGTCTTTCCCAGTTATCATGGTAGGCAGTGGTCGGTCAGCTGTGGAGTGAGAGGGCAGGATGACAGGGTCAGAAACTGTCCTGCTACAGTCTGGGACATCAATGCCTGTATCGCTGTCATCTTCCTCATCGTGGGTGGTTAGGGAGCTGCAAGCTGGGATGTCAGGAACAGAAAGGGAATGGGCAAGTCGGGGGACATCTTTGTACCAGTTCTTGCGTAGAGCCCAACAGCGAACACAGTACCTCTGGAGAGGTGTGTTATACTTCCTGCACTCTGTGCACTGCCATGCATCCTGAAGGAGAAGATAGATATAAAGTCACACATCCACATTTTTCAAACGTAAATCTACAAATGTGACAACAAAGCCACAATAAACACTGAGTGTAAAAATTTAGGACATACATGTGTGGAGATCTCAGTATCAGTGTCATCACTCAGACACTGCGAGTCTTCATCTGGCTCCTCTTGCATCTGGATACATATGCAGGACATCTCATTACTCTACCATCTCTCAATAGTAAAAACAAATTTTTCTTACAAAATATTTTTCAGTAACTTTACTGGCTGATATGAAATTGACAGGACAAAAGAAGAGCAAGTCCCAGTTCTACCTCGCGATCTGCTTTCTCCTCCTTTCCTGCTCCATCCTCCTCCTCAGGTGTAGCCTCCCCTTCTTCTCCGCTCCCTTCTTCCAGTGCAGCCTCTTTCATCTCCACGCTCACCTGTTCACTCCCGCCCTCGGTCAGGAACCAGAGGTCATCAGTGGTGTCTGACACGATGGCTGTGTCCTCCTCCTGTACAAGAGACAGCTAACACATCAGTCAGATCACTACTGTTACACTCCAATTAATGCCAAATGCAAACATGTAATAATGTGTGTTTCAGGTGTTTTATGAAAACTCTGAAATAGCTATTACTGGTGTTATTTGTTATCGGTGGTTTCTTACTTGGTTTGTATGGATGTCAGTGGAGCCATTGCTCCTGCGGCTGTAGTTACTACGGAGATTACCCAGAAACCACCATGGCAGGCCGGAGAGGTCCCACTCGTCCAGAGTAACATCAAGTTTGGGCCGCTTGCAGGCTGACCGTGGCAGGCCTTCAAGGGAGTCTGGAGAGGTTTTTAACAGTTAAATCCAGCATATGAACATGTCTTATCCCTAGCATATAACAATGGGTAATTTGACCGCTTACTTACCATCATCTGGCTCCCGAGGTCGTCTCTGGGAGGGGGTCTGCAGGAGAGGCCCATCACTGACAGCCTCAAGTCCTGCTTTGACCACACCTCCAGATATCTACAGTGGAAGGAAGGACAGAAATTAGAACGCAGAGCCATAACTGGGTACTTGGAAGACTCACAGCACCTTTTCAAGATGGCCTTTGGGTATTGGGTGGTGGTACAAGGGACAAGGGGCTGGGCAATTAGGGTACGGGCCAGTGGGAAGGGAGGTCAAATCAAATCAAATTTAAATGATTATAGGATCACCAGAAAAAGTTTAAAGAGAAAAGCTGAGACAGGAAGATAGAGAAAGAGATGGTATGAAGGCCAGTGAACTAATTAGCAAAGTGATGAAACTAGTGAGTCAAAATTTTAAAGTTCAGAATTGTTTTAATATGTAATATGTGTAAACTAAATCATATTCTAAGATATGATACACTGATGTATATACTGTACAAGAGAAAATGGTGTTGTACAGTATACATCTTTGGAAAATTTATCACACTTCAAATAAGATTCATTTATGCAAGAAAGAAAACAGAAACCGAAATAAAAAATATTAAGAGGTCATGTAACGTTTCCCTACTACTTGACTACTGATAGACTGAAAATGTACTTTTGAAAACACATATTATGATTCTGATCAGAAATGACAGTCAAATCTGATTGGAGCTAAATATATTTGTGGCAAAATTTTACACACAAGCAGGTACTGCTTAGTAGTTTGTTGGTTGGATTTTGAATTTAACTGGGAAGAAGGGGGTGGGAATGCAGGGATGGGTGAAAAGGTTTAGGGTTATTGTTAGGCCTGTGGCTGAAAGAGGAGCTGTGATCCTCCAGTTCGGAGCAGAGAAGAGACCTCTGAGACAGACAGAGAGAGTGACTCTGCCTCCCCATCCACTGGATGGTACTGGTGGATAACAAATGAGTGCTAAAATACCACCAGACCAAACCAGGGATGGGGTTGTACAGAGACGGTGCCACTCTGTACAATGATGCACACTAACGAAGACAGCAGACCTGACCTCCCCTCCTCATTGCACACAAGCAGGCAGCAGTTCACCTTATATGTTCACTTAATATTCTTTGTGATTTGGCACTCCACCAAGGCTTATCAATTCCAATCCAAAACAAATCCTGGTGAAACAAGATATGTCACTTGTTTTTAATTATTGTACTTGATGTTGTTGGACCACTTTGTTTTTATAGTAACTGTCTTGCATTTTTGTCTAGCACTTGCCACAAACACAAAAGAACTTCCAAAAGTATAACTAACCTCACTAAACTAACTGTTATCGGCAAATGTCACATCTTATGATGGAAAGATTTTTTTTTTGTTTTACACTTAGCCTGTCAGACTGGTTTCTTTGCATTTACAAGAGTTGTGTGTAGTGAGGTCAAAAAGGTTGGGGGTCTCTGTTTCTCCTGAGCACCATGCTTCGGCTTTACCTGACCACGATCCTCCACTCCGCCCTCTACACATTCACGTCCCACAGAAAGATTCTCTGCAGCGTCTGCATTTCAGATGAGACATAGTAACAGAAAAAAGGACACCCCCACCCTTTAATCAAAGCATTATACACTCTCACTAAGGCCTTCTGCTGCAGCTTTGAGGGACAAGCCGCAGAATCGTAGTCTTTGGACCCTGCGTCCTAAAGACACGCACAAACTATCACAACCCCTTACAATGTATGCAATAAAAAGCTTATATAATACATAGAGGAAATATGATGGTGAGATAATTGTTATATCCCTTAGGAATCTTCACTTGAAACGTACCATGATGAGATGCAAAAAAATATTGAAGAAATCAAACACAAATGGAAGAGAAAAAACAACAATTGAATTCAAGTCTTTAAAAATGTACAATGTTCTAGATGCACAAAACATGTTCATATATACTCATAATTCAAACATAGAACGAATACCACAATAAATGAACTTGTCACTTACCAGAACAACCAAGGACAACTAAGTATTTCTTGAGCATTTCATACACCGGGCTGTGAAATGAGAATAGAGAAGTTTAGAATTGACTCCCCAGTTTTAGAATATGGACAAGGAGTTTAGATGTTAGTCTAACATTACTGAGCTTTGACCACTCAAGTTGTGGGTGCCTACCTCGGGTTTTTGACAGAGAAGCTCTCCACCTCCAGCAGCTCTCCCAAAGGGTCATCCTGGCAGTGGACTATATGCTGCCTTTGTTTGTCATACAGTTGCTTCCCCATGATGTACTGGCCCAAATAATGCATCACCTACAAGGACGACTGGATATTAGATATCATCACCACTGGGATACATATGTATCTACATGAACCCAGAACTACTGAACCATAGAATAACCAATTTTCTGGTAGCATACCTCGTTATGAGCCTGCATAATTGGCTGCATACTGTCAAACCTACTCACCTCTTTGAGCGTGAATACTTCTTCCTGGGCTCCAGCAACACGCAGAATTTGCAGGAGAGGGGCTTTTGGTTGAACCTGGGGGGCAAAAAACAGTACCAACGCTTAGCATAGGAAGCTGAGACATTATACCTTCGAGTAGTTACAGTTTTTTTTGCAATTGTTGTTGTTTTACCTGATTTCCTTCTCCAGGCAGTGTCCTGCATGATGAGCTTGATGCCGGAGGCTGGGCTGATAGGGCGCTCATAGTAAACAAACAAAGTCTGAAATTCAAGATTGCAACATGAATGATAAACCTTCAAACTCTCAATATCATCACATAACGTTGGTGCCTTAGCCGTAGCACGTAGGCGAATCCCAACGCCCACGAGGCCAAAACAACGTAACTGTGTCAAAGTGCTAGCTTATATATTTGACTATGTATATTTTAAGTCGGTGTCTATGAGATAAAAACAATTAAGCATCTCAAAATGTCTTTCGCCTACTTTATTTGAAGGCCAAAAGGCTGCCAATAAGCGATTAGGCTAGCGCATAGCAGCCTGGTACGAGTAAACTAGTCCACCATTACTTTTTCTTTTGCTTTCAGATAAGGCCAAAATTCAATATATGTCGAGCAACGTTGAATTTATGTAACGTTGGCGTAAACACATACAAAACACAGGTTCAGCTACAATTTGTCCACTGACACTTTAAACGAAACATCTTGGTAACGTTTCTTGGCGACATATTTGCTATCACTACAAGCAAACGTGTTAGCTAACGTAACGGGGGAACTAAGTTTAGCTAACTTAGCTGGTTGGCTATTTCCTGAACAATAACGTTGCGTTCGTTGAAAATGAACTCACCGTGATGAGTTGACATTATTTCACCGCTGCAACATTGTTTCACACACCATGTTGCCTCAACATACAGCCGACATACTATCAACATACATATAACGATTCTTATTGTGATTTTCAAAATTAGCTTATTCTAACTAACAGGGATGCAATTCCGCATTGCTAGCTAAACTACAAATTCAAACGGATAGACCACATAGCTAACAGCCAGAGCGCGTCTTCTTCTTCTTCTTTGAGGTTTTACGGCAGCTCGCATTCGATGTTGCGTTACTACTGCCACCGTCAGGTTTTATTCTCCCTCAAATAACATTCATTTTAAAGTTGTCTTTTCAGTCCAAAAAAGTAAATAAATAAAAGTTAATAACCGATAAATAACAAGAGCAAGAACAAGAAAACAAAATTGTAAAAAATAAAAAAAGCAAATTCCTGTTTGGACTGTTGTCTCCACACACTCTGTCTGCCCTATTTCCATAATTAGGATATAATTTCTTGTCATCTACATTTAAATTCGGTCATGAAAAAAGGTAAAGCTCAACTGTTGATGTATGTTTTCTTGTAATGAATAGCATATGTAAAGGTTGCTTTGCCTAATTTTCAAGAGACTCATTATTTCTTTCCATTTTGTTCCCCTCTATCTTAACATACCCATTCCTTTTTACCTCAATACCTTTTCTACTGTTGATTTATCTTTTCCCACACAAAAACCTTTGTCTCCTGATTCTGATAATATAGTACTGATGTCAGTACTTCTTTTTTGAGCTGCGTCTTTTGCCAACTCATCTGCCCTTTCATTTCCTAATGCACTTAACTGTACTGGGACCCACATAAATGTGACATTTTTCCTTTGTCTGATCATTCTTGAGTTGGTAAACAGGATTTTACAAAGCTAATCCTGATAACTTCTTGCTATTCCTGTTTTTACGCTTGTAAGAGCTGACACGGAATCATTGTATATATACTGCTGGAAGAAACCTGTTTACTTCAATCCTATGCCATCAGAAAAGCACACACATTCAAAAATTCAAAAGTTTTTCTTGCCAAGTCCCACTTGGTAATTTGAAACAGCAGTGGTAAATCCAGTTCTTTTTCTTGATCAAACTATAAAAATCTTCACTCTGTTGGATTTTGGGATTTCTTCAAATCTCCTGTGAAAAAAATACCTTTACTGATGTGGGCTAGTTCTCTCAGAGCTTGAAATGAGTGCACCAAAGTCCTTGGTTCACAAAGTGGAACATAACATTTGGGGACTAAATAATAACTTCATACTACATCTCAAGCATTAAGGGATGTATGCAAAGAAAAAAAGAGCATTACAGTTTGTTTGTTTGTTTTTCAAAACAAATAAGGAAATAGAAAAAGGCTCTGCTTAAAATATACAAGTACAGGCTGTCCCCTTGGTTTCTCAATGTTCACTGTGAGTCACATGAAAATGAGGATACAGAACAGGGAAGTCTGCAAATTCAATGATAAATAAACCACATTCACACACCATTTTAGTAACTATTAATAGAAACATCTCAAAAACACTGTGTGCATAGACTTGAGGTCTTGAGGTCTATGCAGGCTTGCCTCATCTTGTAAATGGTCCGTGGTTTCCAGGCATAATGGATGTCTTAACAGGCTTTCTTATTTCAGAAATCACCGCCCCTTTCCAGGTTTCTTGCATTGTTTTTTTTAACCCACAATTCATTATATAGCAAAAGAAACTTTTCAGGCTTCATTTATTGAAATGTTTCAATATGCTGTGTCCTTATTCAAATAATTAGTCCTTATTCAAAACATCCTTGCAGTTTTGTGACAGTACATCATCCATATCATGAATGTATTAAGGAAAACTAGTTACAGCATCAGAGGCAAGGCCCTGTTCATTCCTTTTAAAGTTGCTAAGTTTAAAGTCGAAGATAATTACATTAATTTCTAAACCAAACAAAAGATATACTCAAAATAGAAAATAGGAGACTTATTAGTTTTACTGAATAATACAGACTTAATAATAATATTTGCTTGAAACCAGATAATGATAAATTATAACTACCTAATACCTAGTGACAGTTTTATGTTGTTCATTGACTTTTACAAGGCCCTTGACAATATCGAACATGAGTTTATTTTTAAAGCTATTCCCTTAACAATACAAACACTATGCCCACAGTGCATCAAAAGTATGAATGACAACAGTGTACTTAGTGTGCCTACATTGCGTCCACAGTATGCCTAAACTATACCCACAGTATGCCTCCTGTGCCCAGAGTTTGCCCACAGAGTCCCCAAAATAAGCTCACTGCGCACAGCCCACTGTGAACCCCGAAACAAGTGCATGTGGGGCCCTGGTGGGCTGCCCACACTCGACCCAGGGCTTGCTGAGGGTTCACAATGGATCCCATCAGGGGCCCACTTGGCTGAGTGTGGAGAGCTTCACTCAGCCCACACTGTTGGCTCCCCCACTGGGGTCCTGCCTGGGCCCCATAGTGTGGGGCTCACACGTGCCCTGCATTTCACGCTCGTAGTGAGGCTCACAGTTGGCTGCCCACACAGGGCCCAATATTCTGCCCACAGTGGCCCCACATAGGCACCAAAAGGGGATACCGCAATGTACCCTCGCCATAACGCGATTCACCTTTCGCAGCTTCGCTGTTTCGCGGATGTTTTTTAGTGCAATTTTGCATGCTATTTTCTAAAGCTTTGATTGAACTGAGATTTGAGATTTGAACTTTGAGAGAGTTTAAACATGAGAGAAATGTGAGAAAATGTTTATGCCTGTCTGAGAAAAGTGTATAAAGTGTGTGGTGAGGGGTTTTACAGCCTTAAAACATATATAATAATTGTAAAA
>JAQNCA010000014.1:17083403-17100084 GCA_029783725.1 Acanthurus tractus
TCATCTGACACATAGATGGTTCCAACCCCAGAGTCTACTCAACACAGTACAAACACACACACACACACACACACACACACACATAAACAACTGAAAATATATATAGAGCAACTTTCTGCAGCTTCAGGATCTTTTTCAAGGACGCTTCCACCAGCCGTGTGCTTGAGGGTAATTCTTTTATCCAACATTACCATTAAACGTCAGCATCATCTGTAATTACCAGCATTGTCAACATCATCATCATCCACATCAATCATCACTGTGTGCATCCTCATTGGTTCTGACCTCCAGGGTCGTCCACGTGCATGAATATCATGTCCTGATTGGCTGCCAGGATGGAGTAGAACTGCTCGTGGTTGACTGTAGGGAGCTGAGCCATGTTCCACACCTCACCTCCATCCACTGACACGTGGATCATACGCTCTGTACCCTAACACACACACGTACAAACACACAGATAATAATTACAAGAAGATACTGTGATAAATGGAAGCAGGAATCTGCTCTACATCAATTATTTTTTGGCATAATGTGAGAGATGCAGCCCATTAACTGTGCTAATATGTCCAAGAGGTGCTTTCAAAAGGCTAGCTAGACATCACTCACTTAAGAATAAGCAAAATTCACTTGCCCTTCATGACGCTAAAGTGGTTACAAGAGTGTAATGCGCACAAACTATGCAGACACATAAAAATGAAAACCTGTTAGCACCATGTGATCTGTATCAGTAGTAAAAAATATACACACACTGACATCCAAACCACAGTCCACATGCATGCATTTCACAACCACAGTTGTTGAATGCATGTCTTAAACAGTTGTGTCTTGTTTATGTCTCACAGCAGCAACAGATAATTTTCAAAAGAATAATTAACAAATCTAACTTATTTGTGATCACAATACAAAACGTAATCAGGTGGCTCTGGCAGACTTGTGAAAAAACATGGCCTGTCTCAGAAATGCCACAAGAAAAGAAATGCCACAAACAGAGGTCATTCCTTTTCAAAATCACTTGCCACCTGCAGCTGCTAACTGAAGCTTTAGTCTTGCATTGTAAGCCAGCAGTTTTTTTCTTCCAGGATGTGGTCATGCTGCAACAATTGTTCTCATACCTGGCTGAGATCTGATCACAAAATGAGCCAGAAACCTTCCAGAAGGGATCCGGCTGATCTGATCACAGCTTGATCACAATGCGTACCGCATTAATTTACAGCTGGAGTTTGTGTGTTTATCCTTATCCGAGCAGGATATCCAGATACAGATCACACGCCATTTCCAGGTCTAAAAAAGGTCAAAATGGCTAGATAGCACTCAGGGTGAGAGAGAAGAAATATTTGAGGGGAGGTTACTTTTGTCCAAAAGCATTACTGTGGGTCAAAGTATGTAATATTACCATTTATGACTATTGAGAAACATTATACACATACAGGATGAGTGAGGATACAGATGCTGTGTGAATCGGAGAGACAGACAAAGACACATTCATAGTGTAGTTTGAAGCAATAAGACCAGGAATCAGACAGATGCACAGACGTACCTTGCCAGTCATGATGGAAGCAAAAACAAAACGCCCTCCCAGTACAAACGAGTACACTTTTGTTGCAATGGTCTGGAAACTTCGACCATAGTCTGCTGTCTTTCTTAACTCCAACATTCCTCTATCATCTAACACAGAGACAGTTGAGTTACTGGATGCACTGCTGAATTAGATTTACACGAGTCACTATAATGTCTTCACTTACTGCAAGATCCATTGTTGTTTGTTGTAAAGTAGATGCTGTTTTTTGGACCCCTGCATGTAAGAAGAAGAAATGTTGAGGGAAGGACTCTGCAAACAGGAAGGTTGGATTGTGCTCACATTTTTTTTAACATCTGAAAGTTGTCTGAGTTCAAATGTAAATTCATCTCTGGAATTTGTTGACAGATTGCAGATTACGGCTGTGGTTCCTTGTAAGTGCTGTGCACATCGACCCCCGGGCTGCACTCCAAGCCCTGTCTGGTTTTGTTCGCTGCCAAAGGGGACGAAGGTTTTCACACTGCAAAAGATTCTGCCGGTTCAAGGACTGTGGGCAGAATAAGAATGTCATTGCTGACTCATGATTCGCTCTGACAGCAGCCTCAGCTCCCCCGCTCTGCAGTCAATTTAGGTTGGGGCCTAAATGACAGCTGTGGTCACGCAGAGCTATCACAAGGTTCCCACAATGCAACACTAACAACCACACGCTGACACCACAACCTCATGTGAACTCTGGTGCCCGAAAGGAAACCAGAATCAGGAGAGCAGTCCAAAGAGTGGTGAGAAAGCAGCTGCAATAACAACAACAACTGCCCCAAAACACACATTTACACTCACACACACAAACACTCCTGTTTACCAAAACAGAGAAGCACATGCAGACTGTGTGGAAACAAACAAGGAAACACCGTGTCAGCACTGGACACTGTTTTGTCACTTTTCCAAACCAATCACATGGACACGACCGACACATAAATAGATGCTAGAGATTCAAAGGCCAATAAACCCGAAGAAAATATAAAAAGAAATGATACATTTATTAAGGGTGTGTATGAAAATCGTTCTTCTCATCTGAAAAGTTCAGGGTGATTTGTATTTTTCTTGTGGAAGGGAGGGGAGTCTTTTGGGGGGGTGTAGGGAGAACAGAAGTCTTTTATTTTTCCATACACAAGCTTAATATTTAATTTATCCCTCTCTAGAGAGATTAAGTGTTTTCTGATTTACTACCATTTGTTCTTTTCTAGGAACTAATAGGACCAGTATGTTAGTTTCGAGAAACAGCAGATGTAGATCTTTAACATCTTGAACAGTCTCACAAAAGAGTGCACCATTTTTAGACCAGCAAACAGACTCCTACGTTTTATTCTGCGTCTTATCAGGACTGCAGTTAAGATATAATCATCATAGAAAGTTGAACTATAATATCCATAAGTCAGTAGTTCATGACGGTTTGAAAATAGAGAACAGGAATGCTGGGTAAAGGAAACACATCATTTGTTCTGTTAATGATAGTTTTGCTATTTTTTGCGTTCCACTTGCGTGACTTAAAAGCAATTTGCCATTAATGATACTTTGTATTGGCCAATCAAGCTAAAATCTCACTTTGTTTTTAATATTTACAGAGTGAGATGTGGAAATATTGGGACCTCTCTTGATAGTGTGATAAGAGTTAGCACTTCAGCGAAGCAGCAGGGTGAAATAGTCTCAGTCTCACGTTGTCAATTATAGGCTTATTCAAAACTAAAGCAGAGTTGGTGACGGCTCAGACTGTCGAGAGACTTACCACAATGGTTTTAGTGAGTTTTATTTGATTACTGTCCTGTTTTAATGAAGTGTGTTTTACGATGAAATGGTTTCAGTAAATGAAGTTTGGTGGCTTCGACAAGCGTGATGTAACCTGATAAAACAAAAACCTTACATTTGAAAAAAAAAGAGCTAAATCTGTAGGAGTCCTTTCAATATTTTACGAGGACACTTAGAATAACTATCTTTATCTGTCGGGGGTAAAAACCCTCCCTACCAACTGCAGCACTCTTGCTCAGTACCTGACTATTTTAAATTTTTTTTGTGGCCATTAGTCACTTTGACACAAAAACATGGCAACAATAGATCAAGAATTGAAAAACACCTAAGTCACCCTTTAAGCTAAAAAAAAGTTTTCTCAGAGGAAATGACTAAACAAAATAATAATAACCTTACTTTTAATCGCGTTCAGGCCCCCACTACATCTTAATGATTTTCATACAAAACCCAAATTGTTTGTCTTGCTTTCTAATTATACCATCTGTTACATATTCAGCACCCACAACAACCCACATGTCTTGCGCGTATTTATAATTTATGACAAAACCGACAGATGATGTGGAGGAAGATTCTCACCATCTGACCAAACAAACACTGTCATGGATCTTCCTCCAGGTGGCACCAAAGTCCTCAGACAGCCACAGGTCTAACTGGAGGGAAAAGACTTAGTTAGTAAAAAAAAAAGAAGTAATTATTCACATTTAAGTGCTCATTTATTCTCAAGGAAGAATTTAGTGGCTTGAAACAAAAGTCAACCATCCAATTAAGGAAGGCAAATAGGTCCTGTATATTTTACTTTATTAAAACTTAAAACTGCTGAGAAGCTCTTTGGGGTTTAAAGATTGAACGTTGCTACCGTGACACTGAGCGTCAGAAGTGTGTTGCAGTCTCCGGGGTTGTACAGCATCTGGATGAGTGGCTCAAACAGCAGGTCAGTCGAAACAAAGGTCATGCCAAAGTCCTGTGAGCGAAACAGTCTAAACCCTCCGATGTCGGACACGTCTCCGGTGAGCATCACCTAAAATGAAGCACAGAGAAGACCCTCCATTTTTTACAACACAAGAGAGGCACTTTACAATGAGGCAAATTTATCCAGAGGCCAATCGTGAAACACACAAATCCCAGTCCAAGAAAAAGAATTAGGGCTGGCATCTTCACCATTTTTGCTTCCCCCAAACAGCTCACCTTGCCGGAGTGGTCAGGACTAATGGCTATGCCAAACTCAGTCTGGATGAAGGTGTGGTTGATCAGGTGAGTCACATCTGTAAATGTCTTCCCATAGTCTTCACTGACACAGAGACAAAGTTAGCAGTTAGCCCCTCAGATTACAGCTGTGATACATAATTTACTGCTCTCTATCCATCTAGTGCGACATCAACCATCAGGCATTTCTCACCTCCTGTAGAGGTTAGATTGGCCAAAACGCATCATGAACAGCGGCACCTGAAATGTCGTCAAAACCAGCAGCACCTGGGAGAAGAGAGCAGGGATTACACTGCAATCTGAGCAATTTTTTGGATTATTTTAGTCATGATAAACAAACTTACGCCTGATCCATCTCCCACCCAGGCCAGTGACAGAGAGCCCATGGTCCTCACTTTGAAGGTAAACTGGAAAAAAAATAAGAACAGTGATTTAAAAAAAAAAAAAAAAAGATGACTCACTCTAGCTAAATGTTTACAAAGGTCATCATGTATGATTGCTGATGAACATCATGTAGGATTGTTCAATATATTTTTGTGTTTTATAAGATATTGCTTGCTTAACATTGCGTCAAGGCATTAGGTAAAGAAAAAAGCACACACGCCAAAACAATCCAGAGTTAAGTCTAAACTGCACAAATCCTCAGAGAGTTCGTGTGTGTGTTAAGAGTGTAAAGACTGTACACGGCAGCCGAGAGGACAGAGTGAATTGTCCTTACTGTCCGAAGTAACTCGGCCATTTGGATGCACTCTGCGTGTGTGACCTACATTCCTGCATAAATGACAAAGCTGAAGCCGGGAAACAAGACAATTACTGATGCCCCGAGCACACAATGCACGCATGCGGATGCACACACACACATACACACACAAACACACACACATACACAGAGTAAATGTAGACTTAAAGTATTCTATTGGAACAACAGACCGAATGAAAAAATCTTCTTTCTTTCCACATATTTATTTGAACATTTCTTATGCTAAATAATAATGAACATTGTAAGCAAAATTGGAAAAACAACTTGCCCAATATTAGAGGTAATGAGCAGAAATAGCTTCAGCCTCAACTGCTATTTCATAAGAGCACTGACTGCAAACAACATTCCAGTCTATTAACTCTGAGTGACATTCAAGTGTTTGGTCATTTCAGCCATGTATTAAACCACAGCTCACATTGTTTGGACTCGGAGGAAGGTTTTCTCCCCTCCTCCCTTTTTCTGGTGGGGCAGAGATGTTTACAAGGTGAGCCCAGCCCTGAAGAGTCAGCACACGGCTCTATAAAGCCACAGGAGAGGGCAAGGCCTGCCTACTGGAAACTCCTTGTAAATAAAGTAAGTCCAGTGGAAACTGGCCTGTGCCGGCCGTCCAAGAGTGTGAAAACAAGTTTCCATCTCTCTTCTACACTCATCATTTCATCACATCCTTGCTGCCTGCATCCATATTTTCTTTCATCTCGCCTGCTTGACAACTCCTCTACTTAGCGGTCTTCACATTAATCTGTCCATCAGATCAAAAGTGTAAAGCTTGGCACACCCTGTCCTCTCAACAGTTTTTTAAATTAACACCAGTGTTTTGGCTTAAAATCCATCTCAGGCACATTGTTATACATTATCTTTCTCTCATTTATCTACCTCTCATTTTTCTGCTCTTCTTCATTTTTTTTTCTATAGAAGTCTTTTATAGCCAACCTTATCTTCATGGTACCGAGACAGCACTGGAGAAAGCTCTGGCTGCACCAATAATCATTCAGCTATGGGGGGGAAAACACATTCTGACTTGCTTCCATTTATTTAATTTTGCTGATTATCGGTCATGGTCGTCTTTGGGGGCGCTCAGCCCACAATGCAGCGACACTGCCATTGCAAAGTAGTAACACACGGATAACAGATAACAGAGGAGGAGGAGGATTCAGACTGAAATAGTGGCCCAATGCCAGGCTTGGAGTCTACATCCAGTGAGCTTGAGTCAGACTGTTTATATAACATTAGCAAAATTGTCTAAATAAAAAGTGTGACTAAACACAGTGTAATTATTCCTCGTAGGTAAGAGTGTAATGTCAGTGTTATCATTACATTAAACAGGATAAGATGATAAAAAAAAGGAAAACCCATTTAATCTGGACGGTATAGGAATGTAAGAAATGGGGAGAGACAGAGAGAAACAAAACAATAAACAATAAAAATAACTTTGGTAAAAGTAAAATCTGCCAAAAAATTTTGAGTTTTGATTGGTGCTTATTAACAAGTGTTAGCATTCTTACATGCTTAACTAAGATGGTAAACTTTATAGCATAAATTAAAGGGACATTTAAAACAACAGACAAAACAACAACCAAGCATGATGCGTACCAGCAACTTCAAGGGTTTGCAAGGACCTACAAAAAAAAAGGCCCCCTAAAATCAAATTTAAAAAAACCCCGTTTTTAAACTTCAGTTGCAATTAAAAACAGCCCCTGGGTTCATTGAGGGTCAGCAGGTTTCCCGGTGTGTTTTGTCTTTGGATCAGGCCTTTTACAAACCTTTCTGCCAGCTGCTTGTACACCTGTGTTAAATTTTACCAGCGGGGTGTATTCCACATCTGTTCCTCTGAAACCATGACTGCACAAATGCTGACTACAGTGCAGCCAGTCTGAGAGCCAAACAATCAACAATTGCATTATAGAGCAGGTCAGCTGAAGCCAGGACTGAGGAAGCTGTGTCTGAGTGAAAACTGCTGTTTTATCTGACTGCTGAAGGCTCATGTGGCAGGCAGAGGAAAGAGGAGGGAATGTAAAGCTAAAGATGACTCTGTACTACTCTGTGATGGGGAAAACAGAAGGGCAGAGGGAGACAGTGAAGGGAAGAAAAGACACTCATTGGTTAGCTAAAGAAATCAAGAGATAAATGGCCGGTGCCTCAAAAGCCAGACATGACCTCATGCTGTATCAGGGGTTGAATTTAGGGGCTGACAACGGCTCTGCAGAGGCTCCTCTTGGCTCCATCCACACCTCAGCTCATGAAAACACTGACATCAAAAAGGTGTGTAGAGACACTAAGTATTTAAAAATAACAAACTATCCTGCACAATTGAGTATCATCCTGTACATTAACACACACACATACACGTATATTCATGCAGACTTGGTCATGCACAGTGTGTGGGTGGGTCAGAGCACAGTGAAGTCCTCTCTCAGAGGTCAGACAGCAACACAATGAGCTCCTTATTCCCTCTCCTCTGGGTTTTAACCTTTCTACTGCAGCCCTGTTTACACACACAAAACTTCAGAAGAGCAGGTCAAACACTCTCAGTTCTGATCTCACATACAAAGCTGGGTACACCAATCCTTTGATGCTGGGATAAGTTTTGCGGGCAAAGATGTAAGCTGGGGCTTATTAACGTCCATTTCGATTGTTATTGTTCAAGAAAACAAGGGAGGACTGCAACCACCCATGCAGATTATTTTAGGGGATTTTTAGAAACTAGCTGTTCAGTCAATAAAATGTTAGAAAAAAATAGAAAAATACACACATCACAATTTCAATCTAGTGCTGAAATGATGCGTTGCTTAATCAAAATGTTATTTTCATAAATTCCATACAGTATTTAGCTTGTTTTAAGGGTTGGAGGCAAAGCTCTGTGGCCACCACTTTGGTTTACTGAAACATAACAACTGCTGAATGGATTGTCATGATGTTTTTTACAGACAGTCATGTTTTGGTCAGGATGAATTGTAGTGAGTTCAGTGATTCCTTAATACTTCATCTGGAGCTGTCATCAGGTCCAAACCTCGAATTTGTCCGATTCTTCTGTCCATGAACAGATATCCACAAAATAATAACATTCCCATAAGCCTTAGCTGGTTGTGCTGTGATGGTTAGAAGATGGTAAACATGGCAAACATTATATCCTCTAAACATCAGCATGTTAACATAGTCATCAACTGCGTTTCTGCCTCTGGAACTTTCCTCTTGGACTAAAGTCCCCCCCCACCCCCGAAGGTTTCTGCTTAGGAGGGTGGTACTTCCCAAAAGTATGGGGACTTTGGAGTCTAAAGAGCTGAAAATTTGCAACTGGTCAAATACTGAGACCATTTTATTTTAGCCACCATTTTAAAGTCTGCCATCTGCCACAGATGGACTGACACTGAAGTCCAGGGCCTTACTGAGCACAAACAATGCAAAAATTAAGTAGAAAAAAAAAAAGCTCTCACTAAGTCAGCTAAGTTATTTGCCCATTCTTTTCAGGTCTGTAGACAGCAGTGGAAATACAGACGACAACAGGCTGAAGGAACCACCTCATTTAAAAGAAGTTCTTAGAAACACAGGCAATGGTTTACATTTAGCTCAAAGTACGTTCTCACAGTGCTGGGCTGTAGAGTCCAAGTCTGACTCACTATTTTCGAATATCTTATAGACCAAACAATAAATTAATTAATAAAGAAAATAACTGGCTGTTCTGGTGTTTCAGTCCATCCACATCGTAACAAAACAGAGAACATCAATAATTCTCACATTTAAGAAGCTGACAGCAGCAAAGTTTTAGCATCTTTGCTTCATAGATGACTCAGTTAATAATTTTCTGTATATTAATCAGCTGTTGATGAAAACAAGCTCTGATTTTGCACATACTTTATTATTTTTCCACCTTCTATAGATGTGAACTTTCCACATATACAAATACATCTTTACTGTCAGTGATTTGTTGATTTCATGGGACATCTCTGCCTGTACAACAACAAACACATACTTTCCACAACTCTTTCTCTCTCTCCTTTCTTCCACTGTCCCTCCCTCTCTCTCTTTCTATCTCTCTGCCTCCCTCTCTCTCTCTCTCTCTCTCTTTCTCTCTGCCTCTCTCTCCCTGTTTCTCACCATGTGGAACATCAACACTGCTGCTTTTCCTGGTGCTCCAACAGCTGGCTGCAACCCAGTTAGGCTTCACCCTGAACACAGAGCATGTTTTTTCTCTACATTTTTTTGAGATGAAGTGAAGAGAAGAAAAAAAAGAGGAAAGCAACCAAGTTTGTAAGTAAAACAGACAGAGTAAGTCAGGAGAGTGAGCCTTACAAAAACATACAAAAAGTAGGAGAATATGAGGCAAAGCTCAGGCTGTCAGACAAAACATATCCTGTGTAGTCTATCAAACAGAAAATGGCTTAAAAACCAACAGAAGAAGGTTTGGATGATCTGATCTGCTGATTTAGAGCATATATACCAAATATAAATGCTCGTGCCACCTTGTCTGATCTACCAATGCAGCTCTGAGAGCACAAAACTCAGTTTTACATCCACACTTGTGCTTGAATCAAGTGGAGCTGGAAAAACGTTGGGAATGTTTGTAAAGGAGAAAAGCCCAAAGAAGACGGGAGGAGTCCGCCCTCTTTTGAGCACGTCGAATCGTTTTCATGCTCAAAAGCTAGTCCAGGTGCCTGAGCCACAGAGATGATGTAACGTCCACTTCTCCCATCACTGAGACACACACACACGCACACGTTGTTTTTCTTGAACATTCCTCTGGACATCTGAGTTGTTCTTGTTGTGTTTCCTTTTACAGCATGTTCAGTACTAAAATAACAGAAGGTGTCGTTTGGTCTATTATAAGGCAAGATCAGGGTTAAGATTAAAATAAAAAGATCCCATTTGATCATGAGAACAAAACATCAAGCTGTTCCTTTGTGAGAGATATTTTAGCTCAGAAAGAATCAAAACATTGCACAGATATCAGCCGACTCTTCCTCTTTTCACAGGACTGAACAAACAAAGGTACTACCTTATAAATCTCTGTTGTTCCACCCTCCTTTTATTCGTCAGTGAAGCAGCATCAGTCCATCAGAGTGAGATAACAGCCGACAGCAGGCCTAATGTTTTTGACCCCCACTATCAACCTACATTAATTCATCAGATCGATTAAAAAGGAGTGGGACAGATACATCAACTGTCAGAAAACAAGACTGCGTCCTTTTGCCATGAGATTATCTGAGGCAAAAATTTCTATTTGCTCTGCCTTCGTCTATGTTTGCTGATTGTCCCTAATTTGAATCATTGAGAAAAGGACTGGAATTGCAAAGATTAGCTTTGGTGGTTCCAAAACTTTTCCATGTCAAAACCCCTCAGTTAACATCAACTTAAAGCAAAACCCCCCTTTTTGAATGGTATCTTTAAAATCCTATTCACAATATTATAGCAAATGTTAAATAAATTACAATACTAAAAGTTTATGACCTGATTGACAAGCAGGTGTTTGGAAAAAGGGCACACCAAATGTGGTTTTTGTGTAATTGTCATAAATTATATTTTATTAACACATACAACAACAATAACTTTATTTTGTAACTATTTGTTTTTTGCATTTTCCTTCCTGATTGCTGGGGGGGGGGGCATTTCAAAAGAGGGAATAAGTGGAATAAACTAGTTTGGTTAAAAGACAGAAAGCCAGTCATCCCCTATTTGGATTTTTTATTGATCCAGTCACTAATATTTTATGTAAAAATGCAGAAAATTGTCAGCTTAAGGTTTTGCGTTGCTGTTCAAACAAAACATGAAAATTTAAGACGTCACCATCACTGTTGCGGAACAGCAAGAGGCACTTTACACAGTTTTTTTAAACGCGATATGGACTAAATGAAAAGTACATTTGTACCTTACAGCTGATACCGCTGGCTTTAAATTGGACATATTTCAAATCGATAATGAATCAGTATTTTAAACCCTTGTAACAAAGTTTGGGTTACGATTCTTATTCTTATTATTGTCAGTTAATCTGCACGAAACGTCAGAAAATAGATGTCAATCACCTGGAGCTTAAGGGTTAGAAACGACTTTTATTGCTCCAGGTAATTTCAAATAACTGAGATATCGAGTCATCAAATGATTACTGCAGATCCCTCGTCTTGTTGCATCGAAAACAGTTGTGTTTAATGATCTGAAACGGCAGAAGTGTTTTAAAGTTGTTTACGATCTGGAGCGTTGTGAACATCTCCATATGCTGAGTGACCACACGCAGACCGCAGATCTCCTCTAGGTGAGTTTACTGTGGCAAACATTCAAGGGAACAAAGAGAACTTCACTTCTTTCGATAGTCTGATGTTTAAATAGCGCATGAAAGGTGAAATAAGTCACTTACAGAGTGAGTGTTGTTTTGCAGGGTCGCCTCTGCTCCGGGCAGAGCTGTGCATGTCTGTTCATTCAGTCCTGCGCTGCGTTTCGAGAGCTCCGACCTCCCGAAACTGTGTCGCTCCTCATCACTGCCAAACTCCCTCTGCAGCCTCTCCACATCCGACAACTTGTCTCCCACATGGAAATCTGCGCTCAGCGCAAACGAAAACAAGCCGAGCGCCAAAACGCAAGAGACGCGGATCATGTTTACTAGAAGACGGTCCAAGTCAGCGAACAACTCCTGTGTCCCAACCAATGGTCCCAACTTGGCTCCACATGCCCCCCTCATCACCAAATGCATCTTCAACGACGGCCCATCCACCGCGGCAGAAGATTGGTTAGGGCCAGAATAACCTGCGATCTCATTGGACGGCGCGAATCTTCCTAAAATGAAATGTCAAATATTTTCTGGTGATGAACTGCCCCCTGGTGGAAGGACCGCGCAAAGACTATGAAAACTTTTTCTTTACTTTTCTTTTTTTTTTTTTTTAATCTTGATGGAGGCCGAACAAATCGTCTGGAGGACAAACTTTTTTCCACCGTGGAGAGTACTTTTGTTTTTCACTTGTAAAAAGCTCTGAATTACCTTCATATTTTGGTTACCTTTCTGTTAGTTGCTGATTATGTAGACAAAAGGCAATATAAGGTTGTCAGATCAGAAAAAAAACTATAACTGATCACTTCTATGCTCATTTATAATTTACATGGTAGAATAAAGTAAAAAGTTTAATAATCTTAATCCCCAATCATTTGGTTTTAAAAAGCAATACATTTTGATAACAGTAATAAAGAATGAAATTTGAATTGAGTGAGTGAATGAACAAATAAATGAGCGCATTTAAATAAGTTGAAAAATAAAATGCATAGAGGAGATTAACAACTAATGTTTTGGAGATAGAAGAAAGAATATGAGTATCAATATTTGGTATTTTTTATATTATTGGTGTATTTTTGTGTCAATAGAGGAAACAATGGAAGAAAGTGATAGGGGATGCATAATTACTCTGGCCAGCATCTTGAACCCCTAAGATATATGATAAAATTTCTTTTGTGAGAACAGATTATCAGGTTGCAGCTTTGAAAGCAAAATTCATTATTCCCATTAATATTACTTTGTTATGCGATGAGATGCAGTACGAATACAATGTCACTCAAGAAACACAGAAATGAAAAGAGTCAAACTACTCTCTGAATACAAGTTTAATTGAAGTACTGATTCGTAACAAAAAAATACCCTCCCACCCTTGCCCCCCCAGTTTACCTGTCGCTCAGATTTAAGCGCTGGTTAGACTCCTGTACACATACTGTCGTACAGAAATTGAGAGACCAGAAGTAAAAATAGCACATTACAAAGAGAAACCTCTAATGCAATCCAAAAACTTCAGAATGCAGAAAAGAGAATGTGCTGATGGAAAATTGTGTTTGTGTTGTGACATTCAGCCCAGTGAACTTCCATGTCCTCTCCTGCTCAGAACTCAAACCAGGACTTGCAGGTCTTTTCTTCTCTAGATGTCCTTGATTACATCCTCTAGCTCCTCTTTGGAATACATGTGGAAGGTCTTTCCGGGCTCTACTGTCGCCAGCTACAGAGGAGACACAGATTAAGAAAAAATGCATAAAATACAGAGAATTAAACTCCCGTAATCCTATGCAAGCTTAAAACTGCAGTGGCCAAGTCTTTATCCGAATAAAAGTCAAAATAAAATTGATGATGAGGTTTTTCTCAACACACTTTTTACTTTTGTGGTTTCAATTAAGCATTCTCTTATACCAACCTCAATGTTGGTGGCGTTGAGCTTCTCCTCCATCACCTGCTTCAAAATGGTGAGAGACGACTTGATGGCATCTTTTAATGTCATGGACTGCAAGTTACCCAAGAAAAGAGGGACAAACAGAAAAGAAACAAACCTTCAGTCCTGGTGGGTTTCATGTTTTTCTTTAACTAAGACAATTTGTGCTTTTTGAGGTTGGGGTTTAAGAGGATTTACCAGCTCATAAACAAATTAGAAGCTTGAACATTACAATTCGCGCAATTCTGTGTGCTTAGCTACTATTCCTGTTAAATATAAACATGCAATGGTCATTACCTTGTGGTAGACCTCTTGCAGAGAGCTCTGTGCACCCTCAGATGCTGAACCGATGGCCCGAGCATCACACTGCACAAAGGTTCCTGATGGGTCCATGTGGTACCTGCACTCATAGACAAATAAGAGTTAAGTCTCACTTACAAGTGAATAGACTTTTGTTTGAATGTAACATGGCAGTATGCCACATGCTTAAGTAGTGATCTCTACTTACAGCTGGGGTCCTTTTTCATCAACTCCCCCAAACAGAAGTGCTACGCCAAATGGTCGACTCTGTACAGATGACAGCACATAATAACAGAGCAGTGAGAGAAGAATACGGATTATACTAGTTTACTGGAATTCTGTTGATCAATATGCCTGGAATATAAATCTATTGGCTTGAGGTTTAAGTAAATGATTGTTTCAGCATGGATGAGCTAAATGACTGACCATGGCACCGGGATCAGCGTCCTCCTCTCCAAACTGCAGCGCAAGGTTGGACACAGCCTGAGTGACACTCTCCACTGTCATGGTCTCATTGTAAGTAAACCAGTGGTTCTGAGGAAGATTATATATGAAGGTTAATAACAAGCTCATAACACAAAGTCACTAAAAAGCTTTTAAATGCCATGTGCTCAAGATTCTTACCTGTGTTTCCACCCTCGCTTTATCAATTAGGGTCTTAGCATCAGCTATCAAGCCACTCATGGCACAACCTTTACGGTAGAGACAAAATATTGAGAAACTACTGGTCCTACACAGGCTGCAGTGAAAAATGAGCATCACAACTGACTAGTTATTTATTTTATAACTTCAGAGGCCAGTAAATGACATTCCTTTGATTGCTGTATGAAGTACTTTGGCACCAATTTTGGTATGATTCCTCCAAACTTTGGTTAAATTCACTCAGAGTCATACATACTAATTGATGGGTCAGAGTAAAAAGTGCTGTGTTTATAACATACAAAATGTCTCATATGATCTAGCAGTTTGGATTTCAAGTTTTGACCTGACCTAAAAGGCAGCCCCACTTCAATTCTGATTTTGAAAACAGTTTCATATTTCAGAGTGTTTTACACACATGTATTCTAATAGCACAGTTTAAATAAGACATCAACCTTTAACATACAGCACACAGTACTAATTTGATTTCTATGAAGGATATATACTTTAACTGATGCAAAAAGTCTACATACAGCACCTTTAAGTTAATTAACAGTAAATACCTTAGCATTTATCTCTGGTTGAAATCTATTTGAAATTTGAGGTTCATAAAGTGTGTGACGCTGATTGCTGACATTCAGTTTGAATTTCGACTTACCGATGTGACTGTCAATCTCCACGATCTTTTCAATGCTGTTGGGCTCCATAAGTGGAGAGGTAATCCTCTTTTCAACGGCCAGACAGACCCCTTCTGATGTCTGGATACCAATGGCTGTAGAGCCCAACTAGGAGAGCAAGACCAGGCCAATGAGAATTTATGAGCTTTTTTTTTCCAAGTCAAGAATACATTTCATGTAAAAGACTGTTCAAATTATTAAAGAAATTGAGCATGTAATACTCACTTTTATAGCCTCTATGGCATATTCAACTTGGAACAATCTTCCCTCAGGAGAGAATGTGTTCACACCTCTGAAAGAGAGATATGAATAATGTCAATTATTATTTATGGTTATCTGTTCAATTTCACTCCAAAACTATTTCTGCTTCCAACAAATGCATGTATTTGTCATGGGTTGTGGTTAATGTTTATTGTGATTATTTAGAGTCACCACTTGAAAGATGTATGTATTGAGGGTACTTTTTTAACTAACTATTCTGATTAAAGCACTCTAAACAACACACATTTTGATATCAAACAGCGTCTCCTGGTTAAATAAAGGTTTCTTCAAAAAAGTGAGATCGAAAGTGAAAGCGCAAAAACTTGTTGCGGACTGACTCGCCGCTAGCTAACTACCTGCAACAAACAGTTATAACATAACAGCAATGACTGGAAACAATGGGACTTTTTTCTTGAGCAGTCAAAAATAAATACATAAACAAATAAAAACCCCTGTATAAACATCTCTCAACAAAACTGTGTTCTCCTCGGTTTGATTATTCCCACTGAGGAGGGTTCAATAAATGACAAAGCAGTTTGTGTTGCACCTACCTGTCATATTCCGATCTTGTCAAAAACATCTTTTATCCTTTGACACAGAGCCTGCAAGAAGAAAGTGATGATTGATGTAAGACTTCTGCAATAGGTTTAAGTGATTCTTTAAAAGTAAATACATTTCTTTGCCACGAGTTTGCCGTGACACCGGGTGATTAGCTAACAAGAGTTAGCAGCGATACAGAGCAAGCATGCTAGCTAACTAACGCGACCAATCACTGAAAAAAACTGCACCGAAAAAGCTCATAGAAGTTTAACAACACTATTTTAACACTATGTTAATATTTAAAAGAACAAATACGAATAATTCTGTGACATTTATCTCAGTATATGCACTTATTAGACTGATTTACCTCCAGCTACCAATCCTTGAATGAGTTCGCTTGTTTCGGAGGAAGCGTTCTGGGGTGTCACACCTAAACGCGTCGGTTGGCAGCAAATTGGAAATTAAAGTTCCGCTCTTGGAGAGCTGTCCCTGAGTATCTCAGGTGTCACAACAGAGACACTGGGTTTTTTAATCGGTGTTAATAAATTATCATATTTACATGAAACATTTTGATAATGTCATAAAAGAAACTTAATCAAAATAGTGCTAATAATTTACATGATCAAGTTGTTGTGTTAAGGTCAACAATAATACAACAAGTATTGAGAGATAAATATGTTTTAAAGTTGTAAGTGGAAAACAATCGGATGTTAGCACCAGTGTAGTCGGAACGCTTGCATCGAAACAGTAGTATGAAGTTTAACAGAAATTAATCAGTTTTCTTGCATAAGTTACTGACTTGGGAAATACTTTGGCT
>JAQNCA010000014.1:17107015-17133314 GCA_029783725.1 Acanthurus tractus
CACACACACACACACACACACACACACGCACACACACACACACACACACACACACACACACACACACACACACACACGCACACACAGAGATCTCTCTTCCTAGTCTAGTTTTGGTCAGTTCAAGTGTATTAACAGAGAGGAAGCTTTTTTTTTACGATAATGCGTTTGAACTATCATGTGTATAATTAGAGGGGAAAAAACCCCCACAAGCACATATGTTCTTTCTTTCACTCTGTCTCATTGAGTGTTTGATCTGTGCCTCAGACTCTCCAAAGAGCAGAGTAACAGCAGAGGAAGAAGAGATGAGAGGAGCAGGGGGGCGAAAACCCGAATCACTGAAGTTTTCTGTTTGTTTCATGAGAGATTTTTTTCTTGCATGGTCAGCTTGTCTGACGCCAGACCCCTAAAACCACCCACACTTTCTCACAACCTCCTCCAAACCTCACCCTCATCGCCTTTCACCTTCTCCTCAACCCACCATGTGTTTTGTTTATATCTTAAGTGCATCACCACTCTCTTCTCCATTTATTCCTTTCCACTTTTCTTCTCTCTTTTACTTTGTTCACATTTCTCAGTGCTTTTATCAGCCCACAGAAAACTTTTCAAAGTGCATATTGGAAAGAGGAAAAGAAAAGAGAAGAAGAGGAGAGCTGGAGCAGGCAGAAGAGAGGACTGAGATGTGGGCATGCCAGCTGCCTACCTCAAATTCTTTAAGAGTGAGAGTTTCTGGTGCGTGCGTCTGCGCTTCCAGTAAAACTTACTGAAGCAAAGCCGATAATGGTGGATGCATCAATGAGGGAAAATCATTGAGAGAGGTTTAGAAATAACAAAATGCCTGTGGCTGAGTCCGTGTGTGTGTGTGTGTGTGACAGATCGTGCCAAGCTCGATCTCATTTCAGTGGAATCTCTCGGATACAGTCTTTAGACTGGAGTCCAACTCTGCCCACACGATTAATCCCTCACTCTCTGAGCTGTGGAATACACTAGGATGGTAGCATGATAATTAAACTGGTGGTAAACAAGATGCATTAACAGCAAAGAGTTTGCACAGTTTCTTCCTCTGTGCACTCAGACATTAGAAGTCCAACTTTAGTGTTTTATCTTCTTATGTGCTTTTGTTTTGCCCTCTCCGCCTGTCTGCTGCCCTGTTGACTTTGGCTCCCTCCTGACATTCTGGAGACATTTTTTCACCCCACCTTGGCCTCCTCTCTCCAGCCTGTCTTCTCTCTGTTTCTTCCTCCTTATGAGGATTTCACATGCTGGGGTTTGTTTATTTTAATCACGTTCCTTTCTCTTACTCTTTTCCATCACTTCTCTTACTTTTTTTTTCCAAGGAAAGAGAACTATTTCTTTTGTTATACTTTGTGGAAAAAAACAGGAAGTTTACCTCATCTGCTTGCAGCTGGCACACAGAGGTTTACAAAATGGCAGAGGGAGATCCACAAAGAGAGAGGGAAGGTCGGGGGTGAGGAGTCTGTTGATGAAATAGTGTGGAAGAGATGTAGGTCACCCCTCCCTCCCTCCTCCCCATTGGTGTAGTTTTGGAACAGAGGAGGACGGCGCAGTCAGTCTAAACACAAACACATATGCTCCCATTTGGATGAAATTGAGGAGAAAATGGCCTGCAACTAAACAAAAGGGTCAGAGAATTTGTAATGTTTTGAACTTGTTGTCTTTATGTACACTACAGCCGGGTCTGTGCTGGAAGTCTGTGTTTGGGATTGTTGAGTGATGTCTTTTCTAGCTTTTTATTTTTGTGTGAGGCAGGACTCTGGAGAAACATCTCACCATTCCCTTCCTCTCCCTTGGCTCTTTCTCCTCTGTTCCACCTTGCTCTGTCCTTCCTACACTCCTTTTCCTCTCCTCATTTTTCTGTGTTTTACTGCCAGGAAAACTAAATCACAGCGTGACTTTCTGTCTGGATCTCATTTTGGTTCAAATATGTTGAGTCTGAGGTCCACAGCTGCGTCTTGCCTTGCACTTAGTGCAACAAAATGAAACCAGACACTCCCCTCCTCCTCTCTCAACACTCCTCAGAGCGGCACATATCACCTAATGCCGACCGCCTAATTATTTCTCACAGTCATGGAAATGTTTTCAGCTGTATCAGCTTTTTTTTTACAGCCAGAAATTGTCATCGCATGTAAAAAAAAAAAAAAAGAGAGAGAGAGAAAAAGCAACATACAATTATTTGCAAGGTGTTAGAGCTTACGTGGCAACGCACACACTCACACACGTGCAATAACAAGCACACACGCATGTGCAGCCACATGCACAAATTGGAAATGGTTTTTATTGGGCTTGGAGAGAAGTCTCTTCCTCTTTACTCAAATGTTAGTCTCCCTGCATGAGATTTAGTTTGCCCCTGCAAACACACATTAAACAGAAACCACTGAATGTCTTTGGAACAAAGACAGGATTAATTTTAGCAGAGATGTAGTTGAAAAGTTCACTTCTTCAGTGTTTTCAGAGCCCAAAACAAATAACAAAATGAAGTTATGAAAGACACAAAGTGATGGTGGGCTCGATTACGAAATAGATATGTTATTGTCATTTTCTCTTACTCATACATCAAAGCATAGCATATTTTCTTTCCTTCAAATATTTCCTTGTATGGAAAAGGTAATTTCATGGGTCGACAGTTGGCAAATAACCCATATCACAGATGCATGAAACCTATCTGTCTCCATTGTCTGTACAGATGTATTTCGTGCTTGAGCTACACATGAGCATGCTAACATGTAACGATTTTAACAACTTTCATGACAGTCCATCAAATAGATGTTAAGACATTTTTTTTGACCCTACAAGTGTCGATGTGATGGATGTGCTAAAGAAAGTGTCAGGGGATAGTCATTAACAATTTATCCTCACGGAACCTTGAATTTTTTTAACTGAAGCTTGTGCCAATCCACTGTAGAGATGTTGCAACATTTCATTTAATAGTTAAAAATACCGGCCTGCCGGTGGCACCAGAGGAAAATCCAGAGTGTCTTTAGTTCATAGGATTCATCCTCTGGGCAACATGAATATCTGCACCAAATTTCATGGTGTTTCATTCAGCATTTGTTATGATGTTTCACTCTGAACCAAGTGGTGAACAAAATTATAGTAAAATCCCTTTAGCCACAACATCAGTGTGGCTTAAAATGTTACAAGACTTAAACTTAAGAAATTGAAATCTTTTGAATATGAGAAATATTCGAATTTTTACACTAGATGAAAAATTGACTCGTGCAAGTTTCGCACAAAGGTTTTTGTATTGAAAATACTGGAAATCTGAAAGGCCACAGACCTAAAAAAAAAAGTGAAGAAATACAAAAAGTGAAAGTTCATCTTGGACCACATGGATTGTTTTTGGGTTGCTCATCAGTTGTAAAATGTCGGTTTAATGCAAGGTCTGGTCTTATTTATTACTTTTATAAACCTCAAGATGACAAACTGGTCTATTTGTGAGACAAAAGATGAAGAGCAGAAGAGCTAAACGCTGACTGCTGTGATTTCTGTCCTACTCAGACACTACTAAGGCTGAATCACCGCGAGTCATCAATGTTATCCTGCCAGATCAGAGACACCATTTTCTCCTGCCACTGGTCTACATTCTCATCTCCTTCCTGCTCCTGGTGTTCATTATCCTCATCATCATCCTCATCACATGCAGACGAAAAACTAAAGGTCTGACATGCAGCACTGCAGCCTTACTGTGGGTGATCTACACTGAAATTTATGTTTCTGAATCTCATCTAGTTTTCTTTTGATTTCAGAGTTTTATCCACAGGTATCCATGAGGTAAGCAAAGACACACCCACACACTTATAAAATCCCTGTTTTTTCCTCAACACACACTCAGATGTCTGTTCTTATGTTAGGTCCAGCAGAAGTCAGAGCAGCTCGGAGGAGTTTGAGATGGATGCAACTGAAGTGAGCGTTTGCAGCCAGGAGGAGAGAAGATTCGGTGAGTTGGTAGAAAGGCTACACTGTAAAAACACTGTGGCTTTTCTCTCAGCTGTGTGTGTGTATTTATACTTTCTCCTGTGTGGTTTTAGACTACAAGAACAATCTGCTGAAAGAGAAGGTCTTTATGAACACTCAGCCGAAAGTCATTGATCTTGACAAAGGTAACATGCAAAAAAAGCCTACTCAGCTATCACAAAGTTCCCCATTTTCCTCCAAACTAAACCTTAATTTGTCTTCTTACAGAGATGCAGAAATTTTCTAAGTGAGGAAATGACAACTAAGTGAAACTTGAGTCACTGGCTGGTCCAGAGGCTGTGCTCCGTACGAAAAACACTTCCACTCTGACCTCTGTCCTGGCAGGTAAGACAGAGAGAGAGAGAAAGTGTTGTGAAATGCAGAAAAACTTAAAAAAAAACAGCTCACATTGAAGCCTCAAACTGTCAGAGACAAAGAAAACTGATTCTGTTTTCTGTCATTGTACTTGATCGAACCAAAAATTGGACTAAGACCTATGTGCATGGAATAATAGCGCCACCCAGAGATGAGTCTCAACTAATTCTTGACTGTACCTGAGTGAATTTGAATTTTCACAGCTTTGATCATTATTCCTCAAGTTAAAAAACAAACAAATGTATGCTGACCTTTTTCTTCTTGGTTTTACTCTTATATCCATTTCAGTTTTACTGACTAGACTGAAACGGTCAGTGTTTCCTGTAAGCTGAGATAAACTCTGTGCTAACTGACCAATGAAGCAGTGTCTGTAGAAATGTCTATGTTTCAATGAACACTCCTGTTTTTACAGCTATTGAAATTAAATGATGGTACTATTGTGATTAGTCAATTTGTATTCAAATGAGTTTGTTATTATTATTCTGTAATGTATTTACTTAATTGCTAAATGAAGCAATGTTTGCTCAAAGGCTAAAAAACTGTTTTGATTTGTCACTGCCGGAATAGCCAAAAGAGTTCATATTAACACTAAGATGTATCAAAATGTCTTTAGTGATAAAGCATAAAAAGTTATTTTTTGCAAAACAATTTTTTTAAATTCTATTTTTAATGTCCTTGCATCATAAACAACCAATAGTGAAGCTTATTACCAACTCCTGCTAACACTCAAATCTGTGCCTTTTGCTTTTTTTTTTTTTTTAACTAATTGATCCTTATTTGGCGTGTTAATTATTGCTTCATGTCTAGGGGACTTAAGTAAACACTGTACTGCAAATCCAAAGAAAAAATAAGAAAAAGACTGTATGGATTTCTTTTTCGCAATTCAGGAGCACTATACTGCTAAAGCTCTCTCAATATACACGTATGTACAAATTCTTTTTATGACTGCAACTACTTTATTTTGATAATTAAACTCACAATATGTCAAATTTCCACATTAAAATGTCTTGTTGACAATATTTTGTAACATGTTTTGTTGAACTGTGTACTAACATTATTTCAAATGTTTCTAACAATGTTCAAAAGTCTGAGAAATCCTTTTTTTTTTTTTAAGTTTAATTTCATTTTGTCACCTGTGGCTAACTTCCAGGACAAGGAAGACAGCAACAGTAACTCAATGTAATATGACTAAAACTTTAAAACACCTCATTTGTGCACATTTCTGCCTGAGTCAAAAAGATGGACTCACATGGTAATGGTGGCTATTTTAAAATAAACAAATCCCATGATCCTAAACTATTTCACTACATTATCAAACTCCTCTTTTAAAATTTCCTTCGTTTTGTTTTGTTTTCATTGCTTTGATAGCGAGAACCAAAGCTCCAGAAATCACATGTTGTGTTTCAATGGAAAATTTAGGACAAAATTGGAATTTAGACAAAATCCTTCAAACTTAATTAGTTTTGCTTGATGTTTTATTCCGTAACACCCCTTATTTAGATGGTGATAATGATTCTGTAAATATCAGAAAATCATCAGCATGATGATTTCTGGTGTCCTCATTTGTGGTGTCACGTGTCTACATACTTTTTGCGTAAGTCTGCTGTTTTCTCACATGTTCATGAAAAAACTGGTACTGGTGTGTGTTTAGACTGTACGACCTCAGTCATCATGACAGAAGGTATCAACATGGCTATTTCTTAACTTTTGTGTATCGTGCTTAACAGACACAGTCACATTTTGGTACAGGTTAGGTCATAGTTCATTTATTCATTCCTTTGTGTCACAAACAAACAGTCCCTGAATTAAAGACAAATGGCTTTTTATACACTTTGTGAAGTTTCTTTTGTGAACTTTTTTCTGAAAAATACATGTTACTGCAATATACTGTGAATCTAAAAACAGTAGAAAACCCTGGTCTGTCTTACACTGTTGGACAACTGTATCGAAGGAAGCAGCTCTCAATCGGTCAGCACGCGCACGGACACACACACACACACACACTTATATACACACAATCACAACTGCTCACCTGTGATCTTCATCCAGTATGAGAAAGTGTGACAACATTTACACAACTGTCTCTGTCTTTTTCACACACTCGCATACACACAGACACAGCCAGCAGACACAGAGATACACAGAGTCTAAGAGAGAATTCATTCAGAGGGTGAACCCAGGATTACAAGAAATTTAGGGCCATGTTGTGTCTGCTCACACTGAAGCTACAGGTACTGTAGGGGGATGATCAGGCAGGATACTGGGTAGTGCTACAGGATGTTGTGGACATCAGGGTGAACTTGTGTCGTAGCACTGAATTCAGTTTTTACTGATTAACATGTCTGCTGTTGTTCGTGAGTCAGAATAACATAAAAACTGATGTTCTGGTCAAGAGGAATCCTACCTCTGGAATAAAAGAATACACACCAACAACAATTAACTTACAAGATCAGAATCTGAACATTATAAACAGAAAGCAGCAAATTTGTCTTTGTATCAGTGTCCATCAACAACAATGTACCATGTGTCAACCATGGTACATTACTGTGCAGTTAAAGGAGTTGATATTGTACATGCAATGTACAACCTGCACTCTGTGTCTCTCAAAGAGTCTATTGTATGATTTCGATACTCAAACTGGGACAGCCACGTCACTGTCTTGTCATCCAGTCGGACACATCCAACAGACTGGGTGTGTGTGCACAGTGCTAATGTTCAGGGGCAGCAGCCATGGGACCCTCTTCCTATATTGAGAGTCAAATGGCTCATGGTGCCAAAGGACCTGTTCAGTCCTACATACAAACTAACCCCCAACAGGGGCCTATAAAGACAAAAAGTAGAGAGGTAAGATATTTATGGTCCAATAAAGGCAGTCACATCAGGCTGACTAAGAGAAATAAGTAAAATGCCCGTTGCTCTGGCCTCCCCTGATCCTCTGGGCCTGGTTCAGCCGCTGATACCTTTACAAAACATATCAGTTCAATCTAAAGCATAGGGGACCCACTCCTCCAGATTGGTCAGAAGAAATGCATGGTGGGAGTTTCAAGGTTTTTGGCAGGGCTGGTTCGCTGTGAGCTGGGTGGCTGGTTGTTTTGGCTTCCGGGTCTTTCAAGTGTCCATCTCTGGTCCAATGGGGTCCTGCTGAGGGCTCTCCAGTAGGGATGAGCTGTCAGGGGCAGGAGGCTGAGGGGAGTGGGCGACCCCTGCACCTGCGCTGCAGCTTACACAACCCTGTGGGATGAAGATCATTTAGACCTTTACTCAGGTTAGTGGAGAGATGAACATGTTTTGTTAAGGGTGTGTGATTACAGATTCCTACCTGTGTGTCAATCTCCTGTGGGATAGTGTGCTGTTGGATCCATGGGTGGACCTCAGCCAATTCCTCTCTCTGTTCCTGGGTGAACCAGGGCTGTAGAGGCTGAAGCACCCGGAGTTTCTCCCTGTCCTCTGCCAACACCTCATTCTGTTCCCTGAAGGAGTGAAGACAAGAAAGAGGACAAAGATGAAGGGTCATGTGACATGGAAATACAAAGAGATATACATCTTACATCCTACAAGTAATGTAATGGATTGCAGTTTCCTAACAGTCACATGTAAATGTCTGATGCTGATCTGATGAAGATGTTGTTACTTAATTAAATCAGCAGGGAGCACCATGACATTTAAATTTCCCTTCGTCTTGAGCAGGTATTCTCATAAAAGGACAGCTCTGGTGCAACCACATAACAACTGATGAAGACACAATGACTGTCCATAAAAGTGTGACATGCTAGAACCAGGTTTAAGAAATGACTTGGATACCAATGTTGAGATCATGTAATCTTCAGGATCTTTGACCTCAGCAGTTAAAGTGCTCTTTAATTTCAAAAGTTTAAGAGACTTTAACAAGAAAAGCAATAAAAAATTAATTATCAAGCTTTAAAGGTCACCCAACAGCTGCATCCACTGGTTAATGCTGAATCTCTTTGATATTGTTAAATAAAACATAAATATTGGGTTTAATTATTAAACCACATTGCTTTTACAGATGCACTTAAATGTGAAATACTAAAGCGAAAGGTTTTGACTTGTCTGGCGTTTTATTTAGTCCATCCTGAGCATAATGGAAACAATACAAGGGATGTCAGGCAGGTACCTGGTGTGGATCTGATATGTCATCATAACATGTTCGGGTGTGTGCTGGATCATGCTCCACAGTGAGTTCTCCACCCGACTATCAAAGCTGTGTTGGTGCTCTGCTGGTGCCTCCTGGCTCTTTCGGGCTTTGCGCGATGTGTCCGATGAATCATTGCTGGCAAAATATTTGCTGCTGTTGCTGCTGCCTGTAAGTCAGAGAGAGCTCTGCATCAGTGCATCAGTCTGTTCAGCATTCTATGACAGAAGTTTGATTGTTTTTCTCAAAAGCAATATGTTGTTAATTGAGAAGCTCCGTGTGTTTAAGATATTAGGAATATTATCCTCCAGGTATAGACACTGATATTGTACAAAGACAATTTTATGCAGACAGTTCTTATTCAGTGAGTGTTTGTATTTGTATTGTATGCATCTGTGTTCTCCCCCTTACCAGTGTGCGAGGTGGAGGTTCCATTGGAGCCAGATCCAGATCCAGATCCAAGGGAGCCTCCAGACTCCCCTGACCCAGACCCTGAGGCATTGGAGCCCGTCCCCGACCTAGCATCCTCCTGCAGCAGCATGTCAAGCAGCTCACTGGATGTAGACTGTGCATCGTGGTTTCCAGAATCACTGGGGTTATCACCCTAATGAAGAGAAAGTTTAAACAGTCAGAACTTAACCAACTGTTTAGGTTGTGAATACTGTACATCAACATATACTTGATATATATGAATATATGCTATTCAGTAAGAGAATGATAGGACTAGTACTTGTTTGACACCTAAAGGAGGCTGTTATAAGAAAGAACAAAGGGTTGTATGTTACAGGTGAGGGCTGACAGGAAACAGCTCACTCACCTCGTTGGCGTGTTGCTCATGGAGGCTTTCAGCATGGTTGTGTCCAGTGCTGCCCTGCCCTTCACTCGACTTTGGCAGTTCCTCCTGCAGAAGGTTCAGCTGCAGTGGAGAACTTGAGCGAGAGCTGGAGAATAAAGCTCTCGGCCCCGCTTCCTCCTCCTCCTCCCCAACAGAAGAGCTAGCTCTGGGTGAGGACAGCAGAGGGCCCAGGGGGGTCTGAGTTTGAAGACCAGGCTGGGTTTGGATTAGGGGCTGAGGGAAGAAGGCACTGCCAGGGGCAAAGCCTGCTATGGTGGTGGGTGCCTGGGGCAGCACAGAAGGAGCGGACGGTGGGTAAACGGTTGGATAACTTGGAGTAAAAGTTGGGTAGTTGGGCAGAATGACAGCCATGACCGGAGTCATGTATGGGTTGATGCTCTGAGCCATTGGCTGCAGGTTGTGAAAATTCGGTATATTCTGCAGATTCTGAATCGGCTCCATCTGAATTTGTTGCATGCCTGACAGGCTCTGAGCTGGCTGCATGATGCTGAAGTTGTAGCTGAACTGGGTTTGCTCAGGAGGCTGCAGAACCACAGGGGTCACTCCAGTGAGCTGTTGTGGTCTGGGCGGCTGGTCTGGGGCAGGCTGGGTGGCCATCATTGGGAAGAATGGTGCCTGGAGCTGGGATGTTTGGTTGCAGGGCGCCCCCACCTGGGGCTGGGAGGATTCTGAGGAGGGCCAAGAGGAGTTGGGGAAAGGAGGGGAAGCGTAGCTGTCTGAGGAACCCTGGGGTTTGGGACGCTTGTGTCTGGGCTTTCCTCTCCGAGAGCGGTTCCACCCACCACCGCTCAATGGACGTAGGTAATCACCTGTGTTGAGACAGATACAGGCAGCAGGATAAGCTTGACTGAAAAAAATAGTGACTCTTCTCAAATTTTAGTTTTCACTAAACCCACAAATTTGACAAAAAACACATTACACAAGTAAAACCTGTACCCGGGTGGTGAGAGTGAGCCATTGAACTGTTGTCCAGCTGCAGATAGGAGCTGTAGGGGCTCTGGAGGATGCGGTGGCGGAATCGATCGACATACTCCTGCTCCTCCTTTTGGGTGTGAGCTGACAGAACCTCCTTGGTGAGACCAATGAACCTTCGTTCCTCCGTGGCAGGGCTTGGGGTTGGACGGACAGGTGTCTGAACAGGATCGGCGGGCTCACTGCCCATCGGGGCATCCTCGAGTGCTGTGGCCTCTGTGGGAGTACATTGGGTAATAAATATGTGAAATAGACAGATTGTCATTGCGACAGCGATCCAAAGTGCACGTAAATAATGAGTTAACTTCCAAGTTGCAGCCTTTGAGTAACCCCCATGAGCTGACACACAGATGTGAGGGCATGTATTTGTACCTGATTCAGGCTGTGGCACATGGACGATGGTGCTGCTGTATGAACACTGGCTTGTTACAGATACCACGCTCATGGCCTTGGTGGACATTGTGATGTCCGTCAGAGGCGCTCCAACAACTGCTGCTGCCGTAGGGGCCACTGACACCCCACTGTCCAGCACAACTAGAAAGAGAGGAGAAGAATAATAGCTGTTGTTGCTTTTGCAAGAAATATTACAAAACATTACCCAAGTGATATCCGAGAAGTCAATTGATGTGATTATACCATCTGAGCTGGCCTGAGCTGTGTCAGTGGTTCCTGCAGGTTTGTCATCTTCTGAGGTAGAGGATGAGGATGAAGAGGTAGCCAGGGAATGAGAGTCACTCTTCCGCTTGAGGGCCGGACCTGTACAGCTCTCCAAATATCTAGAACACACACAAAGGCAATGAACAATAAATAGTGTGACAGGGACTTGGTGCTTTAAGCAGAGAATGAACTGAAGTGATGAGGATGTCATCACACACCTGATGATGTTGTCCACACAGTTGATCTGCTGATAGGAGGGAATGTGTGTTTGCTTCCTGCTTTCTTCAGGGTCTCTAACCTCAGGGTTAGAGGCTGCAGGCGGCAAACATGCTATGGAAATAAAGAGTTGTTAAGCCAATTAACATTTGCACATTTTAACACTGCATGTTTTTAATGTTCTGAATTGCATGTGTGTGTTGCTACATTACCAGCTCTGGCAGGTTTGCCAAGAAGAGTAATTTTGTGGCTGGAGCCCAGATAAGGCGGCTGACCCCAACTCTTGACTCCATTCACATCAGCACAGATCTGCTGCAGCGTCATCTACAATAACACCCATATAATGCATCAGCATAATGCACCCTGACATCAGAGTTCACTGCACTGGTTTCCTGGTCTGTGATGTCACTGTGATGTCTCACCGGCTCCCGGTGTGTGTCCTCCCACAGGTTGCCATTGCTGTCACTTGAAGAAGCTACACTGATGTAGTGCTCATGTGAGCCATTGCTTCCCAAACTGCCATAACCACTGGAGCCATTGTTATGGACCGGCTGTGGAGAGGAGACACAAAGAAATCAAGGAAATGGATAAGTGTGGTGGTGTGATTTTTATCTTAGTTTGGAAAATCTAAGAAAACACCAGAAAGGATTGATTCAAAGTGATATAACACAGACGCAGAATGATTCATAAAGTATTCATGACCTGCAAACAAATGACCTATTCTATTACTGAATGGTAAAAAATCGACTTGTGTAACTGACCTGCAGAAAAAGCTTGTAAATCTTCGCTTGCAAATCTTTTATTTCCTCATGGGTGACTGGGATATCGTCCTTAGTCCGAGCAGCAAACACATCCTCATTCAGTGGACTCCTGGTGACAAAAGACGACAGCACAGTGAGGTCATCTGTATTTTGATGTGATTTTACTTGCTAAGTCCCTTGGCAACGACAGCACTGCTAGAGCACTTAAAAGTCACGAAACAGGGGGATTACATGATAGACTTTAAAGATACCAAACCTCCACCTGAGCACATAAAAAGCATTGAGACTCTTTCAGACTCTTGTCTTTGTGTATTTCTTAGTTTTTTTCAATGCAACTCACGTCCTGACTTTATGCCGACCGATGATGAAGGCCACCTTTCGGCTCCAGGGGTTGATGAAGCTGGACCAGCTGGTGTCCAGGGTGATGTGATCTCCATTCTGACAGCGCAGACGCACCGGAGAGTGCTCAAATGGAGACTGGCCCGCGTATTTCAACACTACACATGGCATAAGGAGAAATGACATTAGAGAGGATTAGATGAAGTAAACTGTATGACTGACTTTTGTTTTCTAATATTTTTCCTCAAAATAGTATTTTTTAAGCATATTCAATGAGAAATCCTAATTTCAAAATGTTGATGAGGTCATTTTGAAGCTTATTAATATAAAAACCTCAAATTATTCACTCTTCTGTAACATTTACCTTTTCGGTGCATAGAAAGCATGAGGGGACGATCGTCTGGGTGAATGCAAGTCAGTAACGATGTACCAATCAGATCCTGGGGAAGGTATCCTAGCAACGGCACAGCCCTGTGGACAGTAACCATCCAATTAGCTTCATCAACACACCACCATTTAAAAAGCTCAATACAAAACAGGATTGGGCACGTTTGTATGTTTTATTGACCTGTCGTCTACTTCCAGGAACACACAGCCAGGGGAGTGTGTGGTGGTGAAGATCCGCTTGTCCAAGGGGATTCGAGGTGCTGCACAGGTCAATGATATTGATGTAAGAGACAAGTTACAGGGATCATTCTTACATGTCTGAGTACATGGATGCCTTTTCATACAGAGAACTGAATATATAGGTAGGCTTAAGAAGCTTATCAGTTCATAACATTCCTTAGAAACATCTATAAGGTCAACACAGATAAGACAAAGGTTTAACAAATATCATAATCCATTAGAAATGAGCTAAAGTTGTGTGTCCAAGCACAAGCAAAACAAGAAAGTTACAAATAAATAGTTTGTGATATACTATTAACTGGGCATGGCTGCATGAGTTGTATGCAGTTTGTGGTGCTCATCACTGTACCCTCATATCCAGAGATGATGCGTTCAGCCAGCGCCAGGCAGCACGGCTCCTCCTCCTCCCCACTGCCTCCTCTTCCCTGCACCTTGAGTAGGTAGGGGGTTATCCGAAATGGGTTGTAACGCATCTCACCTTCACGGTCCTTCCCACCTCTAAAAAATAAATATGTCAAAATGTAAATAAAGATCATAGTCAGTCTGTTCATTCTTAAACAGAGATTGTTATGTTAAGACAATATGCAAACTGTATTGTGGCTGAATGACTAAGAAAGTCCCTTGGGGTCAACAAGATGTCTGAGGAGCTTTAAAAAGTAGCGTTTAACTGTGTTTTACTAATTTTCTTTGGTAAAGATCAGTAAATACTGTTCCACTCATTTGTACATTTTAATTTTTCTTAGAACATCCAATTTTCCCAGAGAGATTGTATTACTGTGAAATCACAAATTTATGGGTGGCCAAGTTAAGTAAATATCTTTGAAAGAATGAAAATAAAGCATTTATACTGACCTCATTCTGCAGAAGAAGGACTTGACCTGGGCGCAGTCAAACAGAACCCCAGCTGCAAAGACAAAATACAGAGAAAAGTAAGTTATCTCCCCTTTTTTTTAAGCAATTCAGGTTTCTATACCAACCTTCAGCTGCTCGATCTAGTAGCAAATGTTTAAAATTTGTTTCTATAACAAGAAAAAAAAACATATTGTATACACAAATTGAAATTAAGAAAACCTGGACACAAGTGCCCCAAACTTAAGGACTTTTCAGCAACAGCCAATTAAAATAAGCTGAAAGAACAAAACCTGTCAAAAATATAACAAATGTGTTCCCAACAAACCTGTATGTGAGTTGCTCCAGGGAGGCAAATGTGGCTGAGCCGTGTGCGAGTAGAAGACATTAACATCTTGGTGGAAGAGCAGCTCCACAAACTTTGCTGACTCCAGGAACTTCCTCTTGCAGCAGAGGATGCTGGGAGCCTGCTCCGACGCATACAGCACTCGGCCGCTTGAAAGCGAGAAAACCACCACGAAGGAGTCCTATACACAGACGCAGAGAGATGTGTACACACACACACGCAGAGAGACACAAGCACACAGGCGAGCCAAGTCGCAGACACACACAAAAGCAGTGAACGCACATACACTCACACACACGCCCAGGCGTGAGGCAAGAATAAACGTACATGTGCAAATATGTATGCGAGTCAGTTTGCTTCTTTAGGACACTAAACAACTGTGATGGAACCTTAATTCAGTATTAAGTTGGGGCCCTGTTTACATGACAACAGTTTTGCCTCAAGCAAATTACATTTTTTGGCATTTAAGAAAGTTCTTTAACCATATAACAATATTGTGAACACAATTCTCTCACACACAAATCCACAAGAAATGACTGATAACGCTGTAGTAAGCATGCAGGGCATCTTTGAAAATCAGCACTGCAGAATAACACTACAAATTAGGGGTGCACGATAACTATCGGGCCCCGATAACATATATATTTTTGTCAGCACGGCAGTGCCTCGCTCCCACTGAGACCCGAATGACCTCCAGTGAATGCTGCGTTCAAGTGACATCGGCATAATCAGAAAAACTCTTTCTCACTGGGAAAAATCAAGAATACCCCTTCATGCCAGAAAACAACTCGTTAACTCGGTCATAATTTTAGTAGTTGCTAACTTGAATTCTGAATGAATCATGATCTTAGGTATATGTGTGTGTTATTGGTTATCGGTTATCGGTATCGGCCTTTAGGAGCTGAAAGTTATCGGTTATCGGTATCGGTTTTAAAAAACAGTTATTGTGCATCCCTAGTCAAGAGCTTTAATCAATAGATAAATTAATTTGAAAGCATCTTACAGTCTCCTGCTTGCTTTAGAATAACAGCAAATTGGGGGGAGTGCTCCACTGTGTTGTTATTAAGTCTCCGGCAGTGGAGAGCATCCTTTTCAGCTGCAGTAAACTCTGAGTGGAGGCAGAGTTTTTGAGGTGAAACAGAACAAACAAAGTTGTTTTCTTTATCTCTTAGTTGGTGTAACTTGTGTAATGCTGCTGTGTGTTAGTCAGCCAGTCTTAATTGTTACTGCTAGTCACTGCTCTACTAATACAACAGTTATAGTGACAGCTTAGAAAGTTCACAAATTATTAAATGTTTCACTCACAATGGTAGTAATTTACGTTAAAAATGCTTTCAGAAGAGCAGTCTGCTGGGCTCATAGTTATTTTCACTCCGGTAAATGGGTCTTGCCCTCTTCCCTCAGCAGATTTGGCCCATATTGAGCTAGTCAAAGCCATCCATCTGTCATGGGGTAGGCTTGATACAATGACCAAAAAAGGTGTGTTTCCAAGCAAAAGTTAAAACATCACATGTATAGCTTCTTTGATTTGCTATATGTTAGGGAGTTGGGGAGAACCTTTCTTTATGAATCGGAACTTTGCCAATTAAAATTGTTATAATGTTCTTGGCATTATTGTTAAAGAATTTTCAGTCTTGTAAATAGATCTCTCCATGTCATACCAAAAAATATATTTGTGACTATTTTTGACTCAGTGTCACAAAATATGACTTCCATGTAAATAATTTTAAAGTTGTGGTGTTACATGGATATATATTGTGCAAGATCTGTTGTGCAAGTAAACACTATTGACTTAATGGTCTCTTGTGACTCTTACGACTATATTTTTACTGCTTTGGATCATCAGCCAAAGAACTGCCGATTAAACGTCATGTTTAAAGCCAAGCTTTTGAATTTTTCATGTATTTTATTTTTATTTTTTAGCTGTGTCATGCTACACAGAACAGTACAGCATAACAGCATTAAGGGTCACATAATATTAAAAAGTCTGGCATCAAAATTGTAACCCTCTTTCCATGAAGTTGAATAAGTTAATATTTCATGTTTTTGTGTCCCTTAGCTTTAGTGGATGTCACCTGCACCCTGTTGCTGCTTAACCCGGATTTTACCACTGCATGGAACGTCAGGTACAGATTAATCCTGTCACAGCGGTTGACCACAACACAACTGCAAAACTGTTACTTCTAACAAATGTTAGCTATTCATTATCTAGGCTCTCAAAATTTTCCAGTATTTTTCAATAGAAGTCATCACAGCACTCAAATATAAGCATAGGACAAAAGTAGCTAGCTTGTATAACAGACTGTTTTATTTGCTATTTCGAAAATGAACATTTAAGAGTAAAAATTTTTAAAAAAGGTGAAAAAAACGAGATTTTTCAAGTTCTTATTTTAGAGTTGACATGAGCTTGTGTTGATGGTTGAGTCGACAAATTCTTCACGTCCTTAAAAAAATAGTCCCTCAGAAAAACTAGGTTGTATTGTTAAAACAATTAGATTACAAGCATCAAGGCTAGCTTACAAGGCTTTGCTGAACAAATCTTTGTGAAAATAAGTGCATAAAGTAAAAGATAGCTAAAGGGTTGAGTTGCATGGTTGTCATGTCCTTTGTGGTGAAGGGTGCAGAGCGAAAATAACCTTGCAAATAATGAAAGTTGAAGGGATCTCATGGTGCTTTCTGGCCATTCCATCAAAAACCACAAGTCTTACTAGCTAAACTAAAAGTATTGACCATAATTCCAATAGAAGACAAATTTGTCTTCTATTGGAATTATGGAATGTAGTGTGGGACTTGTGGGAGAGGAAGTGATTTTTTTTTTAGTTAATAAAATCATTTTAGACAAAATGAGTAAAATTTTAAAGCTGCTGACAATACTGGGGACTAGACACAAAAGCCAAAAACCATACAGAGGCAAATTGATGAGCTTAATATTGTTTAAATTGCCGTAATTTCCGGACTATAAGCCGCTACTTTTTCCGATGCTTTGAACCTTGTGGCGTAATCTACGATGCGGCTAATTTACGGACGAATATAAAAGAATATAAACGAGAGTGTGTTTGACAAAGTAATTCCGAGGCTGTTAAATTTTGACACTGACGAAGACAGCTTTAGTGGTTTTAGTTGTTAAATTTAGTGGGTGCAACTCATAGTCCGAAAAGTACGGTGAATTAAATTGATACATTGAATTGTATCAACAGTTACACCCCTAACCATTATATTGGTGAGTGGTGATTTTAATGTAGTAAATGATGCCTTAGTTGACCACACTGTTCACCCTTTTTTAGCTGATAAATTCTTCTCACGAACCTTCAAAGAATTACTAGAAATACCAGCATGAACTGATGGATGATTTCCAATAAACATAAAATCAGGTTTTCATTTTATTCAAGGGCTTTTGACTCTTATTCTAAATTTATTTCATTTTACTGTCAAATTATTTATTTGATTGTTATTTATGACACACTTTATAATATTGTTACATCGGATCATGCTCAAGTTTCATTCACATACAACTTCTAACTCAAAACCATAATCTAAGAGATGTAGATGGTAAATTTGTCACACTATAACAATCCAGCTTGTAGACAAAGGTGGCAAACAAGATCAGAATGGCATTGGTATGGCCAAAGATGTTTATTGTTTTGAGTTTTCTATTCAGAAAATTAGAACAACAGAAGATGAGGCAAAAACTATACCAAAAGGGTCACTAGGTGCTTTTAAACAAAAGAAATAATATAACCAAATGAGGACTTAAAAAATACAAGAGCCATTTATCTATGAAATAATTTAAACAAGAAAATAAAAGCTACTCTTTGGAGTCTTCAGCATTGTGTGTGTGTGTGTGTATATTTAAACTGAAATGTATTTTTTGGTCTCTGTTTCATGTATAACAGTTTAATTTTTTTTTTTTTTTTAAACAGCACTTATTAAGCTGGTCCCTCCTAAAATAAAATAAAAATTTTATAATGACTTGAATAATGCACAGAAATTTGGAGAGTAATCCTGACTTTTCAAGGAAGAGCCAGGTGGGTGGAGACAGTGTTGTGCACTGGAGTGAAGGACCATGCTAAAAGTTCCTAATCTAGTAACATCAGAGTTTGGAAATTTCGAAAAAAAACTCTGAAAATTGAGTGCTCAGAGCTGAAACTGAAACTGCCCTGGGGACTATTTCAACATAAGCCTACCTCATGATGTGACACTTTTGCACCATCTAACATGACTATCCTACATTTTAACATTATTTATGTCTTAAAAGTAGGAAAACAAAATAGGTAGCCTTTAAGTACCAAGAGAACCAGCCACACCTGGCCATAAAACTGCCTGTCAGTCAAACACCCAATTACTTTTGAGCTTCTGGAAAAGGAGGTACTATGTATAAAAATGACTGCTATTCCTCAGCTGTTTAACAGCATTTATGTTAAGTTTTAGGTCATAGTTTACTGTGTAGAGTAATTGTAACTCCTGGCTATTTTTGTTGCAGGAAGGAACTACTACAGTGTGGTGTTATTAACCCTGAGAAAGACCTGTACCTGGGCAAGCTGGCCCTCACCAAATTCCCCAAGAGCCCAGAAACATGGATACACAGGTAAGACTTTGTTGCAGAGCACCCTGCTCCTTTCTTAAAACTATCATTGTCCTTTCTACACATTACAGTGATAAGAAGGTATTTTCTTTTTAGAATATGATGCTGTACATAACAAGATGTGTAGTCCAGGCCAAGGATGTATCTACAAGATCAGTAAAATTATTTTCCTCAGTGAGCAGAGTAGTCTCTAGTCAACCTTTTAGCAAAAGATAGGTTTATAGCAAAAAAATGGGAGCAAAAAGCCTGAATTTGCACAGCTTTAATCAGTTGAAGTGCGCACACAACTCTGACACTACAAACACTTTTCTTGTATGTTTCTTCTTTTACTTTTCTATGGTATCGCATCTGTAACATTATCTACTGACATACTCATCAAAACACAGTTCTTATTCTAACTCAGGGCGCTTTCACACCTGAAAGTCCTGTCCAAGGTCCCAACCAAGGTTCACATTTTTGTTACATTATACACAGTTTGTGTGGTTGGTTTCAGTGTGAGACTGCAATTATGCAAATTGACCAACAGACTTCATATGACAAATGCATTAAGTATATGGGCTGTGTGTCTCTATACTTTACACTGATTGCTTTGTTAGTGGGTGGGTTTCTGACGTCAGCGTATCAAAAATGCCTTATTTTGTAGCCTGATTGTAGCTTGAATATAGCTTAATGATTTTTTTTCCAGTTGGCCCCTTGTAAGGTCATCAGACCAAATGTGAATAAGCTATTTTGTCTCCTTTGCCTCCCATGTAGTTTCTCGGCTCACTCTTTGTTTTGGTACTGGTTACTTATTTTTCAATTTTCCGGGTAGCCTGCTGTAACTTCCTGTTGTTGGTACTAATCACCAAACCTTTGCTCTTACACTGGACACAAACTGAACCATATTTCCGTTTGATCCGGACTGAGACCACCTTTTTTGGTCGGACCAAATTTCAGCTGTTGGGTCAGGACCATGGTCTGGTGGAGGTTTTCATACCTGCTATTCTGGTTCAAAACAAACTGAAAAGTTCAAAAGTCTGGACTAAATGAGGCAGGTGTGAAAGCACCCTCAGGCAGGTCTGGGACAAATTGGATTAATATTTGAATCTAACAATAATGTTGGTAATATGTCACTGATTGTATCTAGGATTTTGCAGAAATATTTATGCTGCTGTTGCATTTGTTATCCTGATATACAGGTTCTTTGCTTTGAGTGTATTAAATACAACAGCATCACACAGCAGCTGAAAGGATTTATTTGACTTTAATATAAAATCTGACTGTAATTCATGTCCTGTGCTCTGCAACACATCCATCCAGGTTAAGTGTTACACACAAATCACTGGTTTATACAGTAGAATTGTTTGTAATAAAGATGCCCAAGGGTTTTTCCTGCATAATTACTAAGGTGGCTGCCATTGTTGATTTCCAGTACGCCACCACTTAAAATGGTCAATGTCAGCAAAAACTAACTCTGTAATCATTCCATAACTTCATCAGTTTCATATAACTTGCATTGACTGCAGAAGTCCATTGCAGCACTGTACTGTACACAGTCAATGGTCTGTGCTAAACAGTCATCACCCAAGACACAGCAGCGCGAAAGCATCACTGCCACCTACTGTAGCAGATATGCAATTACACTTTATTCTGGTACGGCAAGGAAAAAGCGAAAGGTAGTTTCGCCTGTGCATGTTCCCTGGGGTTACACGCATGTGTTCATGCCATAACACGTGAAATGGAGGCAGCTTAGTACTAACCGTAAACCAGGCTAATGTAATTCTCTAACACAGCAGTTGTCTCCCTGCAGACGCTGGGTGCTGCAACAGATCCTGTGTGAGTTCAGTGCTGTGGGCTGTATCATGAAGCAGCAGCAGAGTGAAACAGAACAGGCTAATGCTGGGAGAAGCCAACAGCCCAGGGACATTCTGGCTAGGACCCTACACCAAGAGATGAAGGTGTGCTGTGATGCAGCCTGCCGCTATCCGAGCAACTACAATGCCTGGTCCCACCGCATCTGGGTGTTGCAACACATGGCCATGGGAAACATCAAGGTTAGATGAAAAATAGAATATTTTTGTATGCAATGTTTTACTTAAATATTGAAGGAATTAATAGCAATTTCCAGAAAATGCCTTCAAAGTATTTCCATACACTGGAAAACATCCACTGTGGCTGCCTGTCTCCAGTCAACATGTAAATAGTGTATACAGCATACAGTGTAGTTGCCATCAGGCAAAAGATACAGAAGTATCCGCTGCCGCACCACCAGACTACAGAGCAGCTTCTTCCCTCAGGCTGTGAGACTACTTAATACACCATCTGCACTCCTCCATGTTTAGTAATTTTTTCATTTTTATTTTTTCAACAATCAATTAATCAATCAACAGGGAACCACACTTTAATTTCATTATGTAACCTGCTGCATAATGACCAATAAGCTTCCTTGTATCCTTGTATACAGACAAGCAAGTCTTCTGAATACATTTTGAAATATGAAATTTGCCATTCTCTCTACATCTTAATAAAGACATTGTCCAAGGGATTATGACTGAACCTTACTCTAGAGCAGCTCCAACAGTCTTCCTCCTTATGCTAGAGCTAGTGAGCATCTCTATCAGTACCAATTAGTCAGGCATCTTGATATTTTAAATGCTGTGGTAAACTTGTGAAAGAAGAACTTTTAAACTAACTTTAAAAGCAAATAAATAGTCATATATGGTATATAATTCTAAAGAAATAGTTCCAGAGATACACAATATCAGTGCAGATAAATACTGGCCAACTATGCAATAGGTGGTGATATGCTTTTAAAAGTTGATTTGCTTCCCACCAAATAACAGAGAGGTAGAACAAATGCAAGACACAACGTTCAATGCAGAAGTTTCAGATATGTAGACTTCTTTGTCAAATTGGTTCATTTTCAGGTGTTTAAGTGTTAAGTAGATGCAAGATGCTACAATACCACCATAGAAAGACTAACAGCAAAATATCACTCTTGTAAATGTGTGATATAATGTTTTCCTTAGAAGAAATTAGATTATTATAATAAATTATTATTATTCCTTAGAAGGAGGGAAAAAACAGAATTCCTTCTATAAGCAACACCAAGGGAGGGAACATCTCTTTTTTAAGATTTAATAGATGTTACACTGCTGCCTGAAATGCTGCAGAATAGTAATAGACATTGTCTGTAAAAGATGCTTCAGGATCTCCTTTCATAGTCAATGTCTGCAGCAGGCATTCTACCACTGAACGGCTTGGAGTGAACAGTGTTCACTTAATGTAGTTTTGTTTCTGAATCAAATCACTCAAACACACGGATCTATTTTACTCTGATTATCTTGATCAAATTACCTGACCTGTCAAATAAATTGTGATCAAGCAGGGAGACATGTAAATAATGGAACTCCTCCCCACTAATTGATGATGAATATACTAAAGCAGCTTGCCACCTACATTACAGGTGTGTGGTGTCTCTTCCTCATTCTCTCTTCAGTATATACTGAATAAAATAACTAACAGCAAACACAAGTGGTATATCTGTATTAGTCACATCAGTGTATCATACACATCTGCGAAATTTTTCTTGTAGCTGTTAGGCATAATGTGGCTTAAAAATATTAATGTTAGTAAGGCCAATAAAAAACAATGGCTGAAAAAACATGTAATGTTGAAGAGCATTGACACCAGATGAGGCAGTATTATTACCTAATATGAGATACGTTATTACTCAGATATAGTAAACTTGTTGCGCCACTAAACAAAGAAAGCTAAGGTTAGTTTTCCACATCAGCTTGCATCAGACAGATAACAGTTGTCATCTGTTCTTCAAAGATATAAATATATGATGCAGCATACAAGTAAATCTTTTATTTGCTAAAATTTGCTGATTGTGGCTTTTTACCTCCCGCAATTTCAATGAACAATAGTGATGTTCATCTTTCAAAATTCTTGTAAACCAGAAACAACAGAGCAATATTGAAGAAACGTTGACAGTGATTGTGTAAGTGGCCCATTCAGTTTAGATAGATTGTATGTGTGAGGCAACCTTTCAACGTAAATGTAGTGAAAAAATATTGATGCCACTACTTCCCTTCAAGTAATGAAGTTGCAATTACACTTGCTGGGTTGAGCCTTCTACCACTAAACTCTAAGAAATGGGTGCAGCCTATATGTCACCTTATTTAATCAATAAAAAAAAGTTGATAAAATGCTAGATTACAAAAAGAATCAACAACAGAAGCCCTAACTCTGTGATAAATTTTAGCACTAATCTGTTGTGGTGTGATTTCTATAACATAGAAATCTCTTCCAGTTCCCTCCACTTGCAGGTTTGCTTCTTTTCCACAGTCTATTTTGCATAAAAGTCTTTTATCAATTGTTTTGAAAAGTTCAAACAAAATTGTACAGTTCTATTTATATCCTCATCTAATTAGTTCCAAATACTTCAAATATATTCTGAATATAACAACTTAAATATGCATTTGCTCTGTATAGCATTAGTTTTTTTACTTCAAATCATTTAAATTGTCTACCAATCTCAATAAACTAACTATCCTTTTGTTAGTGGTTCACAATGAAAACAAACAAATTAGTCCTGGAATCTGCCTACAAAGTTTGTGCCACAACCACTTAATTAAATGTATTAAGTAAGGAATATGCCCTACAAGATATCCATATCAGGAATTAATGGACAACATTAGAGGCCTTGATCTTAATAAGGAATACGTGAAATGACAATCTCTCAGGTGCTTGTTGTATTCCAGAATATTCAACTTGTGTTTTTAAGATACACCTTAGCTCACTGCCATGTTTCCTCGCAGGTTCTCCATGATGAGCTGTCCTCCATGCGCCTCTGGGTGTCCATGCATGTGTCTGACCACAGTGGCTTCCACTACCGCCAGTTCCTACTCAAGGAACTGATTACTGAGCTCTCCCAGCCTTCAACCTCTACAACTACAACCACCAATTCACCTCAGCACCAGTCCAACACAGTTCCCAGCAGTAGCCCCCTCCATGACACCGAGGCTAATGGGGAGCTGTCAGGAACAGAGGCGGTGAGTGAGGAGGAGAGGCAGCTCAGTTACCCCCCAGTGCTTCAACTCTTTTGCCAGGAGATGGAGCTGTGCACAGACTTAATCCAGTCCTTCCCTGGGCATGAGACACTCTGGAGCCACAGGTAAGGCCACAGAGGTGAAGGGAGGGCAAAATATTTATCACTCTGATGTGACACATTTTGTTAAAGTAAACAGTGTATAAGTACAGGTCTAAGGCACTTACCCTGGAGTATTTCCATTTTATGCTACTTTCTTCTTCAACCTCACCTCCTTGTCTAACAGGTTATATTCCATAGTTAACCAGCAGTTTAGGCTTTTTATTCAGAGAAATATCCAACTCTTGCCTGCAATTATTTTGTATAATTGTAAAAATGTCCACTTGTAGTAAGAATATTTCAACTTGCTGTCAGAACTGGGCCCTCATGAAGTTATGGAATAATTATCCAAAATTTTAAAAAAATAGGCCCATTTGTGGAAATAATGTTATATTTAAGTTACATAAAAGCTTTTTATTTTTTTCTTCCTAATTGTCCTTGAAATAGTGGTCAAGAACCCCCACCCCCCACCTCCGACACAAAAATGGTTTGGCCACTGATCAAACTTTAATGTTGTCATTTGATTTAAAGTTCAGTACGCTCAAAATGTCCGGTCAGCACAAGTCCGGTGCTCAGAAAAGAAAAAAGAAAAGAAAAGAGAAGAAAACAAGTAGAAAAGAAGAAAAGAGAAGCCTTACAGATTTGCTCAATAAATATTTAAAAAAAGGTGGTGACGGTGAAGCTGGGAGTAGTAAAGTCAACATAGAGCAAGATAAGAAACAGCGCAGCTAACGTATACCAGCTTTGTAAGGGGGGGGACAGACAACTCAGATTATTCTGTCCTGGGCCCAGCCAATACTGTCAGCTGGCCTGCCTGTAGGTCCAGGACCAAAGGACTTAAATTATACATTGTTGCTTTTTAGTTTTGGTTTGATTAGTGCTCACTCTGTCCTACATTAAGTAAACCAAAATTTGTGAACAAATAACAGGTCTCTCATCTATTTGTCAAAAAATATAAAAGGGAAAATAACTTCTGTAAGACATTAGACAACAACAATGGAGCCACATCAGTGTATTGCCATTGCTATAGTAGCTGTAATAATTAAGATCTGGTTTTGCACCCAAATCAGAACAGAGTGTGAGCAAATCTCACTATGTGTAAATAATGTAAAAATTGCCTCACAAAAATCAGAGGACATATACAACACGGTACACGGAGAAGGCGGACCGTAATGGATGCTCATGATATGTTCTCTGTGTACTTATTACATGTAAAGTAAAGTATTCAATAAATGTTACATAAAATAAACTTCAAAAAGATAAACTAGCCAGGGATTGGTTTGGAATTATTTAAGACCGTGGCTATCAGCTCCCAAGTTACCAGTCATTTCATAGATAGGCTACTTTTTAAGGTTTTGGTGTGATTATCCATTGTGGCAGTTTTTAACTCAATATGCACCCTGCTTTGTTTTGCTTCCTAATTAGGTCCCAAATTAAGTCCACTTGGATTCTCACCTGAACAAACTGAACCATGGTCCAAGTGAAATAATTCTGGTCTTTTCAGGAGGACCATTGTCCAGGTGTCTGGTCCAACTATAGTCTGGACCATTAGGGGGAGTGATCACTTCTGTAATTTTGGTCCAGATCAAACTAAAAGGTCTGGGAGTCCAGACCAAACATGGCAGATATGAAAGTACCCTTATACTTGTGTTTGACTTCGAAAAACCTGCATATGTATAAGAGGATTTGACTACTGACCTAGAAAAGGAAGCAACTGATTCCATGCCAAAGCTAAAATAAACAAATATCTAGTGCTATTTCCAGTGGATACAACAAGGGCAAACTAATGATTGAAGCTATTACTTTCCGAATCTCTGATTTTGCAGAGGCACCGTAGCCACGAGCACTTAAAAAATGAAAAGTGGTGAATGGCAGTTCGGAAAAATCGACGCACTCTGAAGTATATAAAAATCTTTTATCAGATTTTGGCTACGCCAATGCATTTCCTTTCCACTGAGTCTTCATTAGTATAACAATCATAACAGGTGTGTTATGTGAAGATGAAGTCATGTGATCTATTTATCTGACAGAGATACAGCAACAATACAAGTACTGGTATGTGCAGATCTGAAGCAAGTAGGGTTCAGTGTAAGTATTTTCCAACAGTTTGATACTAAGCCAAATACCAGACTGGGCACGTATATCAGACTTTCACACTAGGTAATGCACGTCACTCGGCCAACAGCATTCCTTACTGAAATGTAATGAGAGCTCATGAATAAGTGTGTATAGCAGCACCAAAACTGAACTGCAAGACACAAAGTGTTTTTGTTTCTCACAACAACTTTTCAGATGAACTTTTCTTCCAAAGCTGGACATCAAACAAAAGAGTAAATAATATAAGACACTGGCTGCAGAAAAGGTCTTCCTTCTCTCCCATGAAATCTATGGAGTGGGGGGGGGGGGGGGGGGGGGGGGGGGGGGGGGGGGGGGGGGGGGGGGGGGGGGGGGGGGGGGGGG
>JAQNCA010000014.1:17133414-17174325 GCA_029783725.1 Acanthurus tractus
ATCGGTATCGGCCTTTAGGAGCTGAAAGTTATCGGTTATCGGTATTGGTTTTAAAAAACAGTTATCGTGCATCCCTACTACAAATACAAACAAAATGATGATGAATGCTTGCCCAAAAAAAGATAATTTTGCTGTAGGAGCATTAATAAACTTGGAAGAGTCTGCTGGACAAACAAATCTCAACAGTTCTCCATCGTTCTTGTTGTTGTTCTATACACGTTAGTACAATTGTATTACCAAGGTTAGGTAGCACAATTGAACAGCAATGTTCGAAGTGGGCTTTTTATAAGAATTGTATATCACTAGGCTAAAGTATGGCAAAAGTAAGTGTGGCTTTTTCAAAAATTACACTCTGCTACCTGGTTTAAAAGGTTTGTATGTTCTGGCCCCCAAAATGCCATTATGATGTTAAAAAAGACAAAACTGCAGAAAAGTTTAACTATTAATGGCAAAACCGTTGACATGCAAACAGACCAAAAAATATGAGAACAGGTCCAAAACAATCCTCTATTGCCATGTCATGTCATTACCACAGTGTGTTTTAATTGATTAAGGTTTGCAACAATATTAGCAAGAAAATGGCAATAGCATTAGGTACTGTCAGGTGTGGTATGTGTGAGAGTGTAAATATACCGTGTTTTTAAGCGTGTGTTCAGAGGTGACTCTGTCCAACTCTTCCAGGGTGCAAACACTGGCGTCTCTCCTCTCATCCTGGCCATTTCTCATAAGCAGTTTGTAATATTCGCTGTTAGCTACAATAAAAAACATACACACAAATGCTGTGTTCAATGCTGCTGTGTCAATAAAAGGTGGTGACAAGACAATGGACCAGCAGTTTCTAAAGAGTTTCCAGTTGTCAGGTTACCTTGCACTTGTTTGACACAATTGAGCGCATAATGTAAGGCTTCCACAGTGCTGGCTTTGCTGCGACTGCGTTTGTCGGATGGAAGCCTCTTCTTCATCTCAGCCACAGTCATCATCACCTCTCTGTGGGCCTGCCCTTTGCCACCACTCACATTCTCGCTGCTACAAACACAGTCAGAGTTTAAGTTCATTCAGTGGAAAACAGTATTGCTTTAAGACCTGATTAAAGAACCAAGAGTTGAAGCAGTTGTCATATGTGGTGTTTAAAAACTCAAATGCTGCTGCTCTGTGTTTATTTTTGACTTGGGGGACAGAACGCAGACCTGTCCCAGATGATCCAAGCAGTCTGGACAGTGGCGGCTGGCCAATATATGGCACTAGGGCACCGCCCCACCACATAGAGAAGAATCACAGAAAACCTTCATTGAGTAAGACTTATAAGAATACTTTGTAACATACAGTATATTTTTGATTAACAAATACAGTTAGGAACTAAAATGCATAATCTGCAATAAAATGTAGGTTTAAAGTGTTACAGGTTGCCTAGAGTTAGTGATAGGCGATACATTTTTGGCCCAAGGCACAAGATTCTTCTGACCCTAATTTTAAGTTGTAGATGTGCTGTATGCACCTCTTCAGTACAAGAGATTCATGGAGTACATGTACATAAAGTCCATACAGCTGATTTACTCTACCACTCAAGGGGTGGCAGCAGGGAGCAAAAGGCTCATTGTGGCACATCTGTCTAAAAAGCTTGGACAAAACCAGCCCGACATCATGATTTAGCAAAAACCATAAGACAGAGGAGGACATCTGGTTGTTTTCATGCAGCTGCTTCACTAAGAAAGCTTAACTAACTGCATGCAGTGGACTGCCTTTACTGCCTCTTTTTTTAAAATCACAGGATCAGCTCCAGCATGTTCCAGACAGGGAGGAAAGCACATGAAAACTAAAATTCATGTGGAAAATGAAAGGCTACTGTAGAGCTCAACTTTTAAACGATAGAAAATTTGCATTTGAATAGATTTTTTTTAGTTTTTAGCAAGTTAAGAGGAGATGTGACTTAAAGATTTTTAATTAGGAAGAAACCCTTGGTTAAAAAAACCATGTGAGACACGCTTTATTTGCACAATGCCTCACCTGAAATTTTTTTTTACCAGGTGCCACTGATCTTGACAGTTAATAACCGAGCAGCAGATCAGAAATGTTATTTTGGTCAAAAACCATCCAGTCCTTCACAAAGCAACAATAGTGTTTCACAATCACAGCTTACAGTGAAACTTTCAGGTTCAGCTTTGAACTTCCTTACCTGCCGAATCTGTGGGTGTGCTGCATTTGTTTTAATTTCCAAAAGATTAAAAACTATAATAATCTGACATTACCAGTCGACTTGTTTACAAGCTGCATAATGTTCTGACTGGTTGGGTATTTTGCTCCACTGGACCTTTTTACAGTGATGAAGATGTGTTCTATTATTCAGCCATTTCTTTTGTGAGTACAATGTTAGAACAGATAGAACCAGTGGCAAAGCAATAAAAATAAAACCCAAGTGTTTGAGGTTTCAAAAGGCATCAAAATCTCTTACAAGGAAAGAAAAGTAGCTGAGAAAGTTTTTTAAAACATTTAAAGCTGATATTTAGAACTGTGATGCCACTGTAATGGTATGCTGTGGAGCATATTAACACTCTTTCTGACATAAATGAAGAGGCTGTAATATTATGTGAATCTGAGGCAAGAAGTGGGGGCACATGCATTTGAGCAAATACCTCTTAGTTGAAGTTGAGGTGGATCCTATGGCGCTACCAGGGCTGTGATTAGCAGATGAAGAGAGATCATGTGATCCACTAGCCATTTCCTCATCCTCCTGCCCCACTTCTCCACCTAAAGCCCCGCTCTCCTCTTCCTTGAGGAGCTCTGACTGTGTCCCTCCATCCTGCTGCTGTGAGGACACCTTCTCCTCCTCTCCATCTTCTCCTGTGGATGACTGTAACGTAGGCTCCTCCCCATCTGGACCACTGTCATGTCCAGGCATCTCCACACTTTGATCACACATCAATAGTAATTCGTCCGATTAATGTGCTTGGTGGGGGTCTTCATATGTTCAACAAAGGGAACGGATTCCATGTGATGATGATAAATCAGCGTTCATTAAATCAGTTTTAAATGCTGGATGGGAGGATCTGCCTTGAACACTGTAAGAGAAAGGAAATTAAGGGGGATTTTAAGAATCAGTATCAGAAATAATTTTGTAGGGCTGTTTACATCATGGAAGGACTAGCAGCAGATGGTGGCCAACAAGCTAATTTCTTGCATAACTACTGTGACTGAGAACAAAAACAAATTCATTCAAGGAAGTATGAGGTTGCATTAAGGATATTACTTTGAGAAGATAAAAGTTAAAAAATATTTTCAAAAAAAGTAATTAAAAACAAATACATGCTCTTTCTCTAGAGCCTCGAGGCTATCAGTGTCATGGCTAATGATGTCTTCTTGTGTTTTCCTAGTTAAAGATATGAGGTTTGTGTTTTTCATTTTAGAAATTGACAACTGCACTGTGAGGTAAATATCTGCTCAGGAACCCGCTTAAACCCTTTCAGAACATGTCTCCTTAGGCTTTTCAATGTCTTATGCCAAGAAAAATGCTGGGTCACATTTCTCCACAGCATATTAACGGTATGTAGTATGTGCTATATACAAATTTTAAAGCATATTCTTTTTGGAGTTGGTATTAATAAGAACACAACTTCACAATTTTTCAGGAAATGACTTAATAATACATCAACCAAAATCTTTGCAGAGACAACCAAATATCTTTCTAATGATGTTTTGGTTTCCCAAAGTCCTTCTGAAGCTCTCTTACCACAAAGTACCTCTGCCATGGAGGTTGTTTTTAGTTCAGTTTGTTTGAATTTTTGTCTGTTAGCCAGATAATGGAAAAAACACTGGCTGAATATTCATGAAACATGGGGTAAAGTGTAGCATGGGCCAAGGAATAAAAAATTAAACTTTGGAATAAATCGACATCACTGGGTGGACACAAAAAAATATTTCCTTATTTCATTGCGAGATAAGGCATTAGGCCTTGGCACAATAAATGCCCTATATGCCTTATGTTCTGAGGATGGAAGTAAAGTTCAGCAATGACAAAACACAGCTACTTGTGGGAAGATGATGACTCCATGGCACAATCCACATTCCCAGGAACCAATAATCCTCTTGGGTGGCCAGCATGTAGTTGCTCAAACTTCATAAAAAAAGCAGTTGAGATGGAGCACTTCAGGACAGTGGTTTTACGGTAGACCTGGCTCAATTGCTACATTGCAACAAATGTAACAGTGCCTCTGAATCTGCGGTGTTGCTATGGAATTACAAGTAGACGGATGTCATGCAACTAATTTTGTTATTGATCACATTGAAATGAGATTTGTCTGCAGTTAACTCCACCAAAAATATTTAGGAAATAAAAATTCAGACTTTACTTAGATGAGGCTTCAGTTACACATGACCATATATTGACATAACTCCAGCAGTTTTTGAAATATATCCAAATATATATTGTGGTTGCATGTGCAACTTTGCATATCATACAAGAATGGACTATTGATCTTGATGAAAGTTTATGTTCTCTGGGTGCACACCTTGGTAATTTTGCAGCTTTGGAGTAAATCATTCCTTTAGTGCTAGTTTCACACATGGACAATTATTTATGCTATCATATGTCAACATTTCTACCATGACAAATGTCTGATGAGAAAGGAAAACAACCCACTTATGCAAAGTCTGGTGTGGCAAAGCACAATGTCACAAACAATAAGACATCTCTCAAATGTGAAAAACACTCACTCTGCCTTGTTATTTAATATTGAACTATTTGACCACCAAACAGACTCACTGCTTTCTGACTCACTGCCATCATCCATTAACATGAGCACATTTTATCCAACCATACTGCCAACACCACTGCAACACTACCAAATGCACACTTTGATACAACACCAACAAAACAATATTAACAGGATAGCTTGTAGCCTGATAGCTGATGCACATAGCAATATTTTTCCTGTCTTCCATCCAAGTTAAATGCAGCTAAATTTGGTTACACATCTTATTTGATCTTAACATCCTAGTAAATTTAACACATCGTTTTCAGGGTGAATTTTTGGAAATCGAACCGAGCAAACATAACATTATAAATGAAAACAGAGGTAATGACTTTGCTGTCTTCATTTGTTTGCTTTATTTCTGTCACAAAGGTATTTGTAAACGGACAAACGTACACTACAGCCATGGAAGATGAGACAGAGACAGAGGGAGACCCACTAAGAGGTACAAACAGAAGCCAGTGAAAATAACCTGCGTCATTCAACAGGTCATCACTGCAGGATTACATAACCAGCTTGCTCAATTCAGAGCGTATAAGCTATCCTCATATGAGTACTAAGTGTACAAGGCACAGATACAAACCCATGCTCACTGTGGTATATGTATTGACGCTTTGGTCTTGCTATATTTTTACAGCCCAGGAACTGACCTGATAAGGCCATGGTAAGGTCAAGGTGTTGAGCAAGGTTAAAAATTTGCACTTTTCTCCCGACTCTTCAGAGAGCAAACATGCTTGGATTCTTTCTTCAAACACACTGTGACCCAACTGTAAAAAAGGGGTTGATGCAGGACAAGCACTGGTAACTGAAACAGTCACTATAAATGGATTGATCCGTCACTTCATACATGAGCGATCATGTGAAAAAAATTAGATTTAATTTGTTTGTGTCTTTTTGACTCTGTGGAATGTTTTGCATATATTCTATATTTTAAAAGCACAGGTTTAAAATTGTCAAAAATGTATAACTGAGAGTTGAGAGAAAGTATAATTAAAGTTTAACTATTTGAGCTACATATGTAAGCATAACTATTATTTACCAGAGGACACTAAAAAGTGGTCAACATAGCCTGGATTTGTTTGTTGTTGCTATGGTTTGTGACTCATGGAGATACTAAAGTCAGGTCCACGTATCTCCATTTATATTTATGTTCAGGATTTACGATTTTGCAACTGCTCTACTCCACATATGCTGAAAATTACTCTCAACTCTTATCTACTCATTTAGATACTTACTCAAGCTTCGAATGTTTACAAGACTTGGACTTTCCAAAATGTGAATCTTTTTGATATCATTCATGCTTTTACATGACTATGTGGGGCATAGGATTACATCTAAACATAACTGTAACCAAATCTACACAGCAACAGAAAAAACTCTCTTGGGATAGTTTTGCCAGCAACAAATCAACACTACAACACAAGCGCTCTTTTGTTTAATGCAAATTTTGATTGGCCTGATACTGCGACAGCTACAACCCATGTAGTCTGTGGTGTGGTGAAGTTGAGCGTGGTGCATTTGACAAAAAAATTGTCTTAAACCTTAACTCAATGTAAGTTTTCATTCCACATACACAAAATGTGTTACAATCACAGATAAAAGTGACCAAATGTACACTGCTAGTTTCCTGTCATGTTCTGTTCATAAACCCACTGATAAAAGCTTTTCATCCTCAATGACGTGATTTAAGTCATGGAAGTTACAATTTATCCTGTGCAGTATGAAGCCATAACAAAGTGCCTTTATTTGACCTGCTCATATAGCTGCAGCTTATGATCAGCTTGGTTAATAATCTTGGAAGCTGTAGAATAACAACTGCATGACTTGGTGAAAGAGCAAAGTGATCACAATGGATGCTTTTTAAAAAAACTGTTTGTCAGCTTTGGTAAATCAGACTCCCTTAACACCTTCATAACCCCAGTGTTTGGTTTTGAACTTCTGTCATGTGTTTTTAAAACAGGTCTGTGTATTTGCAGTGTTTAACTTAGTTGTGTTTAGTGAATTTGAAGCACAAGCATATTTTTGTTGTGATGTGTATATTTGTGGTATGTTTGCGTTTTCCCAACATGTTATCTAAATGCCACATGTTTTTTTTTTTTAAATGATGGAGACCTTTTTTTTTATAATTTGGTGTTTCGTCCCTTTACATGTGTTTTCTTCAGGTGCAGAGCACTGAACACAATCAGCCACTATATCAAACCCTTTGAATGCTTAACAACAAAAAGCTAGCTGTTAGTTTTCATGTACAGCTTACTCAGAATTTGTGTGCTAATACTGTGATAAACAAATCTAAAACAAAAATCACACTGCAGGCCAATAAGAATTTTCAACACCTGTTGCTGACACAATGAATGTCACCTGTCCGTCTCCAAACTTTAGTAGATGAATACAACAAAATGGACACTAAGGAGCTGATCTTATTATCTTATTGTTTCCAAGACTCACTGAAATCTAAAAACAAACAACAATGATACACACCAAATTCCTGCCAATACAGAAGTAAAAACTTGGCAGCATATACATCCCAGGTCAACAAAATTTGGTTATGAAATCGCAATATTATTACATAACATTCACAGACTGGCAGCATGCAAGCCTAGTTTATCTACACTTTGAGATCAACATTTATTTCCGGAAGGAAAATATTTGGATTTAGGCAACTGTGTCAGACTTTTGTGTTGTCAAACAATCCTCCTTAACTTCTTGCAATGAGGTGAATATTTGAGGGCTGGAGCACATGCATTCAAGAAGTAGTATGTTGAACTTGAAGCTATAGCTATGTATAGGTCTCTTTGAAAAAAGACTTTCACTCCAACTAAATAAACACACCAATACAAATACACTGACGATATGTGGATGAGGAAGTCAGCCAGTGATGCCTGTTGTACATGCTTAAATCTACTGCAAAAAAGAGAAGCTTTTCAGACTGCAACAACAGCCAAAAGCCCATTCCCACTCAAAGGAAAACCTGACACTCTCGACGGTTCACTACCCCCTTCCTACATGAACTCAGTAACCTCAACAACCTCAACAACCTCAATAACCAGGGTGCAGCTTAGGGCTTAACGTGAAAGGAAAACAGCTACTACTCAACCGTAAAGTCAAACACAATCGCTGTTGCGACTTTATTTAAATGACGATATCTGTAAATTGCAACTCAACAGGCCAGCTACACACAGAATTTTGCTACACATCCAATTATAAAAACAATTTGTGGCCTTTAACAGAAATACATTAAATTGCTGTAATACAGTAAGGCCAGCGGTAGTTTTCTAAACAACATTTCATTTAGTCCTTAGTTAACGTTAAGCAGCGGCACATTTGCCAGAGCGGTGATATGATCACTTCACATGTCAGTAACGTAATGCAAGCATCTCAGAGCAACATAAGCTGCAGTTTGTTAATAACTCGCTGAGCGCCACTCGGTAACTGCAACCCCCTGACTTATGGCAGACATGACATGTAGCTAGCAAATTAGCAATACACAATACTACACGGTACGTAAAGCAAAGCCATCTTTGATAAGACGGAGATGTAAAGAATCAAGCTCAGATGGCGTAATATACATTCACAATTGTAAACTAAAACACAAGATGAAGATTTAATGTTATTTGTTTACATACACTGTTCTCTCTGTTGGGTGCAGTGGGCGAGGTGGTTAGCTAGCTTAGCCAACTCGCTAACGACACCTTAAAGCTTCTGTTTTCTGTTAGAATATTTACCTTTTCGACTCCACGTGTGTCTCGGTTTCAATATCCAGGAATTAAAATCTTATTAAATTAATCGTCGGGCCCTATTTGGAAAGTATTTTTCGAATTATGTTCCAGTCACGTAGCTAAACCGTCATCCACTCCACAGCGTTTGACACATTTGTGCAACGTGAGGCCGGTGCCGTGTAACTCCGCCCACTTCAAGATGATTGGATGAGCTAATTTAGAATATTCATGTGATTGGATAAAGCATCTGATAATGGGCGTGTCTAAATACAATGAACTGTCAGCAGGTCGCAGGCGGTTCACGTGGACTTCCATGTTACACAACAGAGGGACAACATCTCCTGTGTGGAATGCACAAGCACTAACGCACTATAAACTGCTGCATCCACCCTTTTACTACTGAATGAATGAAGAACGGATGCAGTTAATACATTTTGTGGCTTTTAACAGGAAATTTTAGCGCTGATTATGTTTGTTTGTTCATCAGACATATTCACACTAAACTATTAAGGACTCAATTGGAATTGATATTTTGAAATTCGATTAAACATTTCTATTTGCGGGCAAGATGCCAAAAACTCACTAGTTTGCTAAAATTGTAAAAAAAAAATTCAAGAAATAACAATTATGTAATTAGGTTCATGGTTCTATCCTGCCATGAGCATGAGAAGCATTTTAAAATGCTTTCTAACAACATAAAATTTAATCATAGTGGTGAAAAACAGCAGAGTTAAGACATTTAATTTGTGATGGAATACATGGAAGTCCTGCTGTTGTAGGCAAAAGTTTGTTTGTACTGGGTCTTGTGGGGCTGGGTAATAAATAGGTCAAAGGCTCAGGGAGAAGCTTCTGAGGTAAACAGATGGTGTTGGTAATAATAGACCAAAGGCTTTTTCACTATAAAAAGTTTCTGGTAATTAAATAACATAACATCAGCTGACTGTTACTCATCTTACAACCTTTTTGGAGCCAGAGACTGTCAGGTCACAGATGACTGTCAGTGTGCCAGTCAGCAGTGTTAACGACCCACTGGATCTTTAATATTACATCAGTCAGAAAGTGCAGCTGTATGTAAAACAGTTAAAAGTAAAAAGCTCCAATACACTAAAGATATGTTCCTCAACTGCTTTTAAGAAAAGTAACGCTCAACATTTGTTCAGTCAGAAAGAAAAAAATGCACTTTTTTGATTAAGTTAAATCAGTTTTATTGAAGTAAAAGGTGCTAAGACCAAGGGCAGAATTGCAAAGAGCAGAATTGCACTTCTTTCCAAAGGCATTCCCTGTGGATAGACATGAGCAAGGCTTCATAGATGCCAGATTTCAAATTTCAGGTTTAGACAGGATCCATTCCATGCATCCGAAATAAAAGCTTGGTCTACAAAAAGCAATTTCATAAACCTTTGTATATATTACACAATTTACTTAAATGCTACACAATATCCTCAAAGACTACTGTCTGACTATATACTACAAAAATGTCTAGAGATTCTGTACTTGCTTTGGTGTTCATTGAATTACTATAGGATCATTCCCACACTGTGAAGAAAAGTTTTCTTAAAGTCTACGGAATAATGCAACATCAACACTATCTTTTTATTAGGGAGATTAAAATTAAAGTAGGGAGTAATGCCAAAATGTTTGTCTCATTAAAATACATTTATTTTAATAGGATGGAAACAACAGCAGGAATTACAATCATTTATTGGCATGGTATGTATATCACACTGTGGACAAAGTATGTCTCCAAACTCAAACACGCATGATGCCCTGCAGCAGTGAGCATCTACACAAATTATACTATATAGCCTCCTTAAAGTTAGTTCTACAAATAACTGATACCAAAAAAAGCGACTGTTAGCAGAATATTTAAAATATCACACCCAAGAACTACTATTCATTGATCACTGATAAATGCCAGTGTGACTAAACAGAAGATTTCTTTAAAAGTTAATAAGCTCAACTAAATAAGTAAGCAGCACAGTATTTGTTTGGACAGTCAGGCCACTGAAAAGGCACCACTCTTACTGGCTGGTATATATGATGAACAACTGTGACTGTATTTGGCTGTTCTCCATTGGAGAATCCTATTAAGGCATCTGTCTGCTATTTTTTTTCTAGCGTTGTACTTGAATATTTTAGAAAACCAAAGTTTTCTTGCACATCCTTGAGTCGTGGCCATTGAAAAGGCACCAATTTTACCCCAGTGTAGCACTTTGTTCTTTTCTTTTGTTTTGTGGTAGTTTCTTCAGCCTTGCCATGTGAGGATGCTGGTCTAGGCATATAGGCACTTATCAAAATACAAGCTCATACTTTTTTTCAGCAACTTAGTTCTACCTTACAGGGAAGACTGACAAGGACAGGTATGGTCAGGGGTTCAACAGTGTGTTACTGGTTAGATTTTCAATGGGGTGACATATGAAAGTCTTCATTATTTAATCCAAAATTAAATGTCCCATAGAGAGAACTTTATTACAAGTTAACAATTTGTATGAATACAATAAAGCATCAAATCCCCATATTCCCTGGTGAACTCTAACCATTCATAAGTGAAGACAGAAAAAAAATTTAAAATGAGGAAAAAGTTTCCAAATATTGGCACAATGAGGAGTATAATTGTGTAGGTGTTGTAAAAGGGTCTCTCTTCAATGATATGCAAGGATAGTGTTCCTATCTAAACTAACACAGAAAAGCATATCCTCAAAGGCACTCCACTTAGCCTGGCAAATCAATGGCTATTAATAAAAAATAAAAAAGTAAATATAAGTTGAGAAGCTTTTACAACAACATTCTTCACTTCTCGTCCTGAGACTGGAGTATGTGTGTGTGTGCTTTTTCAATAAGCTGGAAATGAGTCATTTATATTTAAAAAATGCTTAGTTGAGTTTGATTCTAATTTAACTGTTTCTGTTTCTATGTTTTTTCTTTGGCAAATGGTTTGGTACTCAAATACAAACTGTGGTGTCTAGTATGGGGTAGTAATGCAGGCTAAGACTCTGGTATTATCAAAACAGTTACTCCGGCACATGTGCAAACATACACACACAGCAATTCAGGACAAGGAATGAAGGTCCTGCTACAAGAGGGGGAAATGTTGAGGGAGCTCAGTAGCCAGTAATTATGGGATCTGAGACATTAATTGTGCATGTTGCTCCTCTCCTCTTCATTGTTTTCCTCCACTGCTCCACCCCCTTTTCTTGCTGCTGTTTACGAATTAGTCCAAACTGTGAATGAAATATGAAGGAACTTTTCAGATGACACCCATACAACGAAATAGGTTTACTAATGAATGTCAGTTAATATGATAACTAATGAAACTGCCTTTACCTTAAATATGGACCTACTATATATCAACACACTGTATACAGATCAACATCAACAATACAAAACAATATAAAATAGCTGTAAAGTGACTGCATTCACATCGTTACATTTAATGTTAAAGTCAATGAGCAGTCATTGACTAAAAATCCTATCCATTCATTTGCATCCCTCTGATGCAAATGAAATAATACAATCAAATCTGTTAGCAAGCACCTTGACCACAGGCTTGATACTCACTAATAATGATAACGATGATGATGACTAAGACAGCTATCAGGATCGCCCACATCTGTAAATGGTAAAAGTACGACAAATTCAGTGTCACACATATCTCCTGGAATTAAGATGTCTATTTATATATACTATTTCATTCTTTTCTGATTCAAATATTAGACAACTTTTAGCCTAGAATCCTCTAGCATGAAGTACTTTTTAAGATGAGTTCTAAGTTATATTTATATATAGTAGGTAAAAGAGTGTGTGTCTTTATTTTGACAAAACTTTGTTTAGGCACCTTGCAGTTCTTCCACCAGTACTTCCTTTTCAGCTTAGCAGCACTGGTCTCGAACTGTGAGGCTCCAGCCTGTAGAGCATCTGCTCGATCATCCAGTTCAGACAACTTCTGGTCACGCTCCAACACTTTGTCCACATTAACACGCATAATATCCACCACCTACATAAACACATAAATACATAAAAAAACACACACACACACACACACACACACAAAAACAAAATTTAGGAATGATAAAGTGATTTTAATTTCAGGAAAAATAGTGCAGAACACAGCCAAGACTGGAAATGCACCATTAACTTTACATATAAAATGACAAACTCATTGTTTTGTGTTAAGTAACCTCTGATAATGTTTTAACACCAATTGTAAGAAATCACACCTAACAAGGTAAGAAAAATATATGCAACACCACAGAACACACATAACCCATATGTTCCACTGATCCACAAACCCTTCTACTGCCCCTCCTCCCAGACAGACGAACAAAGTGGGAGGAGACTATGGCTCATGCAGCAGGCCTTACATAACCCGAGTGATTATGTAAACTTCAAGCCAATCAGATGCTTTGTGTGACACGTTAAGGTTAAAGTTCTGCCTAGGAGGGGCTAATATCAAGGATACTATAACTGAGAAAGAGAGGAGAAACAGTTAAGGGGTTTAAGAGTGAAACCATTGGAGGGTTGAGACATGGAAACCATTCTTTCCTTGTGGCCTCACTGACATGGTTTTGAACATAATTTCTGGAAACTGGAGAAAAATGGCCTTCACTGACTGCTCTCTGGCATGTGAAATTGCATGTGGAGGTAGAGCGTTAGACAGCCACCGCTGCCAAGGGTTACGCAAGTCTCTGCTCTAGACACACGTCAAGGAAGAAGGGAGTCACACGGAGTGGTTCAAGACAGAGAGTGAGACAGGAATTTATCGATAAGAGTGGGCCAAGTGAGAGAAATTATCTACATTGCGAAATGTAGACTAGGTAGAATTGCCTCTGATTTCCAAGAAAGTTATACAGATAAACATGGCAAGATTGTATGTTTTGAAATGAATTTTAGTGCCTTAATAAATAACATGTGACAGACTTCGACACAGGGAGGAGTTTAGTGGTCTCTACTCAAGAAGCTGTCTTTACTTAATAATACGAAGAGACAAATAAGTTGTTTATTGCTAATTGTGGGGTATACATTATTCAAGATCATTATCAACATATTTTTGGGGACAATCATTAACATCAACTATCAACTGAAAACATATATTTGGATTTTAATTGGACCTCATAAGCCTGTAATCAGAGATGCCTCATACCTCATCCACCTGGGCCTGGGTCTGCTGCAGGCGCCTGTTGCCTGACGCTGCGCCAGAACCTTCTGGACCAAGGGCTGCTGACCTGTTGAAATAATGAAAATTAAGTGTAGACATTAGCCATCTGTAAGATTTTACAAAATGTTTTGCATAGCCCACCACTTAATCTGGACCTAAAACAGCAAGAAATAGAATAAAACAAAGGTAATTTTGTTCTATTCTGTACTGGAGACATACTGGGGCTGACAATAGGCACACAAGGATATTACAGCAAGTGCCTTTTTCTTTTTCTGCTATTGTGTTACATGTTGAAATAGAACTATAAAATTTTAACACAATACTGAAACAGAATCATGCATAATTTTTGGTGATTAACTCATCAAAACTGAATCAACCTCAAGAATAGCTGATCATAGCTGGTAAATTTGAAAATCTCCCGCTTGTATCATAGACTGTTATATTGATTGATCATTAATTGACATGACCTGCTCTTGCAGGGATCTATTATTATCTATTAAAATTTGTAACCAGTAACTTCACTCATTAAGCATGACGTCCACTACTTTCCCTAATAAGTGATTTCATTGTCTGTATCGTGACAGAACTGTGATTCAAAAAATAAAGTAAATTATTTATAAGAATCATATGACCACTGAATGTGGGTAACATGAGAATGGAGGTTCATTTGTAAAGCAAGAATACTCTGGACGGTGATATGTCTTAATAACAAATGGGATCACCTGATAACTGCTGCACGATTAATGTTTAATAATAATGCTTTTTACAGGCAAATTATTTTAAATAAATAGATCGTATACATGAAAATATGAACAGCTGTGAAAATTGAACATAGCCTCACACACTCAGCTAATCTTAATCTGAAAGCTCTGAATTTGTATTTTCTGGGGTTTGTTCTTTTATAATAAATTGAGAAGATTGTTTCATAAAATGACAATATATAAAAACAGAGACTGGAAGTTAATAATGCTGTTACAGTAGTAATTTTGAATTCTAAGATTAGTAATTTTTTCCCCCCACCAGTGTTTTTACAGTGGTTAGTTACTGCCACCTGCTGACCTGAGCCAACATTGCTTTACATGACTCATATAAAGACAGAAACTTCAGACAGGGATGATGGGTTAACAGTAATTACACCATAAGGAGTAAACAGAATGTTTATTTTACTTAAGATATACTAGTGTAGCAGTTCACAGCATACTTTCAGCATACTCAGCTTACTCTGCTCACATTTAAAGACAGTAAAGATAGTTACAGATGGATCACTTCCCGTAACATGTAAAATAGTTATTATACAAAAAAACAGGCACACCCATGCATAACAAAATGCAAGTACAAAACCTACAAAAGATCTGCCATGTTCAAAACATCCTAATCATCTTTTGAGACAAAGTTACATATGAAACTGCTCATGCAGGACAGACACTGGCTTATTTTGCCTTACTAATATGCCCAGAAATTTTAAACAAGAGATTCAAATTATATCTGTATCGATCTAATCAAAGAAAACAGCCCTTGAAATATTAATAACACAGTTATCCATATTGGGATGATATATTTTTTTTAAATTGTTGTTCAGCCTGAACAACAAGGATAAGAATATTTAAGAGATCTCTGGCATTGGTATCAGTAATGTTTTTGTCAGATATCCAAATTCAAGTATCAAAAACACATAACATAAATCATAAAACATATCTAACTAGGGCTTCTGCTACAACCATCTAATCAGGATGCTGTTGATTGACACAAATTCTCAGTCTTTCTTTTACTTTTTTTTTTTTTACTATTTTACATTCTTAGCTCACATTGGGGATTATCCCACTTACAAACAAAAATGAAAGTAATGATTTTCTTAAACATGCTCTCTACTTGTTTGCAAAACATAATAGCTGTTACAGATGAGGAAGCAGATTGCGCAGCTAAACAAAGGATGCATTTCCTTCTTTTCTAGCCAACTACTTCCTCTACTCTCTCAAATTCCCTTATGGAAAAATATCAAGACACAAGAACTGGAAAAGTGTTAATGTGCATTGCCACAAAGTCAGGCAACAAACCTATTTGCCCAAAGTCCGGTTGATCCTGGAACCTAGCTGTTAGTTGCCACAGAGCCAAGTGCTTTAAACGGAGCGCAAACAACACAACTGTATTAAATCAGTCAGCATTTCAGAGCTGACTGCTGCAGATGTCAACTTTTAAATACAGCATAAGTCTAAAAGTGAGATATGATAACTTAATTCCATTCCAGTTTTCTTGATTATCAACACAGGAACACATCACTGTAAACTCAAACCGAATGCATGCTAGTAGCCTAACCTACTTCATATCCTGAAGAATGACAATTTACAACAAACATCCAACACAAGACTCCACAAGGGCAATCCAAGTTCAGGTTTACAGCCACAAGATTAAATCAATATTTATGTTACGAATAAGTTTTCTATGTCATTCACCAGAAGTTTTTGTGGTTAATTCACGTTACATTTTTTAAATCCTTTTATTTCAGTTTCTTAGGTAAGACTGAAACTGCACTTCTGGAACTGTGGTTGTACAGCAGCAGGTGCTGCATCCTTGCAACTGGATTTTAGTCATTACTTCCCTTTATTGCTGATTAAAATCAAACTAGCCTACTGTCAGTTTTACGACTGGGCCAGAAAAAAATACAGGAACAAGATGAAGTCTTACTTGCAAGCTTCATTTGGAAAGAAGATTTTGTCAATGTTAAACATCATACATCTAAAATTTAGGGCTGCAACAAACAATTGTTCTCATGATTGTTTTATCTACAAATACATTTCTGTCAGACTGTCATGAAATAGCATGATATCTCAAAATATCTACACAGCTTAAGCCCTACGAAATTTGATGTACTCTTACTAAAGACTGAAAAACAAAATAAAAGACTGGGAAAAAAATAGGCTTAACTGTATGAATACTAACTAAATTCCTTTGTGCCCCAGAGAGTCATGGAAGATGAGTCTCCTTGTACAAGAACAAGGCCTGGAAATTTGATGGCATGAATGGTCTGCATAATTCCTTTATGTGATAAATAATCACACCTTTTCCTCTGCTGACAATTTAGGGAGTCTGAAGAGTTTAAATACCTATTCCTTTTCCAATGATGAGTGTTCCAGCAGGTTCCTGATCTAACAGCAAGGTCGCCATGTTTACATGGAAGAAATACTTGGAATTTTCCATTTAAACAAAATAAATCTGTGGCTGTCTTGAAGCACAAAATGTCCATCTAATTGCAAATACAACAGGACTCTATTATGAAGTTTCTCCATCCTTTATAACCCCAGAGGTGTACTGTTTAAAAATGTAAACTCAGAACTCATAAGAACTGCATGATATATTGTATTACAGAAGTTAGTTTCACTATGACTTTTTTCTGTTTCTGTGTTCAAGAAAGTGCATACTGAATGCATCCAAATGGTTCTTTGATTGCAGCAAGTCATTCATCAATGCTTTCATCCATAACATCCACAGTGTGACTAAACAACAAAGGTCTTTCTGAAGCAAAGGGGGATCCTAGTAAAAGGAAGTGACCAAAAGAAAAATAATGCATTTTTTTTCCAACTCCTGATAGAAATATATGTATTTGTTTATAATCGAGGTTTCTCTACTACATTATAGAAGTGAAAAATAAATCAGAATTAGAAGAGTGTAAAATTAGTTGCCATCATGTGTCACATGTCATACTGTATATGTGACTTGCACTGGTGTTAAGCTGACAGAATCACCGAGGGCCAACCTATTTTAAATACACTGGTCTCTTGATTTGTGAAATTCTGTCCTTATTACTGTCCATTACTGATTTAATCAAAATATCACTTAGTCTATTACAGAGAAGAACTGCTATATCGGGATGGAAAGTTTCACTGGAACCAATACGGAAACAGAATTAGTTACCAAATTGGTAGCATGTAATTCTAGGGAGAGTTATTGTTAAGATTCTTGATTTGCACGAATTCATTCACACACGCATTTTTCATATTGTTTGGGCTAACGTCCTGTGAACTGAGGATTGTGGAAATAATAGAATAAGGGGTTATTTAAAAGAAATTTGACGTGTTCACCCTAGTCAACACGAAACACGAAAAAACACAAATAACAGTAACAGTATATGGCTCAGTCCTTTGGTGCACCACTTTCATTACTTTTTTTCCTGAGCAGTTTTAACAACAAACGTCAGGAGCAACAGGAAAGTGAGCCATCAAAACATTTCCTGACACACTGCCGCTGGCTGTAATTTTCCAAATTGAAGAGATTTTTTGATCACGCTTGTAGCACTTACAACAACTACTAACTTACAAAGAGCTTATGGTTCATTATTTACTCATCCGTTGTACCCATGTAGGTGGGAGCACTTCGTCAACCAAACACAAAACCAAGAGAGGCGAAGTTGCCCTCCGACAACGGAGGGTAAAACTAGCTCAAGGCGCACTACTCAACCTTTATATTTACGCAGCTGCAGAAGTTACACGAGCACAAAATTTGTATTTTACGTTAATTATCTACTTAATGATAACCACAGAATAAACGCTGACACAGTTTGTATTGAGTAAAATAACTAAGCTCTCGTGTAACGTTAAGGCTTTAAGAGCTAACTTAGCTAAAAACCTAACGTTCTAACGTTAGCACTTGTTGCATGCTAGCAGCAAAGTTTTGGGCGTTGCTTCTTTTTCTGTGATCCTGTTTCACCAAACTACCCGGAAGGCAGGTACACTAGTCAGGTTTGATAGAGTAGCATTTAATTTTCAACAACTTTTGATGTAATTATAATACACTTACATTGTGAAATCGAATGTCTTCGAGCGACACTGCCGATGTTTCTTGTCTGTGAGCTAAAGCTAAAAGTGTCAAGCCGTAACAGTTACTGCTCTCTGTTGTTATGCTGCCTTCAAGAACTGTTGGAGATAGGAAATGTGATACCTATACAAACCACGGATAATTGATGTACGAGATAAAACCACAAATGCGTAACTTCTTCTCGCTATTCGATATACTAATATGTGCTTGCGATTAATATGGAAACTTTACGGTCTGTACAATAACAATTAGCACAATTATAGAGTACAATCGAAATTCTAAAGCAAAATCTCTTTCTTATTGTTAATATTTCTTGTTGTATTATTCACTATGTAAGCTAAAAGAATAAAGTGACTATGTGCTACTTGAGTTTTCCAAACAAAATGTAATGGAAAGGTTAATTACTTGGTCTGTTTTGATTTTAAAATAGAGGGCTCGTTTTATTACTTGATTGTGTAAAAGTGCGACCTTATGATAAGCACTTTAAGGCATTATTAAAGAGGCAGTAGCCTCTCGCTCTCTGTGCATGACGGAAATTAGCCTGACAACAATGCGTAGCCTGAGATTATAACATTAAAGAAAGCTCATAAATAAAATACGGTGAGAGGTTTCGTTAGTCATTAAAAGAGAAAGGTAACGCCTCAGATCTGTGTATTTACATCCTTCATTCATTCATTCCATTGGTCGTCACAAGTGACATGCGTGGAGAAAATGAAGCCCGTGATCAGCATGTGACATATAAGAACTAAAACTTTACATTGTAAGCGCCAATTTAGGAGAGTCCCTCTACATAACCTATTTCACAATTTAAGCTTAAGGGCAGACGTTTGTAGAAGTTAAGATGCACAAAAATAACCTGTTTCTTTCAGTTTAATTAATTTAATGTGACTTATAATTCGATATTACCTGGGAGACAATATATTCTTTGTCCAGAGCTCATAAAAGTAAATTAAATGCTGCAGGCTACAGAACAGGACATAAGCATTGCATTTTCCCTGTCAGTGAGTTGTTTCTTAATAAAATGAGTAATCAGTGAATAAGCTAAGTAAGTTTAAACAGAACTAACTTTGCTAAAACAGAAAACATGTTGGACACACTCTAACCCTGACCCATCACATGTTTTTTTTGTTTTTTACTTTCTATTTTTTTCTCCAAATATTTAAAGATTATAGACAGATTTTTTGTCTTAAAACCAAATTACATGTAGAACTATGCAGAGAGAACAGGTGAAAATGCAGACATTTTTGCATTATTAATACATGTAAATAGGGAATTATTCATCTGAGTCATGTTTTGCTTTGTAATCAGTATCATTGTCAAGATAATGTGTTCATGCATTATTTTTTAGAATACAAGATCCTGCTCCTTCTACTCTGTCCTGCCTGCAATACACATCCAACAACTCTAAAAGTATTTGAGAGCACTTGATGTTAAATAAGGTAAAAAGGGGGATGAAGAGCCTAGAATCACCATTAATTGTCTTTAACAGACAATGTTGCATTGGTATATTGCATCAAAGAGGTAACATGTAAATACTATTAACTGGTGGAGAAGTGTCAGTACAGTGACTGGAATATTACTTTTCTCTCTAGTCAGTTCATTTTCTCAGTCTCCAGGATCTCAACTAAAGGCTGACTATGTCCTGTTGACACATAGAGCATTGGCCCTGTGACTGAGAGTCCAAAACTTTGCCTCGGCTGGTGGGTGGAAGCCCAAGTGTTGGCATTTCTTTTAGCACCTTTTTTAGCATCCTTATCACCAGGAGCACTGGCCCAAGCTCTGTTATCACAGTTAACTGCGAGTCAAGCTCAGGCATCACACCTTGTAGTAGTGCAAGCTCTGTCATCATGCACTGTAGTGGCAACAGCAGTGTTTTGGTTCTAGCAGCCCAGGCTCCATTTTCATTGATAGATGTGGTGAAATCTCTATCTTTACCATCAACAGTGGTCCAATCATTATCTCCACAATCAAGTACATCTTGAACTTAACTTTATAGAAGCTGAACCAGCTCTACTGTTAAGGTTGGCAGTGACCCAAACTCCATTGTCAATGGTCCCTGTGGTCCAAGTTCCATACAACCATACTGCAAGTTATATCCTGTTTGAATCTAAGGCAAAGCATTTGCAAAAACAGAGGTCACACCAGGAGGCATGCTTAAAAAGATGTTTATTGACATCAAAGAACAATCTAGAACAAAGTCTCTCACTTTCTGACTAATCAAATGGCTGTATGCATGAGTGTATGTGAGAGAGAGTGTGTGTGTGTGTGTGTGTGTGTGTGTGTGTGTGTAAATTAGTCAGCTAGAATTTATTTCTACTTCAGTGTGCCTCTAGAGAATATGATCTGACTAAAGTAAAAAAAAAAGCTTGTTCCAGACCCACATGTCTGTTAGCAATTGTTAGGCTAGCTGTACTGGCATAGTGGTTTTGAATTAGAAGGGGGACAATGCATAACATTTTGCTTGAGAAACAACAATTGAATCATATTATAGGTCGTGTGATTTTATGTAAAATATTAAAAGAACTAAACAAAATACATTTGTCTTTTTTCTCAATGTAGAATCTGCATGTTTCTGTTTCCAGCCTTAACAATGATCATGTGGGCTCAGAGAGAAAGTGAATAATCTCTAGGAAGATTTTGTCACTCCTATCTTTTTTCCTAGTATTCCTGATTAGTGTAATTTGTAGTATATATATATAGTAATATATATATATATTCTCAGTTTGAATATATATGCAACATGCTTAATCACTGTTATTCATATTTTAATTCAAAAGTAGGGAAATAATGTATCTAAATTAAGTTGTGAAACTAATCATTCTCTTTGGGTGGATCCTTTGTTCATTGTGTCATCTTCATGATAAGACTTAATATTTTATTTATAACAACAACTACATCCCAGATCCTCCATCCACCAGAACTTCCCCTCCAGGGCTCTGCTACAAGAAAAAAGTGCTTTTAGGTTTTTTGTGATATTTTAATCATAAACCTCTTGTTTCATGTGTCTTAACTACTTCAAGACAAACATATAGAAGTAAAAAAAAAAACCCCACCAACTTACATGGTTTATTTCTGTCTGAGCAGCACCTCCATTATACAGCAGGCTGGAACTCTCCTCCTACAAATAAGTTGTTATATTTATTTGAAACTTTTTTCACAACAATTTAAATGGTTGCGGTTGGTTTGATGCAAAACAAAGCATGCAACATGCAAATCTGACAACATGACAGAAACCCTAGTTGATCACATTCCACCTCTCTGCTGGCTTTCATGCTGGTCACCTGATATTTGCAGCAGGTGCACTAAGTAACAAAGTCGATGTTAATGGCCTGCCTTCACTCTGTCTTCAGATTGCAAGCCTGGTATGTAAGAACACAGTAATGCTAAATGCCTCAGTGACTTCCTTGATTTAGTTACACCTTATCCCTGTTGAACAGAGGAGTGTTTCTTAACTGCTGTTGAGTCTGTGTCCTGATGTCTTAATACGGGTCTTTTTCATGATGTTTAAAGTGGCTGTGTCAGGTTTTAAGTTATGAAAATGACATTGATTAGAACTAGGTTTGTCAGATTGACATCTGTGCATCCACACTATAGTTCAACAACAGTTTAAACGCTGTAAAATCTAGTTCCAGGTGTAAAATGGTGTGAAATGTATTGAGATATTTTACTTGAGTAAAATTAGCAAATCATAACATATAAATACCCTGTTACTGGTAAAAGTCCTGAGATAATATTTTTACCTAAGTAGATCAGTGCAGAAAATTTATGAGCATCCAAGTATAATCTAAGATTAAAAATTTAAATAACTCATTACAATATTTAATTAAAGAATTACACATATCACATTATTGGATTATAATAATAAATGCATGAATATGTTGTCATCATCAATGTTGCAGCTTTTAAAAGTGTTAGCCCAATGGCCATAGCCCCGTTGGGCTAATTTGAACTACCTATACTTCTACTTCTAGTTAGCTTCATTAATATTAATACACTATTCTTTTTTTTGTCTTTCTTTGTATTTTACTGAATCTGAATCTACAAGGAAACTTTAAACTATATCTGTCAAATAAATATAGTGGAGTAAAAAGTTATTTCTCTCCATAATTGATTTACCTCCATCAGTTCTCCAGCCTCGTTGACCTCTGTGCTGCAGCCTCCAGGAAAACATTCTGATGCATGTTTGTCTCTCACTTTTTGAAGGAAGTCCGTGGCTGCTGATTTTCTCAGTAGTGCTATCACATCAACAGTTGACACAGATGCATTAATGCCCCTGGTCATAGCCACGAAATATTAGTCATGCTGAGTCATAAAAACATCTCACCTCCCTCGCAGATGTAGGGGATCACGAGCATCACAGTCAGCAGTGTTGAAGCCATGTCGATCAGGCTTACTCTCACACATACACACTTAAGTGTGTGTCTGGAACTTTGTGTTTGTCACCTAAGAATTCCCCACGCCCACTTCCGTCCCAGCAGCATTCCCAAGGGAATGGCAGCAATAGAATGGACTTGGACTGAGCATTAGGTAGGGAACAAATGTGTGAGTGTGGAGGACACATCCTGGCTATCAGTGCTGTGTTTTAAGGGCATTGGAACCCATCCAGGGTGATGAGAACATTTTTGTGTGTGGTCCTAACAATGGCCTTTAGTTTGAGAAAATTGTTTAAAATGTTAACGGTCTACACAAAAGATTAAAAAAAATGTGCTTAATAACTTTTTTGTAGCATGAAAGGTCCAGATTTACAATGACTAACTAAGGGGGCCTAAATACTTCAGGAAAACTACTGTTACCACTGAAGCATTGAGGTACAGTACGCAATTCTTGTGTTAAAGTAATGGACCTCTAAACAATGAAATAATCTAAATCTTAACTAATAATTATCAGAAGCCCCCAAGAAAAGGATGGGCATTTTAGTTAAGGAGGCCAACTGTATTGTAACTCAACACAGTAAGGCTGTCATGCTAGATAATATTAATTAAGACCATAAAAGTGATTCGAGGGTAAGGGGCAGGTTTAGCTGATAATGTACGACTGCTAAGGAATGAAAACACTAAATCAGCGATTCTTGAACTTTTTTCGTGTCAGGGACCCACTTAACCATCACATACGAGACCACCAAGCCAGTTTTAAGAAAGACAGTCCCATGACCAAAACAGTGTTACTTACAGATGCAATAAAAGCGAAAATGAAGCAATCAACAGCCTGCGAGTACACAAAAATCTTAAAAGACTTTTCCTTCGATATGTGCCACCTGTGATAAGCTTAACCATATAAATAACAAGCGTTATATAATAATAATAAATTCGTTTAGTATGTAAATCTAAGAGAACGGCATCCCAAAGATACTTTACTTATTACGCATTATTTCGCTATACACAGATCATTTTCTCCTTTCTAAAATAGCCTGCCAAAAAGAACGAGCTAGCCAGGAGTCGAACCTAGAATCTTCTGATCCGTAGTCAGACGCGTTATCCATTGCGCCACTAGCCCCATGAAATACTACACCATTGTCGATCAAACCAAACCGGTGCATGCAGTGACAATCTTGCCGTCAATTTGCTCTATTTAATGTCGCTCTGAATTTAACACTGTGCACCAACTATGTTTTTTTGGTCCTTCGATTAAGTGTTACACCCAATTGACCTTGAAGGCAATCACTAAAATAGCTTAGACTGTAATTTTAAGTTGTTTCATAGAGTGATTTCCATCGACATGCAGAGGACTGCATAATGCTGTATATGGGAAACTGGGTGAATATCCGTTCTTTAGATATAATTAAAGTCACATATTAAACAAGTATGATATGTGCTTTTTAGTTTAGACATAAAATAGTAGCGTAAATGGTACACAATGACGGTCCATGATGCTTTGTCATTGAAAAGGTAGGCTAATCGGGTCTGTTTTTTGTTTACCTCGTTTAAGTAGGGACATTGACAAGTCGAGCCAATCGGTACAATCCTTAACCTCCAGATCTGTATTCGGATGCGATGTAAAAAAAAACTGTCATATACTCAACAAAGTGCTGCACTTTTTTGCTGCACTGCTGAGTGGAGAGTGTGTTGGTATTGGGGGTCCACGATCACAATCCGTCTCCGTCAATCCAAAAATATTTTAAATGGGAAAAAAAAGATCGAGCTAGCCAGGAGTCGAACCTAGAATCTTCTGATCCGTAGTCAGACGCGTTATCCATTGCGCCACTAGCCCGCTTAACCCTCCCCGCGAATGTTCCACTCTTATTAACTCGTATGAACCAACTTGTGACGCTTTGTCAGGTAATTGTACAGTTTGTGTAGATTTTTTTTATTATTTATTATTATTTTTTCCTCACATTCTATCGAAATCAAATTACTATCGAAAGCGGCATCGAAAGAACAGTTCAAAGATTATGTGCCTGGAGTTTTCCTCCTCTCATTCCTCCTGCCAGTGTTCCTAACCACGGCTCTTTCATGCAAGAGCTGATCTTCCTGAGCACCGTATGGTGTTTGCCCCCTGCCCCTAATGGGCAGAGAAGTTAAACGTAATGTACATATTTCAAATATGAAATTAAAATATACAATTGTACAGTCTATAACTTTATTTGATTTTTTAAGAAATACGCTTTTCCTCTAACCATAATCCAGCCTGATAAAAATCCCAAAGAACTGTACTAAGTACTAACCCGACTACCAGCAATGTAAGCTTGGATGCTCTCACTAGAGGGCACCGTTGATCTTTCTTAAATTGTATTTCTAACTTCTGTCTTTTATTGTTTACTATAATGTTATTAAGATGTTTTGTTGTTGTTGTTTCTGTTGTTATTGCTGTTTGCGCCTTAAAAGCCACCACTTTTTGCGGTAAAATCTAACACACAGGCCTGAATACATACTTTTTATTTCTTCCTTCTGCTCTAATTTCTGAGATGAGTTCACTAGGTTTTCGCAGAGGATGCTGGTGTGCATGGGCTGATCCACTGTACGCAGGTATTGGCTGGAGGAGGGAGCAGAGACCACGGAGAGCAGAGAGGTTTCCATATGTCCGGGGACATTTTGCTGATTAAAGCCTTCAAATTGACTAACTCTGACTGTTAACTGAATCAGTATCAGTGGAAGCATGTGTACGTTTTGAGAGCCCTTCGGTTTTTCTCGTGATCTCACCCATCAGCAGCATCGCGCGCGTTGGTGCGCCTCTCCGTCCCTCAGTCGTCTCCTCTCTACCGGATCAATGTGGATTATTTTGGCGTTTATTCTGGCAGCAGCCGGTCCTGCTGGGAGTTGGGGGTGTCAGCTGCCCCACGACTGGAGACCGCAGACAGAAGCGTGCCGTGCCGAGCTGGCACAGATCATTGTCTTTGCAAAAGTGTTGGCACTGCACAAGGAGTCTTACAGTGTGTATAACTACCTGCCGTGGCAGTACGACACCGACCTGTTCTTCTCCGCCGAGATTGAGCTGCTGTGCGACCAGGCGTGGGGCAGCATGCTGGAGGTCCCCGCGGGCTCCAGGTTTAATGTCACCGGCCTGGGTTACTTCCCCTGCTTCTCCTATAGTGTCACTGAAAATAACAACTACTACTTCTTTCTAAGGTAGGAAAGCTGAAGATATTGCATGGGCCTACTGATCCATTCAGTCATCAAAATGATTTGTTGTTGGAGATGCATTAAGTTTCATTCGCATCCACGGAATGAACGGAGAATAAATCAATTCACCAAAAAGATCACCTCCTTATGGATCAGTAAGTAAAGTTCCTCAAAGAAATAAAACATCTAGTCATTTGGGATGCATCAGCCTAAGCTGTGTCACATAGATTTATGCCTGTTGTGAACGTGCTTTTACCCTATATGAAGCGGTTCCTGGGTCTTTGTAAAGGCTTTACAGTATGTTGAAAGTTTTAAAGGATTTTGTTTCTGTTGCCCAGAGATGACATGACATGCATGACCGGCCCTGTTGTCCAGATGTGTTTTGCAGCAGAAGAAATCTCTCTTGCAATTTAGTCTGCAAATGCAAAGTAGACATTTTCTGTTTCGGATAAAATATAATGTTTCAAAAAGGTTGCAGAAATAGTACTGGGTGCTTGAGATTCAGTGATCAGTTTTGTCAAGTTTTGTTCAGACTGTTTGTAAAATCAACCAGTAATGATGTCAGGACTGTGTTCTCATACTGCATTACCATGAACTGCAAAGACTTTTTTTTGCAAAAATAACTGATTGCAAATGGAAACAACAAACTGTATTTGGATTTCTATCATCTTGGGAAACAATGCAGTAAGTAATGTTAGGCATGTGATGTTAAGTTGTCTTTGGCAAAGCTGAATGTTAATTGCTCATACAATACAAACAGTGGAGCTCCACCATCAGAGCCTCCTGCACACTTGAGATATCGAGTGAGTTGGCCTTTGCTTGATTCAACCCTCCATCTGAACTGGAAATTCAATTTAACGCAATTTCAAAAAGGACCAAAGATTGCAAAATGTGGATATAAAGACTAGAAAATCAAATGTACATTTCACAGTCATTCAATTTACTTTGGATTAGACCATGAGTCTCACACTGAGACATCTAAAATACATCATAGTTGGTGCCACTATATGTCCCTCTGAGCTTGAGATCTCCTTGATACAGTGAACCCATGTGTGAGAGTAAGGCAGTTAAAATGAAGGATATAAACTCAATTAGTTAAAGGGATGCTGATTAAAGAGGAATCTCTGAAGAGATAATTTAGAATAATTTCCCCTAATATCAGGGATTATAAGGCTTGTTAAGTAGTTTGCAGCAAAATATACTTCTTCTTCTTCTAGATGTAATTCAACTTAAAATTTGGTAAAACTTCATATTTAAGGCACACACATTCAACATCAATAATTGCTTTTAGCATACATATCAGTGCTGACTCTATTATTTACAAATATGCATTTAATAATGCATAATTATAGGGGATGGGAGCCAGGTGTCTAATTGGTTGCGAATATTAAGATCATAATTCATGTGCAACAACCGTTCCTACTGTGAGTGAGCAGGAATTAGGAGGTTAATGAGGGAAAACACTTTTTAGCGAAGTATTTGCAGAATACAGTCATACAGAATAAAGCATTGATAAGTGCTTTATAATGACTTATAAAGAGCCCATGCAGTACTTACAAGCAAAAGGTGTATACGTTTGGTTTAACCTAAAGTGTTAGCATAATGTATTTGTGAAAATTTAAACAAAATAATACGTTCAAGATTTTCTGCTACATTTATGCCTTTGTTTAATTGTAAAATTGACATCATATTGATCCATTAATATTACCATCATTGACTATTGGATGTGTCCTAACTTCTGTTCCACAAGGACACCCCAGTAATGATTTTCCTGTATGTACAAAATAAAATCAATCGATTAAACCTCACCTCCTCTCTGTTTCTGGCCTGTCTCTCCCATTAAAACCAAAAACTCATCAGACTGAGAGATCCGTCAAGGAAGGCAACAAAGGGGGTTCAATCAGTCATTGGCCTGTGAGGAGACATTTTATGTGAAAAGCAGAGGATTGGCACCATCCTCATGTATTCTCTTTAAATTAGCATCTATCCGTGCAATTTCAGATTAATAACATATTTAATAACCTGCCAAACTTTCCACTCAGATTTTTCAAAATGCATGTGGCAGGTTAATTCGTAAATGTCTGTGTTGGACAGAAACAACAGTGTTACTCAGGAAACGTCTATTGCATTCCAGCCTGTGTAATTACAGAGCCAGACGTTTCCCAACAGCTTGAAGGTAAACCAAAAAATGAGTTTCACTCAGGAGAGTTATCGGCACGCCAGCAGTTGGTACGACTACCCTTTGTCCTGCTGAAACACAACAGTTTGCCACTCGATGAGGGGGAACATGTGCTGACAGGCCTTGGAGATATTCCTCTCATATTCTGCTTTTCCATTCAAACAGATGAAGACTTGGATCTTCAGAGGGGGGCACTGAAAAGCATTCCTGGAGTGTAATGTTTGGCTGCCCCATATGAGGGTCTGCGGCAGGGCCAACTACAATAGTCTATTCTTTAAAGCACATGTTGCACATCATATGCACAGAAACACACTCACATGTGTTATTGTGTTTCACTGATGGCTAAAAGACTTTTAAGATGATATCACTGGTTTTAGTTAATTACATCTCCAGGGATGGCTTTGCTGCGATGGTGAAAAAATCCGGACGTTATCCCTGTAATCAGCCTGGCGACCACCATTGGAAACTTCCTGAAGCTAAAGTCACAACAGAGCTCTGTTGCAGTGCAGACCTGATTCTAATTAAGAAACAACAATTAGTCCCATAAACCGAAGCAGTAATCTTTTCTCTTTGTTTACTAGGAATTTAATAGGGACGGCAACCCCCTTAAAAATGGTCATCCACATTTTCCTGCAAAACACTTAAGCCTGCAAAGGATGCCGATCTAGGGGAAACGAAGCATAGTTCAGATGGGTGTTCACCCTGTGAACCTCAAGCATTTGCATTAATTTTAAAGTATTACAAAAATAAAAATAAAATGAAACTTCTTAAAAGACATTTTTCCAATTGCCTGTAAGTGTTATCAGTTGTGGAAAAAGGAGGGGCTTCCCATGCAGGGTTAGCATAGCAGGGTTAGACTTGACACCACAGTCACTTTTTTGCCAAGAGTTTGATGAAAAGATGGATACCTCTGTCACATCTTTTCTCAAAACATACAAGGCCAGTTCAGGCAGATTGACTTGAGTTAGCATAGAGACTTAGAACAAGAGGAAGCCTGGATCTGCCCTACTTCTCACACTAAAACTTTTCTATGCACTAAACAAACAGCACATATGTGTTAATAAGTGAGACTGAATGGTGCTGAAAGATTAATTTTGTTACTCTTGGATGAGGCCAGACTGCGCTGTTTCCCCTTGTTTTCAATCTTTGCTAAGCTAAGCTGCTGGTTTTAGCCCTATATTCACTGTGCAGATATGAGAGTGGTATTGATCTTCTCATCTAGCTTAGCAAAAAAAAAAAAAAAGCCAGAAGCCTGAACTATTCCTTTAACTGTAAATGACCTTCTGGTATTGGACCTCAAGGAGATGCGACAAAATCTTTTTCTATGGATCTGTAATGCTTGGAAGTGCTTGTAATGAAAGTGCTGCTTACATTTACCTGGTGTGTCATTTTTCATGACTACACCCAAATATTCATAAAAACTATGACTTAAGTTTCATGAAAATTGCCCCTCAGTTGGTTAAAGGAAATAAGATTTAGTGAAACAAATCATCTTGAGATGTCCCTTGCTCCGTGGCATTCTTGCTAACGTGAGACTCCCTGTTAGGAACCAAACACAGGTTGGTGTAGAGTTTCAGAGGAGTTTCCAGAGACTGTATGAACAAAACTGGAAAGCTCTCATCGCAGTCTCCAGTGGATGCTTATTTCCTGTTTTAAAAGCCCCACCACCACTGACTCGGACCAAAATAGTCTTTCCCATCAATCACAAGTACAATCCCCCAGGACCGGACAAATCAGAGTCTAGGATCTCCCTTTAAGCAATACGTATACTAATTGTAAAAACGTATCTATATCTCACTTCATTGAGACTTTCAGCTTTTCTGTTAAGCTTCATAGGATAGTAAGCATTAAATGTCTCTCAAAATTAAGATTTTGAAATATGTTGAAGCGAGAATGTGCCAAAAAATGGCAAAAAAATTGTTCCCAATTCCATCTGACCTCATGGCCACTGTGTTTACATTTGACCTTTGACCTCCTCTGCTGGAGCAAAATATCAGCTCTCTTTGTGCTGAACATGCACAAATACCCAGGCGTGCGCGCACACACACACACACACAGTCTCTGATAGGGACAACCAGACTTTTTGATGTCCTTTGAGGGGTACAAGATGGAAACCAGATGTATGGAAACATGCAGCCTCAAGGCTTCCTCCCTCACACACACGTAGAAGATATGAAACATGCACAATAAATCCCTTTGGCTTGTAATTCGCTGGCTCAACTCATCCACATAATGCTTGAATTTGCATAAAAAATAGACCAAGGCCTGTAAAAAATTCCATACAGGTATTTTTTTCTTTACACTTACATTGATGAGTTGTGTCTGTCAACTTTAAAATGGGTCAAACCAAACCATTTGCTTCCATCTGAATGGACTCCTGATGACATGAATAAATACTTTTCTTGTTGCTCAGCTTTTACAACCTCTGTTTGTGTTTTTGTTCATATGTTTTTGTTTTAGGATGGATGAGAACTACAATATTGTCCCTCATGGGGTGAACTTTCAGGATCCCATCTTCCCTGACACTGCAGAGGTCCACCGCATGTTTGCTAGTCTTTTCCAGTTTTCCAACTGCACACCTGGCACTCAGGTCCACCACTACACCCCAGAGTGGGAGGCTCAGGAGGACAGCAGGGTATGTAGCCTTTTAAAACCACCACCATACCCCAGCTGCTGGTGCTGAGTAAATGAAATGTTTCTCTAACACTCAGTAAGCGATGAGGACATAAATCTCGATTCAGCTGTTGCAAATTCATAGTGGCTACACAGTGACTTGGGAGCGAGGATAAAGTGAGCCCCAAAAGCATTGTGGTGTACGGATAAAGGACTAAGTATTGTGTTGTTTTCAAAGGAAAACTTTGAGCATGCTGGTAGGTTAAATATGTTCCTAATGCATGAGAAACCAAACACACATTTCCTGAGGTTTTTGCTCGACAAAGAAGTCACTATGCTTTAAGGGAAAATCTTTTTTGAAAACATGGTGCTTGAGCCATTGTATTTGGCAAACCATTTTGCAGTATTGCTGAGTGTTTTAATGTTTCTAAAGTCAAGCACCTCAATGTAAAACTAAACTGCATCATGTAGTGTCACATCCAGTTCAACTTCAATGGTCCTCAAGTAAGTTTTGGTTGTCAGACCTAAAGAATCAAATATGTTCTGTTTTAGAATGTAGTTTTGACAGTCAAGTGTGTAGAAATTCATCATAGAAGAAACAGTAAAATCTATTTACCAGAGGACAAATGTAGCCAGAAATATGATGAATATTGAGCAGAAAGGATGACCTAGAACTCTTTTCTTGGACTGGAAAAAATAACTTTCCACTCATTTAAATAACCAATGCAACAATTTCATGTCCATCCTCTTGGGGGAACTGAAAGGAATTTATGAAAATGTAGAAAATCACTAACTAAAGTAAAACCAAGGAAAGTGGACACATCATAAAAGAAAATTACAACACTTAATCACAAAATAGCTGCTGGACTACAAAGGAGAATGCAGATTGATGGCTGTGTGAGGGAATGTATCTGAAGGTCTCAGCTCTTCTTAACCCTTTAACATCTACCTTTTTTGGCCTCTTTGAAATAGCTAAATGGAAAAACTTTCAACAGAAAAATATTAGACCAAAAACATATATATGCATTAAGGAATTTGTTAGTGGATAATCCATCAAATCAAAAAATGTCAAGCATGTCCAAAAAATGGCAAACATTTTAATATCTAAGTCTTAATAAGTTGTGCTTAGTCAGTAGTTGCAGCTGATCCAATGGATGTGAACAGGCTAATGCTTATGCCCCTCATATTGATGCTGATCAGGTTTCAAAATGACCTGAATGCGTAAGCTGCAGCTCCAGTTCTTCTAGCTGTCACTGTTACATTGAGGAAACCTTGTTTTTTCCTGAACACCACAGGCAAGCACTAACGCCTGGTGCTCCTTTCCTGCAAGTCCTCTCAGAGTCCATGTTTCAGTACATAAAATGATTTCCAGTCACTCACCATTCATGCCTTATCCCCTTCAATGAATCTAAACCTTTGGCATAATCCCCCTGATTTAGGTCAGCCCCCTTCTGTCTGTTTTCAATCATTTTCTGACCTCATAAAAGTGAAAATCTGCCATGGGTAAAGAGAATGAAAACATGGTTTGTATTTTCCATTAAACTTAAACTTTTGGGTCGGGCCTCTGATTATGATTACAGAGCAACGTTTAGATATCAGTACTGCTCTCTTACATCATTCTCATAATTAGATTTCTTCCTGGCAAAATAAAAGCAGAGATTGTTTTTACTGGTGCTGAGCAACCATTGTTTAGACAACTGACCTAAACTCACATTAGGACAGATAACATATTAAAATCCACTTTATACTGAAGGAAATCAAATGTCATGCAGTCATTCCAGTATTTAACACCGAACAGTATCAGCAATAAAAACATTATTTTAACGAGCAACAAGAGGTTTTTCCCACAGTTTTATATTCCCAACAGCAATGCAGAATTATTAACTTTGAAGGAATAGAAACACTGTCCTGACCTGATGTCTGGATACAAAGACAAAGCCAAATTCTGTCCAGATTTTAGCTTCAGTCTATATGGTCTATTTTTTCCCCCCCAAAGATGTAGAGACACCCCTCTTTTGTGTTTGGATGACAACAGTCAGTCATCAGTTGTCCTGTTGGACACTAAGCGGATGCCAAATGGCTCTAGGCCATGGTGAGAAGATCTTAAGAAAATTCTATTTAACAGCTTTATATTGTGCCTAATACAGGAATCAAAGTTTTTTTTTAGCTGAAAACATACTGGGGTCTAAGAGTCAGGATATTCCTGCTTCAACTGCTTCATTTGTGGCTATTCCTTTTTAATCTGTCTCCATTTATGTCAAGACAAGATACTTGTGAAGCTCAAAATTGCTTGGACATTTGGTCATTGGACATTTGGAGCTGCTAGTAACATAAGTCATTGTAGCATGTTTGCAATGTGTAGCCTTCGAAGACATTTGTCTAATATGCATTTAATTTCCTTCAACAAATCTTTCTGATTTTTAAAAATTATGGCCAATTCTAATACCCCCAGACAGGGACAGGGACATTTCTCATCTTTTGCATGTACACCTGTAGCGACTGGCTTCTGGTCGTTATGGCTTTGCATGACAATACATCATCAAAAATCAGCATCTTTACGTCAGTTTAATAAAAACAGAAGCATCTGTGTTTTTGTTGGAACTAAAAAGCAACACTTAAGATTTCAAAGTACCCTGATATACCTTGATATCTTGATGTCACCCAGGTCTAAAGTCAATATATTTGTGTAGTCATCAGGAGAAAACTGCTCTAGCTACATAACTGGAAACTGAAAAAAACCTGGTAAAACCTGCTTTAACTACTAACTACTTGTCCTTTAGTATGAATTGTATTGTATCTTCTGTGTTTAAATGACAAACTGTTCTGTTATATGATTCATCTCTGATTCTGTCTAATCAGGCATTAATAAATTATACATTTCTTATTATATACTGCTCCTAATAACATGATGTCAGTATTTGAGGCAAATGTTTGAGATCCAGAGATACAATAATGATTCTAAATTTCTACGCATTGCATTTAAATGAAGACAAGCTTGACTTTTCTGAGTTTTCATCTAAGTTCTGCAATTTGGAGAAGATTTATTCGTTTGCTCATACATTCATAAGCCCTGAGGCTCTTTTAGCACTTTCACTCTTTAAGTTTATGACTGGAGGTAAATTGACACACTGGTGCATTTTATGATAAAATGGATTGATTTGCCTGATGTAATAAGCAATGGTAAAAATTCATCTGTAAGTACCCCTGTCAGGAGAATTGCCTTCTCATATCTCATTTCGACTACATTGGTACTTTAGACCATACTCAACTTGCCCAAATGATTGGTTGATGCTTTTGAAACAATATATCAGAACCAAAATAGGAAAGACTGCTTTTCCTGTTCATGCAGTGGTCTAGTGGAATAATTTGCTATGCCACCTAAAATGCACAAATCATCTACTTCTCTAAGGCTTCAAAACCTTCAACCTTCAAACCTTCAAAGATCTCAACCCACATTTATCTGCCTACATCAGCTTTAAATTAGCCCAAATCCTCTTCATGGGCTATAATTCCGTTGGGTTTAGGAGTCTGTCTGTCATTATTTTAATGCTCAACTGTAATTAGCAATATAATTAGCTTATGTAAGATGCCCTTTGATTGGATTTTAAATATGGTTCGATGTATTCTTTATTATTGCCAGTGCCTCAATACAACTGTACCTTTTTTTAACTGCTCACATCAACAATTTCACTCTCTGTGTCACTACCCCATGCTCATTACCATAGGTTAAGGTGAGTACAAAGGTGGCAAATTTTAAGTTTTGCCCTTGACTTAGCCTCCCTTCATCACAATACATTACTGCTGACGCCGCACCAATCTGTCTGCCGATCTCACGCTCCATGTTAACCTCACTCATTAACAAGACCCTGAGGCACTTGAACTCTTTCACTCCTAACCCAGAGGGAGCAATCTACTGTTTTTTTTTTCTGGCAGAGAACCATAGCCTTAGAAATGGAGGTTCTCTCATATGAACCATTTCAGTGTGCGCTGGAGGTCACGGTCCGATGAAGCCTACAGAACCTCATCATCATCCAAGAGCAAAGAAGCAATTTTAAAGTCCCCAACTGTGGATCTGGATGCCTCTTGGGTGCCTTTCTTTGGAGGTTTCAGGCACATCCGACTGATTAGCAGACTCCGGGGTAGACCCAGATCACACTGGAAAGACCTTACATATTATCAGGCTCAGGAATGCCTCGAGATTCCCCAGGAGGAGCCAGAAAACTTTGCTGGAAATAAAATGTTTTAAAACTAGCTTTCTTAGTGAGCTTACATGTTTAAATGTAATGTAAATGTCCTTGTCACATGGATAAAACACAAAAACTTATCATTAGCACTATATGTCTACCACTCAAAGAAAGGTTTATTGTATGTCTGTGACTCAGTCTCATTTCCAGACTTTTTCAAGGGTAATTACGTAAGTATAGCTGCAGCTTAGCTGTAGAAAAAAACCCCACTGTAAATGCAGACACAGGATACATAGTTTCTTGCATTTGCGTGAAAGTCATACCTGAATGAGCACTGATGTGCCGTTTTACATAACTTGGTTGTTCTGCTCCTGAGCTTCATCATTTGCACTATAAAATTTCATACCCCTTTCAAATCCCTTATGGTGCAAAAGTAAGCGCACATGGGAAAAATCCACAGCTAAAATTACAGTGGGTAATGTACTAACCAGTGATGTGGGCCTGCGGCCAGCAGCACATTTTTAACATTTCCTCAAAACCCTCAGCGGTTGTTATCTGATGGCAGGGAATATACATCAGTGTTTCATGCTGGTCCTTGTGGAAGCATTGGGATCTGTGAAGGAAATCCACACTCAGGCAGACAAGCATGCAGTCAGGGGCAGCTGGAGTTAATTTTTTTTTACCTATGAAAGGTCTGGGCTTTTGGATTGTCTGTCGCAGGTTCACTGGCATGTTGGGTTTCATCTTGCTCTGAAACAGATGTTGCATGTTGTGTAACTATTTTCTTTAACTTTCTTTACCTTCATCTTTTTACCTGTCTGGAGGTAAAATGTGTGTTGTCTTGGGATTATGTATATTGGATACATTATATCAGATACATATCCATGAAGTGCTCCATATCAAGAAAATCTCAAAAATACTTAATAATTCATTTATTGACTTCTTTTTCCCCTGTCGTTTCCTTTCTTTTTATGGACTAAAAGCAGCTTAAAAAGTCCTTTTTTGCCTCAGCCATGCAGAAACTGGAAAATGCTGAAAGACTTAAGAGCTGGTGCTGGTTGTCAGCCTTAAGACAATGGCATAACTCAAGGGAATCCAGTGTCAAAAATAGCAGATCAGTCAAGTGCAATAAAATAAAAGTTAAAAAAAAGCTAATTCTTACACTGATATCCAGCATGGGTAGTTATGAGATAAAATTCCTTATATAACTTTCGTTCAAGCCAGTGCAAGAGGAAAAATCTGTTGGTAATACTGCAGAATATGAGCTGATGCTGGCTGTCTTCAAGCAGGGACTTGCAAGTAACCTGATAGAAATTGATAACTTGACAGTTCAGTGTTAAAATGAGTCTCAGCCAGTCATGTGTTTGCCTTATGCCCACACAAATGCAAATGCTCCCCATGTTTCTACTGATATTTCAACTATATCTACTGTAAAAAAGTGGAATAAAATATCATATATCTTCCTCTTCTCTTCACAGTTGTTGTGCTCTGCAGTGCAGAAGGCTCTGTTTGAGGAAGAGGAGAGGGTCAGGACTCTTTCCCAGCAGGTGCGCTCACTGGAGAAAGCTAACGACCACCTGAGGGAAAAGGTGAAGACCATGAAACGTCAGCTGCGCCAAGCCCAACGAGAAACAACGAAGGAACAGCGGACCCTCAGCCTCAAACAGCTGTACGAGCCACGGGCACCCCAGGCTCATCCTGATCAAGACACCACTCAGGACCAGAAGAATGCACCACTTAAAAAGCTCCTCTCCAAGAGGTTAAAAGACTAAAAAAATTATTTTTTACTTGTATGTAAACCATATTTTGCTTCCCATGAAGCATCAACAGCAGAGCAACCTGAGAGGATAGCATGTGAAAAGCTTGGCAAAGAGACAGCAGCAACAGTGAATTCAGAACATATTTGACTTCAATTGTAATTTCACCAAATTCTCCATCTCTTCAGTTTAATTAACATGCTTTTTTTTTTTTTTTTTTAAAGAACATAAACTTTAAGAATCTTCTTAACCAAGCAGGTTGTTTTGCTGGCCGACAAAACACTGTTGTTTTAGTGGTTAAATTGACCTGTGCCTTTGAGACTATCAGCTACAAAGAGACCATTCATTCCTATTTACATTCTTATCTGTATACTTCTAAGGGCTTTGTGTGTGTGTTGGTGTGAGTGAGTGTGTGTGTGTGGGGGGCCCATATCACAGTCAACATAGATACATTGCGGGGACATGCCCTCCTTATGGGGACAAACTGCAAGTCCTCATATAAGAAATTGTTTAAGTTTAGAGTAAGGACTTGGGTTAAGTTTAGTTTAAGTCAGATTAAGGTTAAGGTAAGAGTCAGTTAATCCATTGCCATGATTAGGATTAGGGTATGTCTCTGGGAAACAAATGTTAATCAATGAAATGTCCCCACAGCTGATGAAAACATTTGTGTGAGTGTGCACATGTGCTTGTGTGTGCACAGTCTAATTTAGTTAAGGTGTAGGGTTGAAGTTAAGGTTAAATTTAAGTTTAGATCGAGGCTAATGTTGGTTTAAGGGTTAGATTTCAGAAAGCTGTAATTTTTGTTATGTTTGGTCAATGTAATGTCCCCAATATTGGCAGAAACATGAGTGTGAGTGTGTGTTTAATGTGTGCAGTGAAGTGTTTGGGAGGGGTGGGCTTTCAGTTGACCTATTTTGTGTCCCCAGATGAACCAAAGTGAAGGATTATCTTCCTCTGAGATAGAGTATTTAAACAGTTTCACAAAAGTAAGAGATCTTTATCTAAATTCCCTCAACTCTTATTTCACCCCATTAGCCCAACAAGATTATATGCTCTGAAAAACTGTTGCCATCACCTGTGTAAACCCCAAACATTTAATTTGTCCTTTGTCAGTTTTATTCAGTGGCAGTGCAAAACATTTTCCACCCATTTAACAGAGCTCAAAGCTGGTGGATGCACTATTGAACAGTATGTGGAAAAAAATCTTACCTTTTTTGTGCTGGACACATTATGCATTGTATAAATATTACTTGCATTGCTTACTTCAGTAATACAACCCTCAAAAGACTCCAAATTAAAAAACCTCTGTCTTCTGAGAGTTCACCTTTGGAAAATGCCCATGAATCAGAACCAGAGTTTCTTATTTTTAATGGCCAGTTATCAGTTCAGTGTAAAAAAAAGTGCAGAATGTATAAGTTGTGAGCATTTAACATCTTGTGTGTAGAAATGCATCATGCTCTGACTGTGCACAATAGGGTATATTTTCTTTGCCTGTTTTTATTTACATGTTTGATCTATTTATACTCATAAAGATATCCCAGTATGTAGTGAATCTGTAAATTCAGTAAATTGTTTCCCAGAGATAATTTTTTATGCAAATAGTACTGAATGAAAGTGTAATTTTTGTGTTTGAAAACAGGGTGCTGAGCACCCATCAGGTCCAGCCAGTGTTTCTGGTGTGGTACAAGATTGGCTTTTTCTGTGTCAGAAATCAAAGATTGTTTTTTATTATACTTTCTGTAATTGCTTTACTCAATATTTTGGCTTTCTTTAAACTACAAACATCTGATTTGCTTTGCCAATAGCATAATCATATGTGTTTTTGTTAGGAATAAATGTACATTTACAAAACCTCCTATGTCATTGTTTGTAGTTTTTACAATTGATTTTATGTTTATTACATGCACATGTACTTCACAGTACTTTCTGGATAGAATTAGAAAGAAATTAATTATCTAACATAACAAGTGCTACATTTACTGATGGAGCCTCCTTCAGAGATGGAAAAGTCATCTTAAAATGGAATGATATTATCATCTGAAACTACAATGCTTTCAACATATAAACCAAACAAACAAAAAAAACCTAATCCTGTTGTCAAAGCTGTAGTACCACATTTCCTAAAGTTGGAAAAGCAATGAAACTCTTTTATAGTTGCAGTCTTAAAATGCAAAATTTGTAATCCTGGTGTGTTAAACACTTGTTTGACTTGTGTTTTTATGCTTGTATCTCAGAATAGAGTTCAATTTTAAATGTGTTGAGCCAAACACCAGAACAAAGCGATACTGAGAAGGCTGTGATGCAGATGACTTCAAGTAAATGTTTCTAACCTCAATCGTAACTTTTCCTGCCTTCCATGAATTCAGTCAGAAATGATAAATGCTTTTTGGCATGCACAGCAGGCTATGTTTAGTGTGGTTCGATGCTCATACATCAAAAGTTATCGAGAAGTTGGTACAATTTCAGAAACAACAAGAAATCCTAAAAAAGAACGGACCCTATTTTGACTTCTTCTCATCAAGCTTTTCTCTAGTGGATGTCCGGTGCATTTTCAGAAGCAATGTAAGACCATTTCAGTTGCAAAACCATCTTGGCAGGAGAAATTTTCAACAACATTTCCAGGAGAGCTAAACCAAATTTCTTCCATATGGTGTTGCATAAAACCAAGGGCATGAGAGGCAGGGTTTGCATGGCAAGAGGAGGAAAAAATAGGCACATTTCAAACATGTTTATGTCCAAAACTCTCTTGCAGTTCTTGTTCTGCAGTAAAGCTGGGTATGAAGGGAGCATTTACAAGCTGTCTTCCTGCGCATCATTTGACCTCATGAGCAAAGAGATAAAGTGTTGCAAAGAAAAGCTCATCTTGCCTTCTGGTTAACTTTTTCATCACATAACCTTGCCTACAGCCAACTGTCAAAATCCCATGGACCCAAGCCAAAGATGATATACACACACTGCTCTCTCAACATGAACCACCGTGCACCGCCAAGCTGCAAAACAGATGTCAAGCAATACGACGGCACAGTGGTGGTCCTTTCCAGAAGACCTGGCTATCTGCGGACATGACTTATTTATCTTACTGTGTTTTTTATGTTTTCAAATGCTGTTACTTTCTGTGGCTGCTCTGGTTTGTAGTGGTAATCACTGAGCACCTGATTGGCTAATGCAGTATATCTTTTGCCCTTTTCCCCCTTTTCACTGAATATTTTCTCAGGCAGCTACACTTAGTCTGTCACTGTCTGTCATTCTTTGCTTCACTTAAAGAAATCTACCAGAGAGGTTCCTTGACCTTGAGCTTTGTAACCTTTACTTACTTGGATCTTCACATGAAAAGCCAGAGTTTCCTCTCAAGAGAAGAAAACCATCTCTTTGTGGTTTGAGTTAGTATCCCCTATACTGACATTTAAACAAGACTAAGAGCCCACAGTCATGGAGGGTTGGTATTTAGATCCATGATTATTGTGAAATTATTATTGTTTTCTTTCATCCTACATGTTATATCTTATTCTATTTTTAGTTTATAATATGGACTAGTTTATAATGTTAATTTTCTTACTTGGACCACACCATTTTATGTGTTATGTACCCATAACTCTGAATATTCTGTGAGCACTTTTAAGTTAACTGTTTTTTGTTACTTAATATGTATTTTTGTAAGTTTGTATATGATACATAGGGCTTTAAATGACCTCAGATGAAGCTACTATTTTTTGAGCACACCAGAAATTAGTGACAATGCTGGCTTCTGTATAACTTGCTAACTAACAGTGAGTTAAATTGTTATTTTTTTCTTTGATTTTGCTTTTTCTGTAGCTTATACCACAAAGTTGTCTGCTGGAGACCTCATTTCATTCTGTTGTCACCACACACAGTGCCAGTTTGTGTGTCATTCACTACTTAGCACAATACAATAAATATATGTAAATATAATAATACTATGTATTAAATACAATGTATACATTTTCTAATATTTCTAAATAGAACTTTTGATTTTAAAAAACATAGTTCTTTAAATCCAGGGTTAAGCAGTAGAAATAAGCCCAATAAATAAGCCCAAAGGTAATCACAGTCTTGTTTAGATGCAAATGAATTACATGACCAGTCTGGTCCAGCAACACGCTTTTATGAATGACCATCCTCAGAGCCAATGTTATAGGCATGGTAAAAATGCATTTAACACTAGCATCTGCAACTTAG